>OY744521.1:53915779-53970779 GCA_963556195.1 Sepiola atlantica
AACAGACACTGTAAAGTATACTTTTTAAGTAAAATACTTTATATTAGCTCTTGTAGAACCTACGATTGAACACTTTGTTTTTTTTTTCCAGCTAACTTGTGATACATGCTATATAATATATACATATATATATATAAATAAAGTTTATATAAACATTAGATCAGCCTACGCAAATTAACTTATGTTTCTATGCTAGCGCATGTCTACGAGACTGGCAAACAAGTAAATGTTACATTTAATTGTTTTCCAGCTTCGTAGACATGCACTAGCATAGAAACATAAGTTAATTTGCGTAGGCTGATCTAATGTTTATATAAACTTTATTTATAAAAACTACTTTGTATTAAGCACTTTTGAAAAATATTGGTTTTTAAGTTTATTTTATCAATATATTTTAACTTATATATATATATAATAATAATGGAAATTATGTATCTGTCTGTCTGAAGTCAAAACTATATTAGTTTTGATCGCGCTTTTTTATATCTATGTGAAGCCGAAACTATATTATTAGTTTTGATCGCTTTCTTTTTATATCTACTTATCAGCTTCTACATACCCATTCCAAAACGTTCGCAAACATCACGCGTCTTTCAAATTACATAATTTGTTTTAAAGCTTCTAATAAATTAACATTCGCAAATGTACTTATGATTGTTTTTTTCAGATTTCCAGATGTATTTAAAATATTTTCCACGATAATAATCTTAATAAATCATTGATGGTAGTAGTTGTAAAAAAGAAAACAACAATACATTTTACTGAGCAATTAAATAAATCAACTAGAAAAATATGCGAACTCCAAGACAAATGTCTTCTGGGGGTCCTCCAGACCCAATGAAGTCGCCACCAAGCCCCTGCACTCTCCTAATTGCACGGTGTGAGCTGCAATCTCGGTCAGAGGCATCATCGGACCAATCTTCATCGAAGAATCTGGCGCAGCAGTGACAGTCACCAAGGAGCGGTATGTGAAGGTCCTCAAAACCTACAAGAGTGAGCTCCAGACACTCTACCCGTCGCTCATGAGCAAGTTCTGGTTCCAGCAAGACAGAGCAAGTTCTCACACCTCAAACCTGTCCCGAGATTGGCTGAAAGAGAACTTCGGAGGCCGAGTGATCAGTCTCAGGACTAATTTTGAGTGGCCACCCCATAGCCCGGACCTAAGCCCCCCAGATTATTTCCTTTGGGGCTATCTTAAGGACAGAGTGTACGCAGGGAAACCCAGAACCATCACTGAACTCAAGGAAGCCATCAGGGAGGAGATGAGAGGCATTCCCAATTCAGTCTGTAAGAACGTCATGGACAACTTCGTTCTGCACCTCAAGAAATACACGGAGCTAAAAGGAGTCCATCTAGAACACATGCTGTAAAACGGAGAAAAAAAGGCCAAATACCCTAGTGTTTTGATATGATGTTGTGAATATAATAAACTAGTTATGCCCCAAAATTCATTTCACTCAGACGAAACACTAAGAAATGAGGCTTAATTAGATTTGGGGCCCGTTTTTTTGGGGTCACCTTGTATATAATGAAGTAATATATTGACATTTTTTAAAACAATATTGTTTCGCATTTAATTACTATTAGAAATTTAAGAAAGTAAAAAAACAATGTTTTTTTTTCTTTAAAATAAAAATTTATTTACCTTAAAAGATATGAACAAGAAAACTTTCGGCCTAATAGCCCCTTCTCAAGTAATTAAAAAAATTTTTTTTTTTAATCATTTTTTTTTTGTCAAATACAAAAATATTTTGTGAATAGTAGTCCGTTGAGATGTTGATTCAGATGGTCTGAAAGTCTCTTCAAGTGCCACACATCGCTTATGTGATAAGGTTAATGAAGTAATATATTGCCACTTCTTAAAATATTGTTTCACATTTGAATTATTAGAAATTTAAGAAATCTCACAGACTACTATTCACGAGAGATTGTTATATCTCCAATGGAAAAAAAAAAAAAAAAAAAAAAAAATCGCTTGATAAGAGATAAGAAAGCTGGCTTGTTTATATCTTTAAGGTAATAAATAATTATTTTAAATTAAAAAAAACAAAAAAAAAAAACAACCGTACTTAAATTTCTAATAATTATATATTTCTTTTTTTTAAATTTCATTCAGTAAGTTCTCAGAAATCAAGGGACCTCTTTCTGGGGCTAACACTCGATTTCTATATGAGATACATAAACAAATACATTGAAGGCTGCTGCAAAGAAGGTGGGCTCTGTCTACCGTGCTAGAAAACTTTTCACACCTGACATTATCCTATATCTCTACAAAGCCACTATCCGTTCATGCATGGAGTATTGTTGCCACATTTGGACTGGTGTGTCATTCACTAGTCTCTCCCTCTTAAACAAGGTCCAAAAAAGAGTCTAATAGGTCCCTCACTATCCAATAAGATCTAGCCCCTGTCCTATCGCCGCAATGTTGCATCCTTGTGCCTGTTTTACAAGTACTTAAATGGAATGTGCTCCAATGAACTTGCTGCTCTAGTGCCCCCTCGACGTAAATACACTAGACCAACCTGACAATCGGTTGCATCCTATCCATTCACTGTGGAGGCCCCAGATGTCGGAGAGCCTTTTACTCCAGTAGTTTCTTTCCTCGTCCTGCCGGCCTCTGGAACTCCCTCCCTGCTCTGTTTCCCCGACTGTACCGACATGCAGAAATTTAAAACCAATGTTAACAGGCATCTTGCTGCACAGCTCCCAACTTAGGATGACCCCAAAACTTACACCCTAATCCTCGGTAGCCCCTTACGTCTACAGTGGCGCCCTGCCTTGTTTGGGGTGAACTATGATGATAAAAAAAAAAAATTTTTTAAACCCAAAAAACCCAGATATCCAAGTGTTCAATCAAGACTTTCCTCTACCTCTCAAATGTTGAGTTTGTAAAGCAGTGAAGAACATGAATTTTCCTCTCCCCAATTGGCCACTTAATTGTTATAGCTTATCTTTATTGTGGTCGTTTCTGAATTTTGCTGGATTCCAAGACAAGAATTCATCTGGTCTGGTGGTGTAGTCAGCTAAGTCCTGTTATCTGAGATAAAATCACTAGGAGAAGGTGCACCATTCCTCATATGAGCTAGTGTATCGGCATGTCAAAGGGATCTTATTTGGTCTTCGAAAACTATGTTATTTTGAATATTTGGTCAGTTTACTTGTAGGGTGAAGTATCCTCATGTCCGTTTGTCCTTGTACAGAGACCGAAAACACTTGAGACTGGTATCTAGTAGGTAATTCAAACTATATATTTAAGAGTATTAGAAAATAATATTTTATAATTATCATTTCAATATGAAAAAGTTCCTAATACAATAAAATTATACTCAATATTGAGAATAGAACATTATTATAGATAAATCAGAGCGAAAATAAGCAAAAATATTGTTAGATAGTTAAATTTATTTTCATATTTTCTTAAAATGCAATAAAGTGGAGGAATAATCCATAAGTTTCCTTTAAATCTAGACTTTTCAAAGAAAAAAAACTTTCTTCTCATCAGAAGGTGAAGCCAGTTTTGTAAAGAAAACAACTGGCTTCAATTATCTTTTGAAAATTTTATACATTATTTGAGTTATTTTTGTGAAAGAAACCAAAATCTCTCCTGGTAGAAAATATGATTATCTCGAAAGTCTGATAAAAATTAAAACTTTATATTTCTAAGGAAAAGGAAATACTGTAAAGTCATTATACAGGAAAAAATAAAATTTTATATTCTGTTAGGAATCCACTAGTCAACGGATATATTGAGAGGAATTGGGTAAGATTGGAATATTTATCCTTGTCCAAAGTAATCATCCATGCGAATAGTAATTATCCATGTGAATAGTAAAACAGATGTTCAAGTGTTTAAAAATTGAAATAAAGTAAAGAAAAATCCCAAATAAGTTAGTGAAAATATCAGAATGCAAAATATGTATCGATTGTCAGCCCAGACATCTTCCTTAGCTGTATAAATGGTATGAGTTATATATCGAAAGGAAAAATATCAACAAAACACTGGAAATATGGAGAGCGAAAAATTCACTGTTAAGGGTTAATCGAAAGATGGTTTTCCTACATATATAATAATTATTGATATATAACTATTTTCGATGCTTCTTCATTTTCCAACCCATCTTTCGATTAACCTGTAACAGTGAATTTTTCGCTCTCCATATTTCCAGCGTTTTGTTGATATTTTTCCTTTCGATATATAACTCATACCATATATAAATCATCCTGAGAAAGTCTTGAAATAAAGACGAAACGCTGATGAATACATAAATATTTTTTTGAAATAACACACAAGTACAAAATGTTTGAAACAAAGGGCCGCTTATGAAAAGAATAAATTATGAGATACAAATAGATGGTGGCAGTGGGAAATTGGTGGTGGTTGGAGTTATAAGATCATTAGGGAGGCGGAGTGAGCTAGTGTTATGTAAGCCGAGAAGGGTCGCTTATGACAAGATCAGCTATAGGTTCATCAAGATAGTGGGAGACATTACAATAACTGTTGAAGGTGTGGGGGCAAATATTGGTCCCAGGACAGGTATAAGCATTAGTTTAAAATTTAAATAGGGGGAGGGGGGTATACACATTTTTTGTATCTCATTTTAAATGTTTTTGGCGGAGGGTGCAAGTTATTAGGGCAGTTAACTAATATATTTTTTAACACTAATCCTAAGTTCGACAGGCAAGGTCGTAAAACCACACGCAATCGCCCCAAAACAATAACGTACAGAATTCATCTCCAATGGCAAAGTGTTTAACTGCCATAAAACCCTAGAATAGCTCGAAAATGGAGGATCAATTTACATTAAATTTATTTGTGAAAGTAATCCCCCAGTCTTAATTCTAGAATATTTTTTTGTTGTTTCTCTTTCCACCAGTTTTTTAGGGTATTCACGTATTGTTAAAAAAAAAAAAAAATGTGTAAGATTTAAAAAAAAATTAAATAGGGGTAAATTTGCAGATATCCCCCCCCCCCTCCCATAAACAATGACATTCTGCTTTTTTTTAGGCGATTGTGTGTTAACATCGTAGAAAACGGAGATAAGGATCAACAAATATTTTAGAATTTAGTGGGGGGGGGATCAGTTATATATATATATATATATATATATATATATATATATATCCCAAACGTACTATGTTCCCAATTTCCAGGCCATTCTATCTTTTTAAGGAACTTACCAAAAGTTTTTACTACTAATCTTAAGTCCAAGTGGCAAGGTCACAAAAACGACATGTAATTGCCTAAAAAAGTAGCTATCCCCTAAAAAAAAGATATGCAGCGGATTTAACTCCCATAGAAAAAAAGAATTTAGTTAATGCCCTAAAACTGGCCCCCAAAATAAGGAACATTTTACATAAAATTTATATACAAAAAATTTCCCCCACTTTAAATTCCAAAATAATACTGTTTCTCTTTTCATCTTTCCGTGAAGTTTTTCAGGGTGTTCACAGGTGATCGCCTAAAACAGGTAGAATACTTTTGTGGTGGATGGAGGAGGGGGTAATTTTGCGGAGGATGTTAATCTACAATCATACCAAAGTACAAATCAATATTTTTTTCATAATTGGGACAGATCACAGTGCATTCTTTGTAAACATTAACCAATAAGTTTGTTGTTAAACTTTACAATTAAGACATTAACTTAACTAATAAAAAAGGTTTATTTACTTTTCAGGGAAAATGTAAAAATTGAAAAAGAGGGCGATAGAAAGGGATCAGAAAGAAAGCGAGCGAGACAGCCACACGCTCTCTCCCCTCCACTTTATATTCTCGCTTATGCCTTGCTCGACCTTTGGTAAGGTTGTGAGTGAGCACGGGTTGTTTAAATTTAAGGGTTTTTTGTTATTTTTATTAAATTTTTTATTAAATAACTAAGTAATTACTGTTAATATGGATGAAACTATTGCATATAGATAACAAACAAATGCAATTCCAAATTAATAATACTAAATGCTAATCATGAACGGTTTAAAAAATAGTTATGCTAATTATGAACGGTTTAAAAAATAGTTATGCTAATTAGGCAGTCAAAAGGTTCTTTCTTAATCGTTTATCTGCACTATATATACAGAATATCAAGTCTTTATGTTGTATTCTTGATTGAAATAACAGTAACCCGTTTTGATTATTAGATAGGTGTGATAAATGGAAAATACTTTCGCATTTATTTATTTAGATATATATATATATATATATATATATATATACCTAACCTAAATGTTAAAATGTACAAAAAATATAGTGCCAATGTTACTCACCTATTTTTTAGAATATATATTCCAAAATCGATAATGATCCATTCATTAGTTTAGAAGATTACCCTATACACACATCACACACTTATCTGTAAAATTTAAACTTTGATAATATTGCTGTGTTGGTTGCTTGCACACTGAATGTTTTAGATAGAAGTGGTGGGAGAAGGGTTATGTATTTAACAGGAAAAAAAGGAGAATAAAAGGAAAGGAGTAAAACGAGGAAGAACAAAAAAGGTAGAAGGATCGGTAGGAAGTTAAATAAATTAAAATAAATATATTTGTGTTGGAGGAAGCAGCAGAAAAAAAGGATACTGTTTGACTTCAAATCTCTGTGAATTATATTTTTTGCATGTAAATAGCTGTAAAATAAAAAAAAAACTGAATAAATATATTGACAAATCTATACATAAGAAATTAAATAGATGAAAAAATATTTTTAATTAAAAAAAAAAAAAAAAAAAAAAAAAAATTTTCATTTATTTTCCTTTCTGCTATTATGATGGCAGCAAAAGGATTTCCACAATCAATTTTGAAAAAAGAAATATGTTGTTCCTTTTAAATATTACTCAGTTTTTGGTTATAGACCGACACCAAATGCTCATTATAGCATGATATAATCATCAGCAAATGATTGTAGGTTATGACTGAGCATATTTTGTTATATATATAGATATACAATGTTTAGAAATAATAGTGCAGTTTACTTGGCATTTTAAATAGTACATATAATATATGTAAATAAAGAAAATTATATAAATTATATACAAATAAATATATATAAGTATATTATAATTCCTTCAGAAGATGAGTAAAAGTTAGTTGAAAGCTCAATAAATTAAGAAAGTTTCCAAGAAAACTTTAAAAAAATTACCTGACATGCAAAATGTTTGTTAGAATTTTGGAAATGATCAACAGACCATATTGATACAGAATGCTCATCTTATTCAATGAAATATGATTGAAAGAATAAATATCTAAATACACAAACTAATAATATAAATAAATAAGTGTAATATAAGTAAATAATAAGTTAAATAAAAGAAAAGATAAAAGGTAAACTTTACAAATCTAGCTAAAATATGAGTACAGAAATAAGATATAACACACTTATTTAGACTAGGAATGTCTAAAGAAAAGATTTATAAGAAAATGGAAAACAAAAAAGGAAAATAAAAATGGTTAAAAAAAATAAAAAGGGAAATATAAGAAAAAGGTGTGAACAAAGAAAAAGGAAAATAAAAAGAAAAGAGTGTGAACAAAGAAAAAGTGGAAAAAAGAGTAAAAGACAGAAAAAAATAGAAAATAGCAAAAAAAAGGGGAAAAATAAAAAGGAAAAATAAATAAAAATTTTAAAATGGAAAGAAAAAAAGTGGAAAAGGAAAAAAGAAAGTAAAGAAATTGAAAAAAGAATAGAAAGGAAGAAAGAAAGAAAAAAAGGTATGTTTTACTCACTCCATGCCTTGAGATGACTGGCGAGCAATCTCCACAAGTTGAGCCATGTCATATTTTGTCTCTTCCACATGTAAATGCTTGTAGAGACTGGAGCCCTCACACCACTGAGTCACAATCTGTAGCTGAGGTTTGATTGTGTAACCCATGAATAACAAAATATGTAAATGCCGAGTTTTTCTGAAGAAAAAATAAAATAAATCAATCATAAATAACTAGCTGGATCTTTCACGATTACTTCAAAAAAAAAAAAAAAAAAAAAAAAAAAAAAAATGTTCAATTTTATTTATATATATATACATATATATATATATATATATATATATCATATACAACTAGTTTTTATGACATGTTGTTTTGAAATATCAACCAACTACAAAAATAATGATTCAGGATAAAATTCAAATATTTGTTTTATAGTTAAAATAATTTAAATAAGTAAACTAATTCTTTGCAATGAAATAACTATACATAAAGTTGTAAGAATTCTTGAACTTATAACGCCCACTTGCTTTTATGTAGACAACGTTATTTTGTCGAGGAATGCCTACAATTTTTGTCCAAAAGTTATCACCTTACCACCAATACAAGGAAAAAAGTCAGCCATTTTATTCTTTTGTAATATTCTAAATTAAAAACAACCCTAACATACCACCCTCCAACATACTGCAGCCAAGCAAATAAGTCAGTTAATTTCCTGATGGACATGTTGTCCACCTTGTCCTTCTGACTCAATTCCTTAGACAATGAAGATGTCAGAAGTTTCTTTTGGATGTGAAAGAAGTATTAAAATGCTACTTTCGGTTTTTTCTTATGGAACAAGAAACTTGTTTAATTTAATATTTTAACAATAATGTGTGACAAGAAATTTGTTAATTTTATAAGAGCTTATGTTAAATTTATGAAATTAGGTTCAATACAATGGTAAAAAAATGGCAATACTCAAACTTCTAAAAACACAAATGTTGAAATTCTTCTGAAAAAAGTTTGGCAATAAAACTGTAGAATCAAATTAACACTTATCGGCTCCAATATCCTATAGGCAAATGTTACTTTAATGAGGCAATATTTATATATAGATTTATTCACTCTCAGACTGGCAGCCAATCAGAATTCATATAATGGACTTGCCCAACTTGGCATAGTGGAGCAGTCCAGCTTCCATATAAACTGGCTTTTTGATTACTTGAGGTCTTACTTATCTTACTGCTCACTGCTCAACTGGTTGTATAGTTGAGCCCTAAGTATCAATTCTATATATAAATATTCCTATAAAAACGATCCTCCAGAAAAAAAAGGCTGCTATATTAGTCATTCTTTTGTTTCATATTATGAGGTCTTAACCTACAGGCTGTTCAAATTCATGCGATACATTTCTTCATTTAATCAGATAAATGATTGCACTTTTGGTGTCAGTAAAGAAAAGAATAAAAATGACTCATACCTCAAAACCGCTACTTCGTTTTTGAAAGCCCGCAGTTGTGCAGGTGTTGGGTCTGTCACATTAAGTTTCTTGACAGCAACTGGTCCGTGCCAATGACCACAAAATACTGTCCCAAAAGAACCCGAACCAATTCGACGAATCACAATTATTTCTTCATGTGGGAGTTCCCATTCTTCGTTTGAATCTCTTCGCACCCTCTGGTGGGGAGGAAAGAAAGAAAAATAAATCAATAAAAAAAATCATTATTACTCGCAGATAGATCAGGAGTTGCCCAGATGAAAGATTGTCTTTAAATTTATGTAGGGTTTATCAGTAACTAAGCAATTAAATTCTACAACTGTTTTTTTTTAAAAATATATCTTCTATGGAGCAAATCATATTTCGTTCTTGTTAGCTCCTTACAAGGCATGAAGCCACTTGGCTTCATGCCTTGTCTGAAGTGATTTCCATAAAAAAAAATCGATTGAAAATAAAATTCGCACAACACAGAGTTTTGGGTCTAAAAAGAGTTAATTCGCCATTAGAGGGTTTAAAATGATCAAATGTTCAGAATCAATAAAATCTTGTATAATTTAATTACAGTTTAAATCTCATTAAAATCAGAGGTAGACAAAAATGTCAGTGTGTGGGTGGGCTTCCTAGGTGACCCGATAATATAATTTTTAAACATTTATGTACACCATTAGATATCGTATGATAAATTATATCTACTATTATACAGCAAAAATGACAAATTATATTGAAATATTATGAAACGAATAAAAGTAGTTTTATGAAAATTGCACCAAATATTATAAAAATTACAACATTTTACATTTGAGGTCGACATTTGGCGATTAAAATTTCCTCTTATAAACTAAAGAATGCCAATTATGACATGTAGCAGGAAACACCTTTTCTGTAACATGGTAAAGTTTAAACGACAATCTAAAATGCACAAAGAACCCTTTCTTACCAGACATTGGAGCAACAGTCGGAAGTGATCCTGGTTTAGTACACACTGCAATGATCCAAACTATGTTGGATGCCGAAGCAAACTGCTCTCGGGAAACTAGAATATTCCTCTCAGCAAAAAATTATCCTTTTACACAGTGCCAGCCCTTAAACATGTGGCATACCATTCATGCAGTTTGCTTCACCACAGAGCTTCATCATAACATGGTGCCAGAATAAAATTCACGGAATACAGTATCCAAGATACAAAGAATATTTGACTGACAAAAAGAGTCAAAATAAGTTCTCAAAGGTATATGATGCCATATATCATTTATTATGTAGAATTTAGTGAGGAATCCATTTTGGGCCGTTTTAATGCAAAATTCCTACTCCTAAGGGTCATTTTTAAGGTTTTCCTACACCCGACCAAACATTTAACTTAAAAAAATTGGTCAAAAATGTTTTTTCCCATGCCATAGATCATATGTAGAATTGCCTAATTTCCACTTATAAGAGTAATATTGGAGAGTTTCTGACACCTGACGTAAAATCATATTTAGTTACAGACTGAAAAGGTCAGTATTCATTATAATATTTTGGATACCTTTCACTATAGAACCATGTAGGATGTAATTCTTGTTTAATTACAAGGCTGAAAAATCAAAAATCAATTTTTTTAGCCATTTTATTCAAATATTTTCAAAAATATCAGCCTGTCAAAAAAGATGACTGCAAATTTTTGAATGGTATTCCACTGACAAAAGTTTCTATATATAATTTTGTAGATTTTGTCAGCTAGGTTTCTTAAAAAATAATTTTTGAGTCATTTTTTTTACACAAAATGTAGTTTTGATGAAAAAATAGTAAATTTAAAGGATTGGTTCAATTAAATCCCACTAAACTATGGATTTTATTCAAACGCATCATGTCTTTAATGGGAATAGATTATTAAAACAATGCTATTTGCTTTTTTCATTCCTCCAGAGGAACAACAAGAATTGGTTCAAAAATGAGAATTTGGTCTGCATTTTTACTACTCCAATGTTTTGCATTTTTCACAGCTTAATGTTCTGGATTCCTACTTAAAACAAAATTGATTACTCTTAAATTTACCCCCAACGCTAATTTTACCCTAATTTTCGAGCTTCCGCCACTTATTAGTTAACCATAAACTTTCTGAAAGTACAACTTATTAGCATTCAGTTTATCATTATTACAAAGCTTTAGGATTAAGTGGTGGCTGGAAATAATTGTTACACTTTTGTCAGTCAAATATACTTTGTATCCTGAAAACTGTCATATGTGTTATATTACAAGTCATCGTATTATTTAAAACAGAACACCATGTTAAATAACATCAATCATTATATTTCTGCTAGTCTGGGAGGATGGGGCATGACGAACGAATATATACCTCACTGACTCCAAAGGAGGAGGTAATGCTTAGGAGGAGGTAATGCTTAGGAGGATGCTATCATAACAGAACAGATAGTATATTGAACATTGAAAGATAGTACATTAGTCTTAGATAGTATAGTAAACTGAATTAAGCATTAAAAGATTGTACAATAGATTAATTAGTAGAAGAGTAGTTTTGGTTTCATATAGACAGATACCAAATCTGCATTAGTAATAAATGTACTGGTATAGTCAAACATAAGGACCAGCATTATTTAATATTGTTATGCAGTTTTTGCCATTTTGACAGAACTTGTATATCCGTAATATTTAATACAATATCAATATAGAAACCAAATTCTTTTAAATAAATGTTCAGATATATATATAGGCACAGAAGCTCCATTATGGTAAAGATATATTTGGCATGACAGCGGTGTGTACAAAAATGGAAATTAACGATATAGCCTACCACTTGTCGACCCATGTCAGATTCCACAGACTTCGCCCGAGGCCGCATATGTTTGGATTGGTTAGTAGGTGAACCTCTAGCACTGTTCACCTTCGTAGGGCTGCCTCCTTGGCTGTGGCTGGAACCTGATACAGGCGGGGCCAACGAGTTAGTGTTATGACCTGAAAATAAAAGGAGAAAAATAATACAAACATTTTATATTGGTTTGCTGCTTTTGTCAGTCCACGGTTCGGCAATTTTGTATGTGTGTGCGCTTTTATTTTCACAGTTTACAGCTAAACCCGTCCAAGAAACAATGTTAGTAACACGAAAAAAGAAATAAAAAAAATTAAAACATTTATTCAAATTGTAGACATATATATTCACTTTAAGAGACAATACAAGATAAAAAGAAATAAAAAAATTAAAACATTTATTCAAATTGTAGACATATATATTCACTTTAAGAAA
Source organism: Sepiola atlantica (assembly GCA_963556195.1). Lineage (NCBI taxonomy): Eukaryota > Metazoa > Mollusca > Cephalopoda > Sepiida > Sepiolidae > Sepiola > Sepiola atlantica. The sequence continues at coordinate 53,928,187 of OY744521.1, forward strand.
CAATACAAGATAAAAAGAAACCATCTTATAATGGATCATTTCTAGATTTAGCATGGAAGAACCAGTTTATAATATTGGAAATGTCAATATCACACAAAAGTTCCATGTTCATTAAGATTAATTTATTTAATTCATCTTATTCTATGGAGATTCTATATCTTATTTGGATTCTCTTCAAATTAAAAATAATACTAGATGAACAGTGACCCAACATGGATTCATTGTACATTAGATAGATAAAAAAAGAGAGTAAAACTATCAATGTTTCAAGCAATTGTAACTGAATCAATAGACAAAACATTTACTTTTAAACATCTAATTTTCACAAGTTTAGAGGATTTCAGAATACACTGTGATGTAATAATAGTCTCTCTCTCTCTTTTAATTATTTACATCAAATTCCTCTCACCACTTTGCCCTTCCTCATACCATCTTAGACATTGATGGTCATCAGCGTTTTAGTATTATATAGATATTTCTTCATTACAATTGGTTAGCACAAGTTATAAATGCGTAGAGTGATTTCTACATTTGAATGAACCAAATCTTTTGTTTTCTTTAACAGGAGGCCATTGAACATTCACCATTATAGTAATCTGTCTTTGGGAAAAGTATGAATCCACACCTATCTCCCACCATTCAAAAAATGATTGAAAAAAGAAAGTTGGGATATCAAATCAGATTACTCTCAGATATCAGTACCATACTATCCAGTACAACCTGTCACCTGAATATAGGACCCATACATTTTCTCCTGTGTGTAGAGCTCTTTACAAAGGAAATAAATGGTTGCCACTTAGTGTAGGGCATGACTCTTCCCAATAGAATTGAGTGCTCTAGACAGTTGGTAATGAAAATGTAGACATAGATAAAGCATTATAATTTCCCTTAATTTCCTAGTGAAGATAATAACGGAGGGGTCTCGAACGCTGACCAAATTGTCAGGTTTTGAATCTCAACTTGAAGCACTCGCCACACCGAAGAGCCATGATATGGTGAAACAATTGTCTGCGGAGGACATAAAGTAAAGTCAATTTTTGCCCCCTAGCCGAGTGCTCGATAGTTTCGGTAACAAAAGGCACATATTTATAAATCTCCTCAGTGATTTCTGTCATATATGAATCGATGTTGTTAGTAAACAAAATTTCAGTATTATTTGGACTACTATTCTCATCTTGGATGTTGTGTTCACATTTCGGCAGATGTAATCTCCGAACTTCTTCAGGTGCACCTTGCTGAACTTGGAAACTTGTCAAACTTGGGAATCTGTAAGGAATTTCGAACAGAACCATTTATTTAATTCACAGGGGTACTTTGATCTTGTTCCGTCAACCATAACTGGGTAGACGTCTTAAGTAATTTGTAATTGTATTCTGATTATCGCCCATTTGAATTTAACCTTAAACCCCCAGAAGACAGAACTGATTATTACTTAGCACTTTTATTCATTGTGCCACAGGTTTTTGCAAGGACCTGTGGCACAATCAGTCGAAATGTTGTGAGAATAACGTCTGAGGTGAGAACAGTAGTCCGAATAATATAAATTATCAATCCTCATTTAAAAAATTCCAAAACAACAAATTGGCTGGCTTTTTTTCAATTTTAACACATCACTCAATAATCCTGGGTCTGACATGGATGGCGCCACTAATCTTAAAAAATCCATATGATTTTTTATAAAGTACTAATCTTCAAATAGCAAATGTCGAAATTTTAGCCCAATCAGATTATTAGTCTACAAATTACAGTTATTTAAGTGAAGTTATTGTTGAAAATTTTTAAAACAATGGAAAAATCTGAATTTTGTGTCTTAATAAAGCATTGCTTTCTGATGGGAAAAAATTTATCTCTGATAGCAAAAAATGTCATTTTTTTAAAAATCGTTAATGCCCTAAAATGTAATGGCCCGGAAATGAGTGCGAAACTGATCTCTCACTTTAAATTGTAAAATTGTTTTTTATTCTTTCTGACAAATTTTTCAGTATGTTCCAACATAATCGGCTAAAAAAATTTTGGGGGTGGGAAGGTAATTTAATCAAGGGTGTTAATCTACAATACCTTTATCTGGACCATATAAAGAATAAGGACCCCACAAATTGGAAAGATGAAAAAGAGACGAAATTTGGTCTACACTGATTGTCCTTACTTTTTATTTTATTATGCATTCTGCCCTCGTGAGGAGGCAAGTAAATAGTGACACAAAAACATTTTACAACAAGAATTCTACAATGTTCCGTTTGATTATTTAAAAAGTTTTGTAAATAAAAAAAACACATCCTACATTAAAAATAAATATTTAATAAATATTTCTTAAAATAAATCTTTCCCTGTATTAAAAAGCGAGTTTTTGACGAAAATATCGAATGAATATTTCTTAAAATAAATCTTTCTCTATTTAATAAATATTTCTTAAAATAAATCTTTCCCAATATTAAAAAGCGAGTTTTTGACGACAACACAAAGAACACAGCATTATTATTCGTTTGTTTACAAAAACTAGTAAAGTCAACCGATGTAAACCGAAGTTCGTCTCTTTTCATCTTTCCAATTTGCGGGGTCCTGATTCTTTATATGGTCCCTTTTTCTTTCATACTGAAAGTATCGACTGATATTTTAACTTCATTTTTGCTATTAAATTCGTTACATTCCATTAATCACAAACCTTTTTTGTGGGGGTCACAAGAACTGAGGAGTTAGTGTATTTCATTAGACTTCGGTTTAAGAGAAAATTTTTGTTGAATATGTGAGATAGAATTAATATAATTAAGTTTATTTTGAGTATTTTGGCTCCTTTGCAGAGTACAGGTCCCTTTTTCATAAGGAAGGCTCAATTTCACAAGGAAAATGTTTTATTTCTCTATGGAGTACTTTAAAGACTTTGGAGTATTTTTTAAGAACTCTATGGAATACAATATTTTAGAAATCGAATCCTTACTATAGAATGATGTGGGTTCCATTCTTGGCTTATTTTGTTTATATTTTTGCCAGATTGAATGAACTAAACCTGTCTTTGCAAGGAAAAGACAAGACCATCATCGATTTCATGTATATTTTTAGCATTTTAAGCAAAGTTAAAATTTTGAGAAAGGAAGATGTCAATGGATAATATTGGAATGTTTCCTGTCCTCATTGAACTTGAAGACACTAAGGATATACGGCTTAATAAGAATATCAAATCGCCGATTATCAACAACCTTCAATGTTTGTGCAGCAGCGAGTTTACCAAGTATTTCAGCGACATAACAAGAAACAATTTGATATTTGCCAGAAATCCATATCTAGTCTCAGAAAACAACATAATCAACATGTTCGACGGCACTGATAAAACCCAAGAAGAGTTTATTGCCTTAAAAAATTATTTAACAACACCAGATGCCTTCAAAAAGAAGAACTTTTCTTTATTTTGGTCAGCCATGGTTTCTTCATATCCCAAAGTTGCAAGTACACCCATCTGGCATCTAATGCCCTTTCCATCGACCTATCTGTGTGAAGCTGGCTTCTCCACGTTGTTGGGAATAAAGACCAAGTCCAGGAACAGAATGGCGGTAGAGCCAGCTCTGAGGTGTTCTCTGTCAACAACGGTGCCATGCATAGACAAGCTGGTCACCAACATGCAGCACCAGCCATCTCACTGATGTTGCATATAGTGTACGAAAGATAACCAATAAATAAGGTTTTGTTCAACAGATGGTTTCACATCAGTTTTAAATATGCTCGTTTTCTACTGCATATACACAGCTGTGCTTGAATCAATAATTTTGAAAAGGGGTTGTCAGGGCACATTGGTTGTTCATAAGGGGTCGCAGTATGATAAAGGTTGAAAACCACTGCGTTAGAAGGAAAAAATGACAACAAACGAAGAAGAAAAAAAATACTCTTTCACCAAGCAGGGATGTGAGTGGCCAATAGACAAAAATATCAGAAATTAATGTGAATTTCCCAACCTGTAAGTGTGTGAGTGTGAGGGGGGGGGGGGGGGGGGGGGTATCCCCCCTTGCCGATATGAAATTTAGCGTAAAATGATCCTTCGTTTTTTGGGGGTTATTCTAGCTTTTTAGGCCAGTTAAAAAAAAAAAAAAAAAAGAAATGTTTGCTCTGAGAAGTAAATTCTGTGAATATCTTTTTTTTTGGAGGGGGGAGGGGTCATGCTGAAAATTTAGTAAAAATAAATAAATTACTTACCCTACCACTAACCCTAAGTCCTAGTGCTCCCCCCCAAAAAAAACAACTTTGTAAAACTACACGTAAGCTCTTTAAAAAGTATACCCCCCCCCCTCGAAAAAGAGAAAAAAAAGTACAGAATTTTTCTCCTATAGCAAAAATTAAAAAAAATTGGTTAATGCCCTAAAATGCTGGAATGGCCTGGTAATGGGGGATCATTTTACGTTAAATTCATATGCGAAACTGATTCCTTACTCTTATTTCTAAAATAATTGTTTCCTTTTTTCGGCCAAGTTTTTCAGGGTATTCACTCATAATCGCCTAAACAAGTAGAATCTCATGGGGTAGCGAATGATGTTAATCTACAATACCCTCTTTTTTTTTTTTTTAAAGTATCGACTGATATATTTTAAAGGAGACAGGAAGTCATTCATTGATGAAACAAAAGACTTCTACCTCCCTTATCCATGAATCGTTTGAAGTATGGCAAAATTAACATTTTCAGAGAGAGGGGAAAGGGAGGCAAATCAAGGCAAGACAAAATGTGATGGAGAGAGGAAGAGGAAAAAAAAACAGGGAAAGAGATAAAGTGAGCCAAAGCTCTAGCGATTTGGCCTTTTCTTAAAAAAAAAAAAAAAATCGGAATTCCGCTCAAAAGTGGAGAACTCGCATCCCTGATCAACACAATACTATTTTACAAGAAAGAAAAAGAAATAAATAATAAAAATATTAGTATTACAATATAATCAACACTTTTTTCATTGAATATGTCTGGAAACAAAGAGCATCCCAAAATGTTATCAATAAATGGAAAAAAAAGCAAAATTTCTTTTTACTCTTATCTAAAAAAAAAATAAATAAATAAAATCCTGTCACATTTACAGGGTTTCACGAATATGTTTATATCCCAAGAAAAACTATATATGTTTATAATAACATTAATAGTGTCAGATTTAATTTTTGAAATTGATGTGGTGTTTTGTGTGTATGTGAATGCTTTTATAAAAGTTACTTAATTGTAAACATTTTTTCTCTCAGGATTTCCCGAAGAAAATGTATAGAATGATGAAATAAAACAACTTTACGTCCGACTTTAGTTTTCTAAAATTTTTTTTTCAAATTCATTAGTAAAAAAAAAAAGAAAAGAGAAAAAAAAAAGGAAGACATGCTAAAATAGTTGTCACCGCTGGATCAGTCAATCATGGTGATAGAAAAAAATGCTTCCAATCTGAACCAATAAAATACAAAGCAACTAAAATTTTTTGATTGAAAATCATTCCCAAGATATTTTTCAAACCAACCAAAAAATAAACTTGAAAGAATGGAGAGCTTCTAGGCTAAAGCAAACACAAGGGTGAAAAAGAAACGACGACATAAAAAAAAATGAAACTATGACAAAGGGTTGGAAGAATATAGAGAAAGGATCTACAAATTCAACTAGCATAAAATTACTACAAAAAATTAAAATAAATAAAATAATTTTAAAAAAAGAGAGAAAAAGCATTATCAACAATGAGGGGAGGCAAGATATGCTCTTTTCCAACAGACCTGGGTGTTCTTTAGTTATTCCAAAATTAATATTTTGCAATTCAATTAAAACTAATTAAAAAGGTACAGAAGGTGTCCCAGAAATCTGAACTAATAAAATTTGTGGAATTGAAAATTAACATTTTAATGTGGATAGAGTAACATTTTTATCCATTTCGTAATGCATCTGTACCTTTGCCCATTTTTTTTTTTTTTTAAAAACTTAGTTCACCCCAAACAAGGCAAGTTGCCACTGTAGATGCAAGGGGCTACTGAGAATTTGGGTGAAAGGTTTTTTTTTTCTTGGGGGTGGGGGTATGCTAAATTGGAAGCTGTGCAGCGAGATGCTTGTTCACATAAGTTTTAAATTTCTGCATGTCGGTACAGTCAGAGAAAATAGGGAGGGAGTTCCAAAGGCCGGCAGGACGAGGAAAGAAGCTACTGGAGTAGAAGGCTCTCCGGCATCTGGGGACCTCCACAGTGAATGGATGGGATTTGGTTGATTATCTAGTTGGACGAGAATATTTACGTCGAGGAGGCACCAGAGCAGCAAGTTCATCTGAGCATCTTCCATTGAAGTACTTGTAAAACAAGGATGCAACATTGCGACGATGAGACAGGGGCTGGAGCTTGGTGGATAGTGAGGGACCTATAAAGTTGGCGACTCTTTTTTTTACCAGCTGTGTGACAACAATTCTTCATGCATGGGTGGATGGTAGCTTTGTAGAGAAATAGGATACTGTCAGGTGTAAGAAGTTTTCTAGCTCGGAAGAGGGGGCCCACTTTCTTTGCAGTAACCTTGGCAATGTCTTCTATATATTTGTTCCAATTCATGTTACCTGTGAATGTTAGGCCGAGGAGTTTGAACGTTGGACTCTCAGGTAGGGTGTTATTGGCCATGGCAATCGGTGGTTGAAGAGGTTTCTTGTAGTTGTTCAAGGAAAGGAGCTTTGTCTTAGCAGCATTAAATGTTACCATCCATTTATGACCCCATTCCACTACAGACTAGGGGTCAGTTTCTAAGGATTCAGCCATTGCCTTGGATATGTGCACGTCCGTTTTACCCACATGACGAGAGTAGAGTGTGGTGCCGTCAGCAAGTATATCCATCTCAGACACAATGTCATCAGAGAGGTCATTTATGAAAATCAGGAACAATAAAGGTCCAAGGATCGATCCCTGGGGTACACCTGCATTTATGTCATGTTGTTTGGATGACCGGCCATCGAAGACAACCTGGATCTTTCTTTTGGTTAGGAAGGATCTAATTATATTAAATATTCTTCCAGTAATACTATATGAATTAATTTTTATGAGAAGACTTTTATGCCAGACCTTGTCAAAGGCTTTGGATATATCAAGCGCTACCACCCTAGCTTCACCTGCCTTGTCCAGTGTATGGTATATGCGTTCAGAGATGACCATTAGGATATCTGCAGTAGATCGTGTTTGCCTAAATCCATACTGACGGTCAGAAAGAAGTTTAGCATTAACGAGGTGCCGGACTATTGCTAGATTGATTAAGGATTCAAAGATTTTAGCAAAGAGTGGGAGTAGACTGATGGGGCGATAATTCTGAGGGTCAGTTCTATCTCCAAAATTCTTGAAGACTGGAACCACAGAGGCAATTTTCCAGCTATCAGGGAAGCAGGATTCAGCAAGGCATTTGTTGTAGAGTTTGGGCCAGTTCAGCAGAGCATTTCTTTATTACTATTACTGGTATAAGATCAGACCCACATGGTTTGGAGGTGTCAAGGTTTTTTATGATGTCTCGGACATGAAATGGTCAGGTCATCAAGTGTGGCTTCAGTATGCAATGGGAAATTTGGGAGGGAGTGGTTTGCAGAGTCCAAAGTGGAGTCTAAGGCGAAACGCCGGGCAAGTAGTTTAGTCTTATCAGTTGCTGTGCAAACATCATTGTGATTTGATAGCGGGGTAATTGTTGATTGCCCATCGTTCACCATACTTGAAGATTTTCCAGAAATCACGAGTACCTAGTTTCTGTGACTGAATGCGTTTTCTGTTCATCTCTGTATACCTTCTCTTTGCTTCATCTATTACAGTCTTACAATGATTTCTTGACACTATAAGTTTCTGTCTATTTGTAGTTGATTTATGGCGGTTGAATTGAATTGTCAGAATGCTTGCTGCTTCCGAGCAATAGCAGCTGCACAGTTCGAGCTGAACCATTGAGGATAGTGGGGCTTGCTGTAGAATTTTCACATGGGGACATGTGCTTCAATGCCTGCTTTGACCCATTCAGTTAACTTATTTGCACACTGATCAGCAGGGAGAGAAAAAGTTTCACTCCATGGGGTGTCTCTGATTTGATCTCTGATGGAATCAAAATCAGTCTGCTTGTAGTATTTCATCATTTTGAGCAACGGCTCATCCGCTTTGGGACAAGATTTTTTTTTGGAATAACTAGGGAACACCCAGGTCTTTTCCGAGCGGGCTATGGGCATTCGTCAAACAAGCCTCGAGTAGTGAGGTCAAGAACAGGTCTTGAATTGAGGCTTGCTGGTCCACATGATCAGGGAGGCGGGTCGGGAAAATGACAGTCTGTAAGAGGGAGTGCGCCATGGAGAAAATATACGTGAAGTTACCAGCTGCGTCTATATAACTGGGGAATCCAAGCCAGTCACAGTGATGTACATTGAAATCCCCAAATACATGTATTTAGGCACTCGAGTCAAGTGAGAGTGCTGTATCTATGTTTTCAGAGACAAAGTTAAGCAGGGTACAGTCCTGGATTGAAGGAGAACGATATAAGAAATATAAGTAACTAACGTTGTGCTATAAGGTTAATCTAAAGCACATGTAGGTTTGATCATCTGTCCAAATGTTCATTATACCCTTCTACACCCGTTTAAAAAAAATGAAAACGTCTGATCGACAAATATGAAATACAAAAATGCAATCTAGAACTATCTGGTGTTGTTTATTTATTTAAAAAATATTTAGCTGACAAGTATTTTTTTCCGATTAGAAAGAAGTTATTTTTAGAAAATTTAAATTGTGACAATAAATAAATTAAAATGTTACAAGATTTATTTTAATTTTAAAAATATTTAGCTGACAAGTATTTTTTTTTCCCCCGACAAGAAAGAAATCATGGAATTTCCATGACATTCAGCTAATAAAATATATATTCTAGATAAACAATAGATATATGATTTTCATTTTTTCAGGTCACGGGATTAGAAAATAGATTTTTATACTTTTAATAGCATAATTTAGGTTGTATAACACGTCAAACAAATACCAAGAAAAATTTAGTAGAAATGCAGATGTTCAAGATGGCACTTAATTGGTCTAAATAAATATTATTCAACTAGCAGGACCCTGTGGAAATTCCCCGTATAATTTACTGTTAATAAATTCCTCTGTATAATTTACTGTTAATAATAACAATAATAATCCTTTTGAAATGACGTTTGTCCGGGTCAATACTATTAAGGAAAAAAATTACTCTTCTGTAAAAATAATTGTCAGCTAAATATTTCTTTAAATAAATAATTAAAACGAATATGTCTCTTTTTTATTTATTTAAAATTGTAGTAATTTAATTCTTTTAAATTTTTTTTCTCTTACTGTAAAAATAATTGTCAGTTAAATATTCTTCAAATCCATAAACGATTGTCACTTTTTGAAATGTATTTATTTAAAATTATACTGGTTTAGTCGATAGGGCGACATAATTTAATTTTGGAACAATTCCTTTTAAGATGGGTAAAGTTGGATTTTTTTTTTACCTTAGCGACATCAGATTGATCACCAATCACCATCTTTACTGATCGGATGCTCTCACTTTTTAAAAATGTGTGTGAAAGGTGATAATGTTCATACGGACATGAAATACCCGAGTGTATTATATAAACATTATCAAGTCTTGTCACCCCATTTTGGGCATAGGTAATGTAAATCAACGTTTTCCAAGCATCCCAGCCCCAGGTGATCTTTTCAAACCATCTTGATGTCCAGTCCTCTTCACATCTGGCCCCAGGTTACAACACCAGATGTGTCATGGTTTCTTTCTTTCTCCTTGTGGGTTCCAAAAGAGGGCAAATCTGAAAAAAGCATGACCAATCCATTTTGAATGTCTTTGTAGAATTTCTTCCTCCATTGCTAGTCGTGCTTTGCCACAATGCCTTGTTGCTGATAGTAATTGGCCAGTGAATTTGAAGGATTCTTCAGAAACAAGAGTTGCTGAATGTCCAGAACTTCCTCATGGCAGAGGCAGAACTGGCTTTATTAGCTCGTAAAATATTAATCTGGAGGTTTGTGGACAAACCCGGCTTTAGCAATCAGATTTACACATAAGTAAAGCAACTTTGTGGTTTTTGTGATTGTGAAAAATCATAAGGAGAGTATGCAAGTACTACTACGTATTTGAATTTCAAATACATAAATCAGTGAAAAATCTCTTAGTCAAGACGAAGATAAGCAATGAATTATGTACACGATTGATAAGTAAAATAAACATTCTTGCATTTGTTGTAATCCTCGTCTGTTTTTCTTTTTTTCTATCCATTCACTCGAGTCAGAAATTTGACAAATTGAAGTAACAGGTGCCTTTTAGTACTACAAGATTTTCAAATTATAAAGGGATTTTCTTGGCTAAAGACTGGTTGAAAAATCAAGTATGAAAAGTCATTTTATACTAAACTTACATAGAAAACATATGTTAGTTATCAGTATTACCAAAAGACGATATTATATGGTGTCAGAAATGAGATATTATATGGATTCAAATTTAAAATAGGTATACACCATTTCCTTAACGTCTCTGAATATACAAATCCAGAAAACAAAACACACTCTCTAGCTTTGAAAAAGCATTTCTCGATACTCAAGTGAACCCTAGTGCATGATATTCCGGATCCGAGGTTGCATTGCTTTTGAAACGTTGTATGTATTTGAATCAGCGAATCAAAATTAGATCTTAAAATCTGCAGTACATATTAAGAATGAGAAAAAAAATAATAAAATAACCCCATGAACGGTTTACATTGAAACGTGCAAATGTGTGCACATGTACTTATATAACGTTTGTGTGCAAATGTATTTATATAACGTTTGTGTGCAAATGTATTTATATAACTTTTGTAGACAAGAGCATAAAAAGAAGAAAAAAAGAGGACTACGTTTGAAACACACACAGTTCTATCTATAGGAGACAAAAACAGAGAAGAGGAGCAGCGAGCAAGTAGTGGGGGTCAATCCATTTGAGATGACCGTAGATGAGCGCTATGACAAGCCGGGGTAGCTAACAATAACCAAGTCGACCAGTAACAAGCTGAGGACTGGCCGACCCCATGGCATAAGGGGGTGATGTTATAGCATTTACTTACGCAGAGATAAGAATTCATCTTCTATTAGTCTACAGTCTGTAAATAAAACGAAATTCAATTATTCTTATTTTTCTTCTTTTTTTTTTAAAATTAAGGTTCAGTGATTATAGAGTAGGTATTTAAAAAACAAACAAGAAAAGCACCTGAAGATTGGAGGGCACATCTGCCAAACTGAAGTAGAAATATAAATAACAAATTAATCAAAAAATCATTTCACAAACACTCATGCATAATAATCTATGCACATTAGCGTTGATTAATTTGAAAATAAACATCAAAATCATTAAAAAAAAACATCAATGTACATTAATAATTAATAGAAAAATTATATTTAAATATGGGAAAAATATCACCTTACATAAACCAAGTAGCCAATGGCAAAAAAGGCTGAAATTGAGATGCATTTTCTAACTTGGGAGTCACATATGTATGTGTGTGTGGAGGAGGAGGGGAGGGGGGTCAGCAAAAAAAAAAACCAAAAAAAACTAAAAACAAACTTTGATAATGTGCTAGTGATAAGTAGTAAAAACACATTTAAAATAATTTGAAAAATGTTTCATTAGTAAAATATCAATCTTGGTAAACAAGAAAGTCAAAATTAAGAATCTCCCCTACTCCATCATGAATTGTTTTAAGTCTTAACAATCACAGCACAATTAACATTTTCAGTTTTCAGAGAGAACTGTCATAAGAGAGAAAAGGAAGGTAAGACAAAATGGAGAGAAGAAGAGAGAAAACAGGAAAAGAAAGAAAAATAAAGCGACAGAGGAAGAAAGAGAAATAAAATCCAACCAAATAGCAACGAAACTTGGACAAAGATCAGCTTATTCTTATTTAAAAACAAAAAAGCGGATTACAACGAAAAAACTAAGAACTCAATCCAAGGGAGGCGCTAATGATTTAAGCGGAATTCTGCTTTTTTTTTTTAATCATTAATTTTTCTGGATAAAGAAAAAGTGGAATTCTGCTAAAAAGCAGAAAACTCACATCACTGATAAATGAACAAGATCGGAAGACACATTGTTGACAACTTAGTAGAAATATAAATACCAACATTGGTGAGGAGAATAGTCCAAAGAGAAACAATATTAAGAAGCGACTCATCCCAAAAAATTCTGATGAAAATTGTTTTCTTCTTTAGCATTCATAAGACTTTGCTCTATTCACAATTTGTCAGTTTGAAAAAAAAAAGATTTTTATTTTAATCATTTACAAAAAAAAAAAAAAATAATAATTTTACTCAGACATCCTCATGACTCTTATTTATTCTAAATGAGATTTCTTAATGCTGTTTACAAGCAAATGTCCTTGACAACATATCAAAAGTTGATCACAATCTGACTGTGAAAATCATGATTTTCATGGTGTACAATCATTATTAATCAACAAGCAGTGAGTATTTTTTTAGGATTTGGCTATCGGCTATCTTAAGACCAGCATGGCCGAGTGATCAGAAAGCTTGGATTCTAATTAATTGATCACAGGTTCTATCCTGCCTCACAGCACCTTTGGCAAGTGCCTGAAAACGATATGCCACATGTGTATGAAATTGGGTACGATGAAACTGTTCAGAAGCTATCAAATGGTATGGATATCCATCATGCAGTGACCTTATCACCTGAAAACAGTGATGAGACCGTTTAATGTTTTTTTTTAAAAAATCTTTTATTACTATCTTCAATTTCCAAAAGTCATCAACATTTGATGTCATCATCCAACACAAGTAATACTAAGAAAAACAATTGAGAAAATCATCAAAGATTAATCAAAGAATAAAAAAAATTGTTGTTATGGAAGCTAGTGAAATGAATTTCGGAAAAAGAAAAAGTGATGAGAAAGTCCAAATATATAATGATATAGATAAATATAAACTTTCTTCACATAGTAACATTGCCCGTCCTTTGTACATTAAATTTATAAGCCTTAAAACTATCTCAGTTATATAAGATATTAAAAAGTTGAATTGTAGACACAATCTAGTAAAAAGTATATAAGTACATTTTATTATCTTTGCCATGGTTATGTTTTTGGTCGAGTTTGTTGGCTTGTCGTTATATTTGTGTACAGCCTAGCGTCCACATCGCTTGACCAATTGTCACCAAACTTGGTCAAAGTATCATGGTCTAACTAAGAACTGAATCAATTTTGGGATATCTAGATTAAAGTCATTGAAAAAGTGAAAGTCACACTTTTTGTGATAACTTTGGTTTTGTTCATTGTAGAGACTCGCTACTTGGCTCATATTGTAGCCAATGAAATCTCCATTTTAGTTTATCTGCAAAAGTTCGATCAAGCTCAGAATTTTTTAAAGATTTTAATTTCCGATTATTTCAAATTTGATAAAAGTAACCACCATATAAAATTTCATCCTGATCAAATAAATAGTTTTTGAGTTATCAATTTTTCCATTCCAGGAATACTTCATATATGGAGAAGCAAGGCGCAGATAAGACTTTGACCCATTCTTATGTTGTCAGATGGATGTATGCAGTCTTGCGACTCACTTATATTCTTGTTACTTATATAATGTAAAATATATATATATAAATATATACGCAGTCTTGCGACTCACTTATGTTCTTGTTATTTATATAATGTAAAATATATATATATATATAAATATATATGCAGTCTTGCGACTCACTTATGTCCTTGTCACTTATATAATGTAAAATATATACACACACACACATATATATATATATATATATATATATATATATATATATATATGCATACATACATGAGAGAGATAGATAGATAGTATTTACATAAATTATATGTTTTATTAGGCTATTATCAAAATTTCAGACGCCCAATGATCATCAGAGCTGGATTGTTTGATTTTCTCACTTTCACTTGATTGCTGAACTGAAATATCGAATTTTTCCGTTTGTATATGAAAAATTTCCATTGTGTAGTTTTACTTTTTTATATTATTTTTTATTAATCTGTGTTATTTTGTTTAGTTTTTTTCTATGTGGGTAATTTATTTTGCTAACTTACTTCCTATTCATTGCTGGGATTTCATTTTTTTCTGGTCGAAGGGAAACCAACTAAAATTAAAAAGACAAAACAATACATATGAAAAAGATAATCCAAAAATTCAGGCTGTGGAAAATATTCTGGATGATCTGGTAACCGGCAGCAATTAAATGAAAGCGAGTCCGGGTACTAGACTGTCCAATAATCGTTAGAAGCATGAAACCTTGGTAATGAAGCTCTAACACTGTATATAAAACCAGTCCAAAAATTTGATACTCACAGCTTTCAGAATATAACGAATATTAAAAGTGATTTTGTCGGATTTTCACCTGTTAGACCTAAATAGCAATGCATCTGACAAATCAATATTTGATTTTGACTAGCGATTTCTTCCTTTTTATCCTTACAGCATCTTCTTTAAACTAAAAAAATGTAATTGCAGTTTCTTTTCAAAAATAATTATGAAGACAATTTAAATAATGATCTAAAAGGCTCAAAATGTAAGGGAGATAATTTCTATAGTATCTTAAAGGTCAAATATGAGTTATCTCCTTTACATTTTGAGCTGTTTTTCTCATCTCTTTGTGACTTACACTGTTGTAAAATTTAAAAAAAAAAATTAGAATTAAAGAAGTTTAAACAATGAATATTTTTATTTTCTATTTACTAATCGACTATAATAATATACACGTCTGTGTCATATATATATATATATATATAAATAAATAGTATGTAATGTACCATTTGTCATTTTTTGATGGAACAGGTATTCTCATAAACAGACATATAACTATATATATATATATATATATATATATATATACAACTTTATATATGTAGAGAAGATATACATAAAAGAATGCTGTAAAAAAGTTATACAAAATGATTAAAAGTTTGTTACATTAAGACCACACATGAGTGCACACATCAAACGTGATTTCTTTTCAAACCAAAATATAAATTTTACAAAATGAAGACACAGATTAAAATAAATAGTGAGCTAATTTTGTGAATTTGAACAAAAAAAATCAAATAAATAAAACTTTATTTGTGCCTCTATGGGAATTGCTGTAAAAATTATTTTTAAAAACTGTAAGCAAAAGCAAGTAAAGGCACAATCCAATTTGAACATTAATTAAAAAATTAATTTTTTTTTTCTTTTTGTAAGTAAAAAAAAGAAAAAAGTTTCATTTTCTTAATTAAAAATGTTTGTTTCTACTTTCTTTATCATATCAATAAACTTCCAGAAAGTTCAGATCCTTTTTAAAAACACCTTATCTATAGAATAACATTTTTTGACAACATATGGCAATTCACCTTTAACTATAACTTTTTAAATCAACTTTTTAAACTGTTATAATTTAAACAATGTTATTTAATTACTGTAATGACAAGTAATAAGTAATTTAATTAAATTTTCTAAAAATCCAATTTACAAAAAAATACCATTTTTAAAAAATGACATTGAATTATCTTTCTAAAAGAAATTAATAGAACAGGCAAAAAGGCACCGGGAATAGCACTGGGCGGTACATATAACTAGTAGTAGGTATTCTAAACTTGCCTGTTTATGCTGCAAAAATGGGTAAAAACCGTGAAATTTTCGTAAAATTTAACTTACAATATTTCGGCTATTTATCAGGTTATATCTATGAAATTAGTATGTAAATAAAATTTAATCTGTCCTCTTTCTAATGATATCATTTTCTTGCTTGTACAATGATTAGTTTTTTTTGCAGGTTGATTTGAATTATGTAACCTTTTTAATGACAAATGTGTTTAGTTCCGCGTTTTTTCAACAAAATATTTTTAGTCCAATTTTTAACGTCTGTTCTGTTCACAATATTAATTATTCAACTTTTAAAAATCATTCCATCTTATAGAAGAAAAGTTATTCTTCAATTTTGTAGGCGAAGTATAGAATTTTAAATTAATTTTCATGAAAAATTTAATTATAAACAACTTGTCATTTATACCATTATATAAAGCAGGGTTTACCTAATAATAATCAATAGAAATAATTTAAAAATCGTTACACATCGCCAACGGCTTGAATATAAAAAGAGCCCGTGTTTTTAACTTTTTGTCATTTCCCAGTGAAGTTGAACACATCAAACTGAAATTCAACTCTCTCTTGCCAGACGAAAATCAACAGAGAGCTACAAGCTATAATGGATATTTCACAGTTTCTAGGTAAGTTGAATTTTTTTTTTTTACTTATTTTATTCATATGATATTGATATAAAGTAGTTATCCTGTGTTTTGTTGAAACCGTTTAGTTACCACCAGACATTCTTCCATTTATTGTTTAACTTTACATTGTGTGGTTGAAAATTCTGCATTATATTTTTTCTAATTGAGATTTGAACAATCAAATCATATATATATATATATATATATATATATATATATATATAGATATTAAAAATGAAACCTTATATATATTAAAAGTCGACCTTGTGTCTAACTTTTCCCTCATGGGGATGAAAGTAAATAGGAAAAAATAGAATACTTTTTATTTGGAATTTTAGCGCGAAACTTTATTTTCGTTAAAACTAAAAGTTTTGTCAAAAAATGACGCTTCGTTTTGTAATTTAAAAAATAACAGTAAATTCTCTAATTTGTTCAGAAGTTTAGCAAAATATTTTTTTCTTTAAAATAACAATTAGAATACTTTTGATTTATTCAGAAATTTAGCGAAACTTTTTTGGAAAAAGTTAATGAAAGTAATAACATACTAAGTCATCTGAATATAGTTCTGATGAAATCTGGGTTTTGCCTATTTTGAGTTCTACTTGTTACCTTCATGGTTTTATGGACACTAATGAAAACAATGAAATCATTTACATAGGCAAGATATCAGGTTTATAGAACAGTTTTTTAAAAGAATTCATAAAATATTTTGAGATTCTTTTTTGACATTTCTTTACTATTTCTTTTTTGATAAGAGAATTAATTTTTTAATTTCAGGTTTTTGCTTGGTTCTGGAAACTCTTTCCAAATACGAAGGTGGAACAGCCAAGATTGATTGGACAAATTCAATGGACCTTTACGAAACCTAAAGTAATTTTATCTACCAAAGAAGAAGCTGAATTGAGAAGCTGAATTGAAAATCTTTTTAGATGCTTCATATGATGCCTATTTTGTAGCTGAAGAACTCTTTGCAATCGGAATCTCATTGCAAGAACTGGAAGATGCAACACTATTCAAAAGTGTTCCTAATGCCATCACTTTGACAAATGGGGCAGTTCTTCAACTTTATTATTATTCAACTAAAACACATCTAACATTTAACATAATGATAATGTGGCTGAATCACTTTCTGTCTGCAAATTACAATGAAAAATATTTGTTTGCTACAGTAAATAAACTTTCAAAAGAACATAAAAAAATACAGGGCTACAAAAACCTGAAAGACTGCAACAGTTTTTAATGTCTCCATTTCAGGAGCGAGCATCTCAAGAAAAAACTTCAGATTGTCCGTCTCAGGATAAACCTCCTAAGTTAGCCTCTCCATAACAACTATCCATTGCTGCCAAAATGATGACGACACTTGAACAATCCCTTAAAGAATCCCAGGATCAGCTCTTCAACATGGCTGTTAATTTCCAAACAACAAGAGAACCTCTAATATCTACCCTAAGCAAGAAATATTTTCAACTCAAAATATCAAGAGAGCAAGGTTTCTAAAGAAACTTTCTAAACTTAATAAATCAGTTAAGAGACAGAAACATGTCATTCAAATCAAGACGTACAAAAAAAAAAAAAAGAATTATAATTTGAAAACATAATTGCAAAATACTTGCAGAAAATAAAGAACAAAGAAAAAGAGTCAAGTTCTTGGGACTAAAATTAAACAAGGAAAAGTATCTTTGCAAAAGACAAAAAGTTTCTTGGGCAAAATAATTGAAAACTTATTTTAACCTGTATTGAAGGAAAGAAAAATCACAATAACCAGGAACAAGATTTTTAATCGCTTCACTGAAAAAGTCTGACTGTCATAGGTCTTCAAGAAATTTATAATAAGCCTTTGTTTAAAAATTGACGGCTAATTTCTTTTCTATAACAGATTTCCAGATTTCGATGGCAATCCCTTTTTATTTTTTTTACATGCCGAAAGTTGGATAACTCCGCAAAATCTTCCAATATTAGAAAGAAAACTTTTTCTTTGAATTCTTCATCCTAAAATTAGTCAAGTATAAAAGTTTCAGGC
The DNA here is from genome assembly GCA_963556195.1 of Sepiola atlantica. Taxonomy (NCBI): domain Eukaryota; kingdom Metazoa; phylum Mollusca; class Cephalopoda; order Sepiida; family Sepiolidae; genus Sepiola; species Sepiola atlantica. Next base: position 53,946,427 of record OY744521.1, read on the forward strand.
TTGTATCTTTAATGGGTAACTTTTTACAAAAGGTTTGCTAAGGTGTACATTTGACCCATTTTTCTGCCAAATTCGGCCTCAGGCCATGTTTACATGCTAGAAATAAGATGTTTTTATGAATGTACGAATGAAAAAAAATATTAGCTTAATCTGTATGATGTTATGAATCATAATAAGTTTCAATGTGTTAGCTGTTAAAATAAAACTTTTATGAACAGTCAAAGTTGTTCTTCTGTATCGTTTACGCACAATTTTTGTGATGGCATGTGATTTTCAATGGGTATATATCTAAGAATTATTAATTCCATTTATATAATCTTTCTTTTAATGAACTATGGCATTATATTTATAAAGAGTTTTCACTTATTAAAAGCCTTTATCTTCGCTTAAGTTGACCTTTTGTTCAGTATCACACAAAACGCTATGTCCGACCAATCCTGCTTGCTAATATTGTAAACATGTCAGACTGCTCAAGATAAGTAAAAAATACCTTTTTACGATTAAAAAAAAAAAAAAATTATTTTTCCACAAATGAAAATATTTCCTTAGAAATTAATAGAAAAGATAAACTGGGCTGAACAAAACAATTAAAATAAAAACTCCTCGCAATTTTTAACTAGCTCTATAAATATACGTTTTAAGGTACAACATTTTAAAATAGTTTTAAATAACTGAGGCGGAAAATTATTAGTTCCTGCTTTTTCTCGTTTATTATATATTTTCTTTACCAACAATTGTCTCCTGACAAGATGTTGGTCGAAAGAGCTCTCAAGAATAATTGTCCACCTCTTTTATTTAAAACAGACACACACATATATATATATATATATATATATATATATAGTAAGCTATGAAAATATATTTATGGCAATTAAGCTACACAGAGGCTCTCGCATTTCATCCCCGGGGGAATCTTCAGGTTAAAATGCATGGAGTTATTTTTGCCGGGTATTTTTATATACACGGCTAGCTAGTTAACCAATATATATATAAAAACACCCGGCAAAAATAACTCCATGCATTTTAGCCTGAAGATTCCCACCCAGGGATAAAACGCGGGAGCCTCTGTGTAGCTTAATTTCCCTAAATATATTTTCATAGCTTACTACCTAGCTCTACTTACGTATGGAGCACTGTTGAAGTAAATACTGACAATTGATACATAAAAAATTATATCTCCTTATAAAATTTTATGTGGATACATGAAATACTAATATATATATATAGAAAAAAAGAGAGAGAGATTTACAAGTTGATAAATAATATTTTTGATTTTAAATGCACAATTAATTTTTTTAATACCCCCCCAAAAAACAAACAAAAAAAAAGCACCCAAAATGGTGAAAGCAGAAACTCCAAAAATTCAATCATTCAAGAAAAAATCTCAACACCATGCAGAATGTCATTGTAAAATTAAACTCTAAAAATGAAATTGAAGCATCAACCTTCAAGACATGATAAAATGTAAATTGAAGGCATTTCAGAAAAACCTAGATACGCCTTTATTAGCAAGAATTTTTTTTTTTTTTAAATCTCTAAATGGATCAAGACTACAATAAGGACCCCAGATCATTAACACAAGACGCGGGACATGTTTTGGAAGTCACCGGTTGACCTCGCAATACACGTGGTCTCTATTTACAAAACACTTGTAAATAAATCTTTTATTTATTTTAATAAATGCAGTATATTTCGGAATTTTTTTTTCTTTTAACATGTTAATATTTATTTTAAGGCAGAGAGTCCATAAATAAAACAAATAAAATATTAACATGTTTTCTTTTAAAACATGTTTTTGTGTCAAACTTTAAATTGCTTCCGTTTAGAAACTGATTTTTGAAGTCTAACTCCGTCCTCGTGGGGAGGCAAAACGAAAGATTACAAGTCAGCCGATTTTTTAAAAAGCGTATATATTTCGTTTATTTATTAAAATAACTTGCGTAATCTTCCGTTTTGCCTCCTCGGGCTAGGAGCAAAGTGTAGTATGGAAAAATCCTTCTAAACTGACGTAAGATCCAGAGTGCCCCCTTTTTGGGAAGCTTGATTTTTCCCTACAAAACGAAAGATTACTTAAGTACGGTGATAAATATTTCATACCCCCCCCCCATTTCTGCCCTCGTGGGGAGGCAAGTAAATAGTGACACAAAAACATGTTTTAAAAGAAAACATGTTAATATTTTATTTGTTTTATTTATGGACTCTCTGCCTTAAAATAAATAAAAGATTTATTTACAAGTGTTTTGTAAATAGAGACCACGTGTATTGCGAGGTCAACCGGTGACTTCCAAAACATGTCCCGTGTCTTGTGTTAATGATCTGGGGTCCTTATTGTAGTCTTGATCCCTCTAAATTAATAAAATTGTGTAACCACTTATGTGTCTGTATGTGGCAACTATTATTTTTATTGGTGCTTATATAGATGAGGGCATATGAAAAATGCAGTTACACAGGTGAAACTCGCAGTTCCAAATAAATTAACTGGAAAACTCTTCGATGTACTTATGTATCAGACAAAAATAGCTATCTACACCAACAATTAAGCAAAAATTATGGAGTAGAATTTTAATTAAAAATAAAAATCAGTTTTATTTATTTATTTTTTTTTGATCTGCCATTGATTCAAGTGAAAAACACGTAAATCAGAGGGACATAACTCAGTCTATCATATAAACAAGTAATAAATGAATGACGGCCGGCAAAATATGACAAAACTGAGGTTTATTTTTTATTAAAATTCTACTCGATAATTTTTCTTAATTTTGGTGAGGATACTTCGTTTTGCCTGATAAGTATAAACAAGAGTTTTTATTTGGAATTGGGTTTACCATATGTGCTTTCATCTATATAAGCACCTTTTTATTTACTATAGTATTATTCATTGTTTCTCCCCTCATCAAACTACAGAGAATAAGCATATGGCCGTCACATAATCAAAATTCTGATTTACAAAAAAAGAAAAGTGGAAACAGAACCGGCAAGGAACAGCTGTTTTTATATATATATATATATATATATATACACACATACATACATATATTATTATATCTATTTCGTTAAAAATTAAATTAAATTAAAACAATGTGATTTCATAAAATACCCTATCCATTTTATTGGAAAACCGATAATTTTTAATGACATATTCCTTCAATGAATTATTTGTCCAAATACGTAAATATTTTCTTACAAGAAATGAATTAAAAAATAGAACAAGAACAGGGGGGGGGGGGGGGGGAGATATAAAAAAAAAATTAAAAAACGAACAACGCTGGGTAGATACAGCTAGTCTATATTAATGAAGTTATCAAACAATTTATTTCTTTTGCTTACATGCAACATTTTAAATTAGGTTTTAATTCTTTAAAATTTTATTCAATTAACTTAATGATTAAACAATATCTTTCAAGAAAAAACAAAATACTAATTTCTAGTTCAATCAAGTCTTCAGTTTCAGAGCAATTTTTTAAATTAATAAACAAAAAAGCAAGGGAGCTAACTCTAGGGTTAATGACTGCTAATTACAAACAATTGATACTATTTCTGAGATTACATGTAAATATAAGAATTACAATTAACAGCAAGAACGCCATTAATAGTCAGATATTGTTTTATATCTACATTAAACAATCTAGACTTAGCAAAAGGAGATTAAAATAACAAACGTTATTAATGACACGTTAAGAGGAATAAAATGTGTAAAAAAAAAAAAAAAAAAGAACTGTCCGTAAACACTATTTTAGTGTTCAATATAAAACTAAAAAGCAAACCAAAGAATAAAAATGTCATTTCGAGGTTAATAATAAACAAATAAGGCGAGATGAACTTAAACAAAAACTAAATAAAATGTGTGCATGTGTATAAAAGGTAAATTTAAATAAAGAATAATACTTTAAAATATAACAATATTCACCTCAATAAAATTATAATAAGCGATTTCTGATTAATAATACTTATTCTGCCTTAATAAAAGCTTAGAACTGAACAGCAGAAGTTAGAAACTTCTGCCTGAACAACAAATAGTTATTCAAAATCAAAATATGAAATTTTACTAAAAATTATTTGCATTTTAAAATTTTAATAACTATTGGAATTTTTTTCAGAATTGGTAATTCTTGTCAGGGTCCGTTTTTTGTTTAAACACGATTCCAGAGTTTGATCGTTTTTAGCCTACTCAGAGTAGGAAGAGTTTGAGTTGCAAACTTTTGCGCAAGTTGGAGTTGCGATTTTTTTTTTTAAACACCAGAATTGTGAGTCAGTAATTTTTTCAAGAATTTGAAGTTGGAAGTAGTTAATTTTTGCAAGAGTTAGAACCAGTGTTTTTTTTGTTTTTTTTAAAACTGATACCAGTCAAATTCTTTTTCAACCGAGGTGGTGAGTCAGCATCCGGAATGCCAATTTTTGCAGGAGTCAAGATCTTTTTGTTTTAACCGAATACCAGAGACGAGAATCATACATTTTACAGCTGAGTGAAGATGAAGTCAGATTTAAAAAAAAAAAAAAACAGACTTCCCCACCTATAAATGAATCTTAAAATTCCATAAGTAAAAAAAAAAGTAAATAAAATGAATAGAATTAAGTTAGAAGAAATATAGAACAGATTTCTTAGTATACTGTTATATAGGATGTTATTCCATCAACCTGAACAATGCAGAGTCACCCTTCTTAGTTATGAAGACTTAAGATTTTTATTTCGGGGTTGGCGATAGATGCTAAAACTGTGCTACATTTCTATTAAAACCATTTCCTTTAGAACATCAGTAAATATTGAAAAAACTTCTAATCGTCCTGCTTCAAATCGGTAAGAAACAGGAAAACAGGTTGGCTTAGACAATTCAGTTTGTACCATAAATTATACTGTAGACAAACAGCTTTTTTCAACATTTAGAGCATCTGTTAGAAATTAACGAAAAAAATGGCTAAAACAGATTTTTCATTTAAATGTTTATAATGGCTTTACTTTTGGACAGCTAATTATTATGAAACTCGATAGTATCATTCGCACTAAAAATATTATCAAAGAAATTATTTGAGTTATCGGCAAAAACAGACATTTTTTGAAGAATTTTTTTTTGCTATGAAAATGATGAGATACTGAAATAAGTATCAGTACTTGGAAGTAAGTTTCACAAGGGCTGGTAAGAGTTATTTCACTTCTTTTGGGAACCTTTAAACATATTTAAAAATAGATTTAAACAAACGGTTATTATTGCATGTGTTGTCTGACAGACAGGAAATACAAACATGACTTCTGGTCAATTTATTTTGAGGATGTTAACAGTTAACCAACTTATACAAAAACAGGAGCATGTATTTAAAGACAGGCTATTGTTTTTGACAATACACATTAAAATAGTTTGACAATTTTGAGTATTGATTATTGCTGAAGGGCTCTGATACTTTTGATCAACTGTGTTCTTAATTGTTATTTTGCATTCGTTTGGTTTTTGTATTTCTTAAAACTACAACGCTAAAGATGTAATCTTAAATTTATAATGCTACAAAACATGGCAGATCGACACTAATTGCATGAACTAGTGGATGTACCCGAGAGATACCTAGAACAAAAAAATATCAATAAACAACCCAATTTTGAATAATTTATTTGAATGATTTAGTGGTGAAAATATACTATTAAGCTCACCATGAAAGAAATTTCGATTGGTTAAACGATAATCATTTAAAACCATGTCAAAAACATCCATACAAATCTGCTGATTTCAAATATGTCATAAGTTTTACTTACTAGTTGAACCTACATGGCGTTGCTCGGGATAATCTTTATTTGTTTGTACATTTTTTAACTTATACAGAAACAGAAATAAAATTTTAGTTCTAAGGGAGACAACTCTTTATTTTCTTCCATTAAAAATAGGAGTTATTACCCTTATTGAATTTGATTTTTTCGTGATTAGTTAAAAAGGTTTCATATAATAGATGATCTGGTCCAGACTAAGTATTTTTTAATTAAATTGTAATCAAGTACATTAGTCTATTGCCAATAACATGGTACAACAATAACAAATAAAAAGTGACTAGTCACAAACAAAGTTCAATTTGTCAGCTTAAAGGCTTTTTATTTTGGGAAAATCTGACAAGATAACTTTATAGAAGACAACTATCTCTATCTCTCTCTCTCATATATATATATATATATATATATATATATATAGATTTTTTTTTTCTGAATTAGTTTTTCTTTTTACATAAATACTGTATGAATAGCTGCATATTTAGTGAATTTTATTAATTTTAGTGTTTTCTTTAAAAAGAAAAAAAGGTTTTTACACAAATATCACTATGTATAAATGGATATATTTTGCATTTTATTTTAACTACCAGGAATAGCCGATTTTGCTAAGAATTCAATGAAGAAACTGTTGTCTTAGCGCCAAGCCTATTAGACAATATTACCTTTTTTATTATTTTTTACAATTTTTGGGGTGTGGCCCAAGCATGTACTCAGCATTGATTGGGTGACAGCGAGTGTAAGTAAAGTGATATATACTGAAATAATTTATGGTAAATTTATAGTCTTTAACCCCTTTGATGTACACAGTTTTCTTGGGAATGATTAGACTTCTGCTCCAAGCCTTGAACTTCATATTACCATTTTTATTCCAATTTGTTTTAAATATAATAAAATCAAATCAAAAGTCTTATTTACTTCATATGAATGTCAAGTGTGAATGCAGACCCTACTATATTATTGAACCCTCTTTTGATCAAAATGAAATATACTTATCCAAGTAGTCTGGGTAAGGTAGTTTCAAAATATTTGATTATGGGGCTCTAAAAAGTCGAAGAGTTTGGGAAAAAATAAACAAGCAAACATACAGTAACTATAATCTTTATATATATATATGTAAATTTATTTCTATCATCTTGTTTTTACATGATAAATAAAAGCATACAATCAGTGCCTCCCTCCGTCCTCCCATCTAGGACATGGGGACCTCACTAGGAGACTACATTTGTAAATAGATCTATATTTAACATCAGTGATTTTCAAGAGTGGAAATTTGACGGAATCTAAGTTTGAACCAGATTAATGTACATGCTTAGGAACGTTTTACAAATATGCTGTTACTGTTAAAATATAATCTTTTCTGACAACATTTTAAGTAAGAGAACAAAAAATTAAACTAAGGAGACCTCTAGAGCACTTCTTAAACCATCTCTTTCGACAAGGAGGCCTTCCAGTCCCCCAATCAGAGGTAGATAGTGCATCTCGATTTCCAATTGTTTCCTTGGCTGAAGTGCTTGCTAGATACATGGTTCTAAAATGTAATCACTCCACACAGAAAACCAAAAGACGATTCAACCGTCAGATGTCCGAGAGTCATCTTCCATGAGAACAAAAGGGTTAGCAGAAAAACACAGGAGAAATGGTTAGGGGTGAAACTGTGATGAGAGGTGGACGCACAGCAAACCACGTCACCCAGGGAGTAGGAAAGAAAGAAAAATGCATGCAGTAATCGTGTATACCTCTGGACACACAGGAAGAGAACAACGGAGAGAGTTTACAGAAAGGCGTGATACTGTCACTAGCATGGCGTTTATCTTTATAGTGTAGGGTATGTCGGCTGCCAATGCCACTTCTGTGGTAGGCACCCCTGTGTGCAGCAACATCTGAAATACACAGAAACAATGCCAGCGACAACAACGAAAAAAAAAAAAAAAAAAAAAAAAAAACACGGAAGGAGAGAACTGGACAGAGTTTTCAAGAGATTTCTTTCCTTATACATTCCTCAAATCCAAACATAGCATAATCTAAACTTCCTCAAAATACATACATTTGTTTGATCACTATAAGAGTTTTACTCCACAAAATTAAAGCTTTCCCCAAGTCAATAACTTCAGTTGCTTTACCATAGCAATCTTTTTGATTGCTTTTGAGTGTTTTGGGGTATGATCTTTTGAAATTATTAAAACATTCCAAGTGTGTCATTCTTAAGAATCCATCCTGGGATAGATATTCCAGCTAGTAGAACATAAGTGATCTGACAAAAAACCTAATTTCTTCTTCCTTTACTAGCAATGAGTGAAATAGTAGGGTAGACTGGACTTTTGAGCCGTGGTAGGGATGATTAGGCCCCCCGGTGCCTTGTAAAGAAGTGAGGAATAGTCATTTTCAACCCAACCCTGTATTAGATATTTGGGCGTACACAGCTCATATTCAAGTTTGCAGGTCTTAGAATGTAAACTGGGATTCTAATAAAAGGTGGAGTTCAAAATTTGACACGTGGCACCTGAAGAAGGCAGGAGTCCGAAACGTGATAACAACCAAGATGAGGACAATTAGAAATAAGATCGAAAATTTCTCATCCTAAAAATACAGACAATTGGAATAGTAAACTCTTCAAACAGTAATGTCAGAATTTAATAGACACTGAAATAATACACACATATTTTGAAGAGTTTGAATGCCTACTAGATACCACCCTCGAGTGTCTTTGGTGTCTCTGTATAGAGGTGTGTCATAACACCCTGACATGACGAGACTTTGCATTAAATGTAAACCCTGACTAAATATTCAAAATAACATAGTATTCAAGACCCAAATAAGATCTCCTTGGATAAAAATTCTTCTTCTTCACTGCTTAACTAACTCAAGTAGGGAAGATCCATAAACTCTTGGATATCTACGTAACTCAAAGAAATCAAATGTTAGCCCCAGGAAGGGGCCCATGATTTCTGAGAGCTAACTATTTAAAAAAAATTAACTGAATATTATTTAAGTGAAAACATATTTAAATTTGTCCCCTCAATTTGAATATTCCACTGATATTTAAAAATGAGAAAACTTTCTCTTTATATCTACATTTAAATAAATAAAACTAATACATAAGTAGCTAACACTTAAAATTTTCATTAATACTCAGGAACATTCAGAGTTATTTGAATATTTACTAAAAACTTATTTTCTTTAATCTCTACTAAATTCCAAGTTAAAGAAATAAATACAAAGACTAATTTGCATGTATTTGATAACATTTTTGAAAACTGATGAGATGTCAGGTATTTGACGAGTTTTCTGGTACTGAATCTGAAGTCAAGTAATCTATGGGCGATCCCTGGTCTCATACTCTACAGTAGGTTTGAAACAGGACAGCTGGTTGCGTATGCTGAGTCAGTTAGCCTTCTTCATTGTTCGTTGCAATGAATGAGTAGAATGAGAGTGATAGGGGAGCAGTGAAACAGGAATGGACAAAATAACTGTTGAAGTCTCTAGTCAACCGTTTTTTTACTACCACATCCAAAATCAAAGTTAATGTAGCAGTTTTTGACATGCATGCACCCTTAACTGCAACACTTATTCAAGGCACTCAGTGTAGCCATGCCCCTTTTTGTAAATCGCCTGCATGATTTCCAGCTTTGTATCGTTTATTTAGCGAATGGATGTATATCTACGTCAACAGGCGGATGTTATTCTTCCAACCCAGCATGTGGCATCTTTGTCTTAGCCACCTGGATACAATATCCTGTTTAACTCAACCTCACTGTGATCATTAAGGTCACCTTACAGATGGATATTCAACACTAGATCCTTGGAGTGTCTTTTTCTCTCAGAGATAAATGTTTTGATTGTGCAGAATAAGATAAGACTATCATCCAGACATAAATGGCTGTTAATTATACTAGGCATAAAAATCGCAAAATTTAGCCTAATAACATACTAGATAATTGGGAGGGCCTCCTTTATGTTTGTTTTTTAAATAGAGATAAATATATTTAATGTATTTTTAAATAGATTTAATGTAGATCATGCAAATGAGACTTTTAAATAAAAATAAAATTAACTTTAAAATATTTAACTTTTTAAAATAGTCTTGTCATTCAAATGTCAGAACCGAACAACTCCAGTTAAACATGTCAGTTTCTTTAGCATTTTCTGTAACAATGGCAGATTAAACGTAGAGAAAAGAAAATATGAGAGCAGTCTGAGGATTTCTATGAAGGTATTCACCTGATGGTAGGCAAAGATGTCTCACCTGGAAAACTTGAAAAAAAAAAAAAAAAAAGAAGCGTTTCAATGCCTCCAAGTATCTCTATACGCTCTGTCCGTCTGTTTGTCATGTTTAACTTTGAAATAGCATTTCCATCGTTTAACACAGATTGAATGGGCACATCTTCAGAATAGCATTTCCATTCGAGTTTTTGTAATGATTGTGTATATCAGAATGAGGTACAGAAACTGATGATTAAATTTGGAATGGTTTTTAAAAATGTATTTGGGATTGAAAGATATTTCATTTAAACAAAGTTCAAAATATATCAAGGAGAAAAATAATAACCCCCCCCCCCCCCACTGTATGGTATCTGTCTACATTATGAATTGATTAAGATTCAATAAAATTCTAAGTTAACAGAATTTATTAAAAAAAAAAAAAAAAAAAACTCAATTACTGATTCGTAGTTTCTCTAAATTTGAAAAACAAGGCCAGCAGAGCAAATGAGCTAAATGAGAAAAGAAAATGTAGACTTAGAAAAATGAAATAATTATATATTGACAAAAAGAGTACATACTTGAATGGTCTCCAGGATAGTCCATGTTTCGTCTTTCCCCAACTTGATCGGAACTCTAAATAAGAAGAAAAGATAAATTTCTTTTTAAATAGTTCATATTTAATACTAGCAGCACTACCCAGCATTCATCTGGAATTAATAAGAAACCATGTGTATTCCTGCTCTCAGCCATGGTTCCCTATATGAACATTTATATTATTTTTTTTTTTAATTTCTATAATATTCAATTTTAATTGATTCAGGGGTAATAACTCTAAAACTTTTTTGGACACTAATTTGGTCAAAATATTACAGTAAATATTTTTACCATAACAAGTTTGAGCTAGCACTAACCAGAATATGTAAGACTTGGTAGTTTGTGAGTTTTAGCCTAGCAGATAGAAAAGAGAACTTTTCTTTATATAATAGATTATTTAATTCTAATAGTTATGAAACCATCATCATTATCATAATTATATTTCGTTTAACGTCTGATTTACATGTTGGCATATGTTAGACAGCTTTTAGAAATTTACTTCTAAACTAGCATATCTGGCCAGGTCTTTATTTATTCCTCTTTCTCAGTCCATTTTATCACTTCCTCCCATGAACTAGAACTGCTACATCTACTGACCAAAGAACTTTCATCCATTATTTCAATGTGGCCATATCATTGAAGTCTACTCTTTTGCACACATCCCTCTATACTGTCCAGATTTAATCTTCCTCTGAGGTCATCAGAACAAAGCTTGTCTTTAAGACTCACATTACACATCCATCATATCATTGTCATATTATTTCTCTCCATGCAACGCATGTCCTCAACCCTCACTGGCCAGGTTTCACTTCCATACATGATTACACTGCGCACACATGCCTGATAGACTCTTCCCTTGGTCGACAGTGGTTACGCTCTGCTGGTTAGTAATTGCAAAAGTTCCCTGAACTTACTCTATCCACTCATAATTCTTGCAATCACACTAGCACCTTCTTCATTCTGTGCTCCAATGGTATCATCAAGATAACAACATTTCGACACTCAATAGCTTCGCCATCCAGATATACTTTCTCCGCATCCATCTCCATTGTCTTACACTTCTAGCATATAAACTGGTTATACTCTCAACCTACCAGTAATTCAACTGCACTTTTTGCTTACAATGCTTACAAGTATCACAAAAGATTGAATATCACCCGACTCCCTTTTTCACAAACTGAGCAGGAGAACTTTCCTCTTTTGGGGAGTTTTCCAACACTACACTCTCTGATCATCACTTTGATCTTGGTTTTCTTTTAGACCTTTACTTTTCATAGATTTCCTCCAAGTAGGTCATCCATTGTTTCACAGGCAAGTACTAAATCATCAGCATATAGCATCTCTTCCGAACAACTCATACGGAACTCCCTGGACAATGCTGCTAAGACACAAATGAAAAGTAACAGACTCAGCACAGACCCCTGATATACTCCTACTTTAACATTAAAGCTTTTACTCAATGTGCTGTTTATTCTAACACGACTTTGAGTATTTCTATACATTGTTTAAACAACCATCACCAACCTCTCATTTGCCTCTAGTTTACATAAAACTCACCAGACAACCTCTCTCGGCACTGTCAAAAGCTTTCGCTTGATCCACAAATGCAAGATACACATTCTTCTTCTTACCAAGATACTTCTCTTGCATTTGTCTCAAGATAAATATGGCACCAGTGGTACTTTGCAAAACTGCATTTCATCTATGCTTATCTAATTTCTTATTTGCGGCTCAATTATTCTCTCAATCACTTTCAGGACCTGATCCATCAATTTCAGCCTCTGTAATTATCTCTACCTAGTGTTTCCCCTTTACCCTTGTAACAATTCATAAGTTCCCAGTCTTTTATGAAAGTAGAAGTAATAAGTTGATAAAGTCTGTAGCCTAATGATGGAAAGGGTTAGGGTTAATGATGCAAGGGGAAGGCGCATTGACTTCTAATTAAAAATCATATGGACCCGTGAGGAAAGAAACATTTTGGATTGAAAAATAATACAGTTAAGGAAGTGCCAGATCGAAACTCATAGTGGAACATGTCGGATTGAAAATCATACAGTGTGAGGTGAAATAAGGTAATTTTGTATCCAGAATCCTACTGGGGATAGGGGAGGGACGAGATCAAATTTTAATCTAATAATCCAATATTGTAATTTACACATATAAACAAGGAGTACAAACTGATGAATACATTTTATATATTTTTCATTTCAAGATGAATCAGAAAAATTTAAAACAAACTTTTAAAACAAGAAAACAAAATTAAAAGTTAAAACATAAACATAAGTATTTTGAATTGAATATTTAAAAAATCTAAAACAAAATTTTAAAAAATAATTTTAATAAAAATTTTTTAATAATTTATTCTTATTATGCAATACACAGCAAAACTAGACAGCCATTCCCAGATTAAAACATACACAAAATATAAGTATAAAAAGTAAAAGATAGCAGCTCCTGATAGTGACACCATAACAAATGATAATAATAAAGAAAATATATCAGTGTGCGGCAGTCTCAAAATAATCCCATATCCAGTTTGTTCTAGATTTTAGAGACTTAAAGCACTACTCACACAGGGCAGCGGACAAAAAGGATGGAAAGGGTCCCCAGAATAAACCGGTTTTATTTGACCCCAACATTATGTTTGAATCAAGGAGAGAATCATGCTTCAATAAAATTGCAGGAAAACTCGAATTCACCAAGAACTTATGTTTATTATGAAAAGAAAGTTAATAGAGCAAGCAAATAGAAACCTTATCTAAACTTTATAACGTTTTCTGACTGTATTCAAAGGTTCACAAAGCAGCCAATGTCAAAATAGCGACTGCAGCCTTACAGATACAAATAACATGGCAAACACCAATAATGCTATGATGTCAAAGTAAAATTTCAATAGAAAGTACTTGTATGTTAATTATAAGAGATTCCGGCTTCAAGACATGTCTTCAGTTATGTTATATTTGCTCTGTTCGCAACATCATACACTTTCTGCAAGTTGATCACACATCTTGTTGCCTACAAAATGCATTGATATTCTACAAATTTATGATAAAACATGATAAAAATAACCAAAATAATGAGGGGCTCTTTATGGTGATGAAATTATAAAAAAAGCTTAAATTCTTTTTAAACTTAATTTTCTGAAATATTTATTTTTACTTACATTGACTAGATTACAGCAGACATTTGGAGCCGACGTTGAACGTTCTCTCTGACAGATGGGAGGTGCATGTTTACGAGTACTACGTTGATAAGGCGGGAACTGATTAGGAAATGCAGGTAATGTCTGAGAAATTTCTGGAAACGGTCTGGCAAAATAAAAAGAGAAAATGAAGTCTGGCATACAAAAGAGCTGTCTCGGTTTTGTAATTATACAAATTTTAATTTTTAGGGGTTTAATTGAAAAAACAAAAAACATTCTAAATAGGATACTCCAATTTTTTAATTTTGGAGAAAAAAAACAAAATAAATAAAAGTAAATAAATAAAAATAATGCAACAGATTGAAAAAAAAAAAATGATGTTTCCAACAGGAAACAAAAACTATGTGTATGGAGGGAACATATTTGATTTAATAATAAATGAATATAAATTTAAGAAAGAATTAAATGACATTAAAAAACGGCAATTTATGTAAAAAAAAAACTGCTGAGAAATTTTTTTCATGGACCTTTAAAGAAGAATACATTCAATTAGTGAAATAGAAAAAAAAATACAGGTTTTAAAAGGTTAATTTGCGAAGAGACACCATTGCTAAAATATTATGAAAGAAAGAAAATGCAGGAAAAAAAAAAAAAATCTGTGCAAGTTTAGAATTGAACCGACATAAAAAAAAACAATTAAGAAATATCTTTATGAAGTACATAACCATGATGGAAAGCATATATCGTATGGCAAAAATCACGTAAATTGATCAAGTAGTTTTTTTTTTACAAAAGAAAATCAAATTTTATCGGTAAATAATGATCGTCGATATATCGACGCCATATCGGACATTGTAGTTGTCAGAGAAGGGAGATATCTCTTGACTCAAATGTTGGAGTTTAGAATCAGCCTTGGAAAAAAAAAGGGCAGTTTTAACACGAGCAAACAAAACAAAAAAGGGGTGAAAAAAAACCAACAAATATACAACAAATAAATGTTATATTAAAGACGAAATAAGTTACTCTTCTACCTACTTGGATAAGTTTTGTTGCGTTTTAACTTATTTTAAAGTGCTTTTTAGTTAAAAAGTAAAGTATGTTCGAGTTTGATTGCCAATGTCGGCCATTATTCTTTTCATTTTAACTTATTTGATTTTCTTTGGTAAAAAACACAAAAACCTACTTGATAAATTTACATGATTTTTGGTATATGATATATGCTTTCCGTCATGGGTACGTACATCATAAAGATATTTCTTAATTGTTTTTTTTATTTTCATGTTGGTCCAATTCTAAACTTGCACCAAAAAATCATGTAATTAGTGATGGAATGTTAAATCTTGATAAAAATCAAAGAAAATAAATCTGTCGACATTAAGATATAGATAGAATATGCAGTGTTAACAAATTTAAAACAATTGTCAGTGTAAGCAGATGAACAATCAGCTTAACATGAACTCACCAAATGGCTTCAGAAATCTTAGAACTCTCCTTCAATTTTAATTGAGAAATTCTATTTCAGATTTTTAAAAATTTCTTAATTTCATTTGTATAAAATCTTTTCACAAAACTTCCTCACGAGGAAGTCATTATTTTATTAATATTTGTATAGATGTTGCCACTCACCCATACCTATTTTTGTTGAATTAATGAAAATTCTCACCAAGTCTGTTGAATTCGATGTTAGGGCTTCCATTGGAAGTCGTCTGATTCAGTTTATGACTAATATTTTTGCTCTTCAGATTTAACACATTATTAGACATTATTCTCCATTGACCAGGGTCCAGGAAAGACATTTCTTAAAAGTTTATGAATAATCTATTTTAAATCTAATTCTGTTTAATGTCTTTAACTATTGTAACAATAAATACAAAATATGAACAAAAGAGAAAGGAATCTTTGTTTTATGCTTACTGTTTGAATATTGTATATGCACCGTTATAATCATCATCTCCAGCAAGACAGTAGTGGATTATCCGGTGTATGCATCGCTGATGAACACGCAGACCACACGTGGCACAGCGATAACCGTGGAATAGCAGCTTTCTGCACAGATCACAGAAAACAATGGTAAAGAATGTCTTTCTCACCTGAAAAATAAAGATAACATTATTTAGAGTAAAAAATTTGAATAAAATTCAATAAGAAATAAAATCATGTAAGTTGAACAAGTCCAACCCAAAAAGAAGTTCCTTTTCTTTGCACAAGGCTGACGAAAGGATTTTGATGTAAATAGCTGGCAAAACACCGAGATGAAAATAACATTAAGCACACTTAATAATTGCAAAAAGAATCCTTGTCAAAACGCCTCTGGATTGCCAAGTGCAAGCCTATAGAAAGATATAGAAGTGAAAGAGAGAAAGGATGGAGGAATAAAAATAATTTGGAAGAATAATATCAACTGATGAATGTGTCTATTTACAATTGAAAAATTATATTAGCCTTCATATACTTTGTACCACAATATACGTATTGTCTGAATATGCTGAAAGGCAATTATTTTGAGCCGTGTTAAATGATTTTTTTAACATTGTTAGGTTAGATGTTGAATGACCTTGGATAGATCCAAGATAGGAACTGTCAAGCAAAAGGTTAAATTTGACATCGATAAGAATAACACTGGCAGAGGACGGAAACAAAGAACATGAGAGTCACGCAACTTGAGAGTTTTGTTCAGTTCCCGGTTACAAGCGAATGAGGGTAAACCTGTTTTAAAGATGTAGCAGTATAAGTTAACCCACTCTCTCTCTACTCCCAGACAATGTTTAAAAGGTGTAATAAAAGAACAACATTAACTTATAATCTTCCGTGTGAGTTAATTGTAACTAATGATGACCCAGCCAGACAAACGACCCCCAAAGAATCCTTCACCAGTTCTGCTCGGAGCAGACCTCACGAATCAGCCAGAAGTCTTCATATGTTCATCCCTTAATCTCTTCGTCTCTTAAAACCAGAGTTTTACCAAATTTAAAGTTCTATTATATCTAAAGAAATACCAAATATCTTCAACAAATGAAAATCTTATTGCTTCGATCTTGAATTTGTCACTCCCCCCCCCCCCTTCACTTTAGCAATGGTCTCTGAATTTTGACTCCATCTGGTTTGCTAGTTTCTTAGAAAGACTAGCAAATATTTTTCTCAGAAAACTATGACCTCTTTTTTTTGTATGTAAAAACCTGTTTTTAATTTCTTTTTCAGGTCTTAAAAGCAAAAATAAGGAAAAAGATTTGTAACAATAACCCAAGAAAATAAATAGCTATGTTATGTTTGTATGTTGATTAAAATGAGTAACAATAAAATCAGAGAGATGGTAATTTATCAAGTTTTGAAATGATTAGAAAAAAAAAAAAAAAAAAATGCAATTCCGTTTCAGGTTAATTATTTCATAACTGAATCGCATAGAATTGCTTTTTCGCCTGTAATAAGGTTGGCGAAACGAGAAAAAGCAAAATATCTTCCCGGCTTGTTAAGCCTTTCCTTCTCTACTTGTCATGCTTCACTTTCCCTTCTTACATCTACGCTCATATAAAAGTGGAAAGGGGAATTACACATACCCATTGTCTACAACTACAGCCACAAAACCAGATGAGATGACCAATTCACAATTAAAAAGTAATCTAGGGTTCATTAACCAGTCAAAATGTTTCCCATGCGATTTATCAAAACAAGTCATTTTTTATAAAAGGAACAGATTGCTAACCCAAAGTTTCAGTTCCAGGAGTTGGAAGAAGTAAACACCACAAGAGACACATCCTCTCCAACAGACATGGCCCCATTGCAATGGTTAGACAAACACGTGCATTTACAGTGACTACACAACTTCAAAATAATGCACCTGCACGTTGGAACTTGCACAGCAATGAACATTAAATGAAAATATGAATCTTTAATGAATGAAAAATATGTTATGGTCTAAGTTGGTCTACCTATTTCAGGAATAAATGGACTTACTCAGGCACAATAAATAGTTACGACTAAACGCTGTGGCAGCTATGGCCCCAGAATCATGACGCGTACTTCTGTAACATACTTCTGTTAATTATACCAGTGTGTTCGTCTTGATTATTACCGGCTTGCAAGGCCACAATACTGGAGATGGGGGTTCGAGACTTATATTGCCACAATACAGACGGCAAGGATTTCAGATCTACAGCTCACAACACTAACATTGAGGATTTATTCAAACATCATCCAAACCTGTGTGGCACAACACTGGAAGCAAGAATTAGAAATTTACATCCCACAAACCTGAAGACAAAGTACTCAAATTTATTCGTTCCAACATTTTTTTTTTCTTTCAAACGTATGTCGCATGACTTGACAAGAAATTGGAATTGATTCAAACACAAAAATATATCGGACTTGCACACAAATACTAGCAACGGAAAACTGATTTATGTCTACAATTGTTGGATTTTTGGAAAAAAAAAAAGAAGACTAGTGGTATGCTCTATATATTTGTTAATAAGAGAGAACAAAGTTGAAATCATAATGAATTTTAACAAAGTGTAAATTCTGCGGAGAAAACTCAAAAAACTCAATTAAAGAAAACTACAATGTTTTCTAAGTAGAAGAAATAGTTTCAAAACAAAGTTTAAAAAAATCAAGTTCAAGAAAAAAGCAAGATAAACCAACAAAAAATGTTCTTTTGTTAATGAAAAACTGCATAAATAAGTTTTGTACAAACTTTTTCTTTCTACTGAGAGGTTACGAATGTATCTCACACTAAGAAAAAAACTATGAACAATGTGAATAAAAAATTATTATACATACATATCTACATATATATATACATACATACACACACACACACACACACACACGGAGAAGTCAGTTATTTCAAGTGACAGGAATAATGGAGGATTTAAAAAACGTAATCTTAGAGCTTTTCAGGCATCAACAAAATGAACTACGATTACAGGAAGAACAGGCATCTTACCGAAATAAAATCGAAGCAGAAAGATTCGAATTATGGAAAAACCAGCTGACACAAAAAAGACTCAGGGAGATCTTCAGCAGAAATTATTCTAATTGTCAAATGGGTGGCAAAAATCGTAGAGAGGAAAGCGCGTTCTCTCAGATTATGATTTGGATCACCATTGAGAATTTAAACTACGATCCGGACAACAAAGTTATTTTTGCCTCATATTTCAGGTGTTATAAAGACATAATTCAGACTGTGAAAACTGGACTGATTTTAAAAAGGTTTGGTTACTGTTAAGAAAATGGAACATACAACATTTGTAAATTACATTTTACCTCAAAAGACCAGCGAGCTCAAATTTAGTGAAGCGATACAATTGTTGACCAAATTATTTCATCCAAAAGCTTCTCTCTTCCACAAGAAGTGGAAGTGTTTGAACCTTACAAGAAATGATAAAGAGGACTATACAACTTTTGCGAGCATAGTATATGATTGTCCCTATAAAACTAAGAAATGCTTCAAATGCGATTTAAGCGACGCATATTTGAATTTCCAAAAGAAAAAAAACCTGTTACCATATGGGCCACAATTTTTTTGCGCCATATTGGTGCACATGTGAAAAATTCCAAAATTTGATAAAATCTTATCGAAGGCTTCATTTCTGAGCAAAACTGATGCCATTTTTGGATTTCTTAGGCTGAAAAACTTTCCTGTGTGAATTTTCAGGGTCACATCATGTTCCAAACTGAAAATATTCAAGAAAATGTAATTATTAAAATGTCGCCCGGGCAACATCTCACGCGATTTACGCGAAACGGAAAATGTTCTAAATCGGAAACTGCTTGGAGTTAGATGCTCAAATTTTCAGGATTTCTTAGTTTTTATGATGTCCATCTGTGTTGCAAGTTACAACAAAATCTGAGGACATGAGTTTCAAGCCCTGGATGATTTGACACGGAATTACCCCTGTGGAACCCTTTGAGGACACAGTAATTGACTCTCTGTGAACTGTGGTCGAGGTGAAATACACGTCGTGTACTATTGTAAGAAAACTTTCAGTATTTTACGAGAGTTTCATGTTGGGCATCCATCGGACGAAAAGTCTTATGCAAAGTTACATCTACCTTACGAACATGGATCGAGATATTGAGAATACAGTTAAATCATGTAAAGGGTGTGCGTTAGCAGCAAAAAACGCTTCCCATAAAATTAAAACCCTGGCCTAAAATGGTCGAGAATCCATATTGACTTTGTTGGGCCATTGGATGGATTCTATTATCTGGTTGTAGTGGATAGCTTCACTCAATGGTCAGAGATACTTAAGTGTAAAAAAACCAACGACAGAAACAGCAATTGGATTTCTGCATGAATTGTTCGCACGTTTCAGAATCGTGGATTCTGTAGTATTGGATAACGGTACTCAATTCATGCCAGTGAATTCAAAATGTTTTGTCAGTCGTTTCTAGTGGAACACCTCACAATCGTGCCGTATCATCCGAGAAGCGATAGTCAAGTGGAGCAATTTGTCGATAATTTGAAAAGAGCATTAAAAAAAGTGAGGGGGTACTCTCATGGAGAAAGCCATACAGGATTTTCTACAAGTGTATAGAATGACTTTGAATGAAAATGTTCCATCTTTCTTTCGGAAGCGATGTTTGCAAGAAAGATCAAGACGATTTTTGACAGATTGTTACAGACTGAAAACTGGAACAAAAAATAAATGTCAAAAAAGGATGTTTTAGAATCAAAGAAAAGTTTTGTTTTTTTTCAAACGTTTAAGAATAAGTAATTTTGGGAAATGGGGATTGTAGACAAAAAAAATTGGGAATATGCTCTATATGGTGAAAGGGCCAAAATTTACCCATAAGAGACATTTAAACCAAATCAGGAAAAGATATTCCAATACTGTAGAGGACAACGCTACGGAAGAAGAATTGATGGACATCGTTCACACATTTGAATTTCCAGTCCTACAAGTAGTTTCTCAAAAGCGAACGTCCAAAAGAAAAAGAATACCGACTTCAGGGAAGTCAACCCCAAGAGAAAAAGATATTGACTCCTTACGGAGCAAAGTCTTAAAAAGAGAGTGTTATGGTGTAAGCTAATCTACCTATTTCAGGAATAAATGGACTTACTCAGACACAATAAATACAGTTACAACTTAACTAACTGCCACCAATAGCCCCACAATCATGACGTGTACTTCTGTTAATACACTTGTGTTAATTATACCACTGTGATTGTTTTTATTATTACTGGCATGTAAGGCCACAACAATATGTCAATCACAATTCTATTGTTTCATTTCTCCTTATTGATTCTTCGTTCTTCCTAAATTCTCACTATGGGCACATCAAGGACCATTATAAAAAAAAAATAATAAAAAAAATAAATAAATATTTGCAATTAATAAAAAATAAAATATATAAATTTCAATTGTTTTATTCCTCTTTCACTAATAATCCGTGGTTTCAATCACATGATCTTGCTAGACCAATCAGAGCTTTTGTTACCAGTATTTCTTATCCCCCCCCCCCACTTCACAAAAAGTCAAAATAATAAAGCCTTGAAGGCACAAAGATTTTTCTGAAGAGTAAAGGATGAATTTAACATACTTACATAGTTGTGGTAAATGGGTGTATCAGTGGGGAGGTGCTGGCTGATGAACTCAACTGAAAGCTCCTCAGCGAGGAGCATAGAGAGATCAATATCCCAGGGAATCAACTTCCTGTGAAGAAAAGTAAAAATCAGTTTAGAAAATATAGAAATAAATTTTAAAAATTGACAAAAACAAATTCACAGCAACTTGATCATTAATATTGACGAATATGATGGGAGTTAAGCATGGAATAAAATCTAACAAAATGTTGGAGAAAAAAAAAAATTTATGGGGAAGGAAAATTTTGAAATAAGACCAATTGTGGTAGGGTGGTTGTAGCAGCCTCGCACTCCTATCAGTTTCCTTAAAAAATCTGTCCTGAAAAGCAAGAGAATTGCTTAGAGAAACATGGTTACTGTAATAAAGGAGTTTCTCCCAGCTCGCCCAACACTGAAAAGTCAGAACACCAGTCCATGTGTTAAATTCTTGTCCAACACAGAAAATCACTTTTAAACAGTTTTTCATATTTATGCACACCTTGACTAACTCATTATGCGAAGTGTACAAAAAAGCAAAAAAGTCTCCTCAAAATTTTCCTATGTCTTTTATTATGACAAACAACGGTCAATTGGCCAATCAATATGCATGGCTTTCTTTAAAAATGAAAGCCAGACTATTTTCACTTTGTTTAACAAAAAATGTTGCTGTCATATGTCGTTTTCACTGGACACAACATTTAATCCCCCCCCTCCAATTCTTCAACTTTCAATTGTGAAGAGAACAGAAAAAGCCCCCCCCCCTAAAAATAAAATAATTAAGACTTTTCTCAATTGTCTGTCTCCCTGCTATCTATATATATATATATATATATATATATAAAAAATATATATATATATAAAAATAAGAATTTTTTAAAAATCAAATTAAAAAAAAAAATTTAAAAAGAAAAAAAAAAAATGGTGTATAAAAATGAATGAAAAAAATAAATAAAGAATAAAAAAAATAAAAATCAAGCGAACCTAGGAAGAGGCTTTTGTTGAAACACCAGGCACTTTTCAGGTTCAAAGTCACGTAGTTTCATAGCTTTAGCAAGACTTCCCTTCAGGGTAACACCGGGCTTCACTGGAACCTAGACGAAATATAAAGTAAAATAAACATTTTTTTAAATCCTACAATTACAGAATGATAAAACAATGTTGGAATTGAGAAATTACCTGATTTATGTTATTGCTGTATAAACATACAAAACATTGATTTATTTGGAGCAAATGTATACGATAGAGTGAGGTAAAATAAAGTAAATTTGTATGACTCAGAATGGTACAACTTTTGTTGACCGACTTGATTCTGGTATCAGCATTCTTGCAGGAGGGACCACGTAATGGTTGCCAAATATCCCTAAGTGAAAGTGGTATTATGGAATCGACTGAATTCGAATTTGGCACACCCAGGTCGTCAGTCATCCTCTAAGGAGTGATGTGATATGCCTACAAAAAGAATTAAGGATTTGCTTTTAGATACATCCATGCATCTCGGCCAGAGGCTTTGTCTGTATGTTTATTAATGCTCAAGTTTGAATAGCATTTTTATCGCTATATGTGCAGATTCAATAGAGACATCTTAATATCCATTTTTGTTAAATACGGGGGGGGGGGGGTTGAGATAAATTTGAAGTATTTAATAGTGGTAAAGTGCAACAGATAACTGTTGCTGCGTAATATTGGTGGGTTTGAAAACTGGAGACCATGGGTAGCTGAAAAGCATCGGAATATCAGAAGAGTGATCTGTATGATAATTCGCACCAGATTAAAAAATTTGGAAATCTTAGCTGCATGCAACTCAGTGCCCCTTGAATACTCCAAAGGGTGAAAGATGTGAGCTAGAGAACTGCGATGGAGATGTGGAAGCAATGGCTAGCAAGAAGGATCATAGAAGGCATTCTGTCTATGTTCGCACAATGAAATTAGTCGAAAAGCTGGGAAACAAAAGTGCAGCAAGATCCAGGCAATGCAGAGAGAGATAGAAATGGAAATGGTGACTATGAAGAAAGTGCTGAATGAGGATCTTTGCTACTCATACAAGTCACAATGGCCAACTACTCACCCTAAAACCAAAGAGAACTCCTCAACATGCTTAAACACCCAGTTGTGCCAAAGATGCTCTGATTCTTCTCCAGACTAGTTGCACAATGCGCAGAACAACAGGTGTCTAGTCGACAGTCACACTCATCTTTAAGACCAAGTTCTCTCAAACAATGATGATCTTTGGATGTGTTTACAGTGAAGGCCAAGTCATGTCACCCCACATCTTTGAAAAAGGACTAAACTAAATTCAAATGGCAATATTGAGGTGCTGTCCACTGCTGTCAATCGCAGGGTGGAGAGGGTGGCTGCGGGAAGGTCATATGTGCAGTAGCAGGACTCGGCTCA
Organism: Sepiola atlantica; assembly: GCA_963556195.1. Classification (NCBI taxonomy): domain Eukaryota; kingdom Metazoa; phylum Mollusca; class Cephalopoda; order Sepiida; family Sepiolidae; genus Sepiola; species Sepiola atlantica. The sequence continues at coordinate 53,970,061 of OY744521.1, forward strand.
GTGACACTTCTGAGAAAACCCAGAAGTGGCTTTCTGATACCATTCATGACTTCCTTAGTCCCAACATCTGCCCCACCCTCCCAACTCACCCATTGCAACTCCATTGACTATTATGTGTGGAACACAGTTGAGAAAGGCACCAACCATAGATAGAGCCTCTGCAGCCAATGTGGATTTAACCACTCTTTTGATCTTCGTTGATTTCCAGGTTAATAGAGGAGCTCTTCATCTGCAAGAAAGACAATTTGTCCTCCTCGACTCCCCCTATAAGGAAGATTAGCAGAGCTGGCATTTGAATTACAATTGTTGATATACCTTAAAACTTTATTTGCTTTATTAAGGTGAGTAACTTTGGCTTTTGTGAACTGGCAAATTGCAAGCCATACATCTGATCATCATAAAACACCAGAATAACTTCAAGATCATCTACGGAATGCCGAAAGAAAACACCTCAATCATTTGTACTCATTTTCATTCGAAGTTTGATCATCTCTTCCTTGAGAACCTCATTCTAGGGACATCTGCTAATCCATACACAGGTGGACAAAGACAAACATTTCTATCAATTGGTTTACCCTGGAGAAAAACTGTTTTATAATCAATAGAATGAAGAATCAATGAATTTGAGATAATAAGGACACAAGTCTTACACTTTCCTGTGTGCATATAGGATTGTCTGTTCTAAATGTAAAGGTTTCCTGAAATCTTTGAGCAATCTG
>OY744521.1:53975779-54148279 GCA_963556195.1 Sepiola atlantica
TATTATTTTCAAACAATGTTACCAGTGGCTTTTTGCGTCAATAATGTACTTATTAATCCTACATACTGGATTCTTCTTATGGTAAGTCCATCATTACCTATTTAACTTATTTAATCCATAAATACGTTCACTTTGCCCTTCTTTAAATCAATTACAAACTGTAAAAATCATTAATAACAAAAACACCTCTTAAAAAAGTTACATCAAGTCTAACTATGTCAGGACACAAATAATTACTTTTCGGCGACTTACCCAATATTCTTACAGTTACACTTATTCACTCATATCATCGGATTCACTTTTACATCAATTCTTACGAATTCTTAACATCTGAAAATATTTTTTCATCATGTTAGGTTTGCTCGTTTTGTTTTACAGCATATCAACCCTTTTCAGGTTATCTTATGTTGATTTCAATCATTTTGGTATAAGTTCTTAATTTCCAACAAACTTTGAACAGTCCTAAATTGGTTGCTAATTGTGCTACTAAAATAAATGTGGTATTATTGTTTATGTTTTGCAAATCAGTCTAACTAGTTATTCATAAAGTCAATGGATGTGTAACCACTGAATGCAATATCATGCTATAATCATGAGAGATTATATTAAATTCATAGATGGGATCCTTACAGGTAGTACCATTCTGGGTCAGAGTACACATTGAAGTAATGCTAACCTAACACACTTCCCAAATTAGGGCTTCATTACTGGATGTAGTTTAATGCCATATCCAGGACCCAATATCTATTGTATACAATTGAACAGAAGTTGCTATTCTATCTATAGATGTGGGAGAATTAAGTATTCATACGTTTCCTCACAGGATGTGTCTAAATCAAACAATGGATCTTATGGTATTTGAACTTGGCTATATTCCATAGGCCACAATGTGTGTGTGTGTGTGTGTGTAGAGGTATATCACTGCATGTGTGTATGAGTGGCAGCCAATGTGTATTCAGGTGTTTGGCCAATACAAAAGGAGGAGAACACAAGAAATGACCACCTAGATTATAACTGATATCAAAACATCAAGAAAGAAACAAAGAGAAAGTGTTTTATTTTTAGGGTAACAATTTTTGATAAAGGGAAAAAGAAAACTGTCTTTGAGAAGTGTCAAGTTTTAATAGAATTCAATGGATATGAGTGTTTAATATTATTCACCATTAAATATGTCTGCCCAACTTAAAAAATAAGTAATAAAATTGACTAGACATTAAAACTACAAAGATATCAGATTTTTGTATCATTTTCTGGAATGGTTGTGGCGACTTGTCCAGAAATATTACTAATGTGTAGGTCTTCTTGCACGAAGCAGCTGTTGGGTGTTGTTTCTGAAAACACTACTTCAAACCAATTTTTGAGCTGTCGCAGTTTTGAACTGGACCACATTAAAAGCAAGTTATTGATGCGATATCGCACTCCCGAATTGTGAAGAGATAAAGTTCATGAACTCATGTTGAACATAAAATCTATGTTATTAGGAAAATAACTTATTTTCATTATATCTAAAAACTTTTAATGTGGGCACATATATCTTTGCAAAACATAAACAATAATACCACGTTTATTTTAGTAGCACAATTAGCCACCGAATTATGACTGTCCAAAGTTTGTTGGAAATTAAAAAATTTGCTCTCTTGTGTGCTGTTTGGAACAAGCTAAGTTTTACAGTGTATAACTAAAAATGCAGTTTTTGAACAAATGAAAAATCCTGACAAATGTAATGTCATTGTGGTAAATAAAAATTAATCATAATTGAAGCAATGATTATTGTAAAAAAGGCAGTAGGCTGCATTTTTTAGTGCTGTATGCAAATGGCAGAGGTGCAGATGATAGATGCTCAGCCAAAGGAAAGTGGGGGGGGGCTTGTATTTTGGAACACACAGAATCTTATTTCTCTTTGAAATAAAATAATTGTCTCGTAAAAACGGGGAGTCATGTTGAGATCCAAAAGTAATGTTTGTAGATTGTCTCCATGAAAATCTGTCTGCCCGTTATCTCCAGTGGATATCTTAAGTAGCCAGTGCTTGGGTGGCGACTGTCGAGAAAGACTGGAATCCAAGATTTCCGGTTAGGAGAAAAGAACTCCAGGCATGGGTTTTCTGAGAGAGCTGCCAGTCAGTGTAAGCTGGGTGTCTCTCCCACCAAGGTGTGCCCATTTTGGGGCTCTTAATAGGTATCCCAAACTGGTCTGTTTATGCTGCAAAAATGGGTAAAAAACGGTGAAATTTTTGTAAAATTTAACTTACAATATCTCGGCTATTTATCAGGTTATATCTATGAAATTAGTATGTAAATAAAATTAAATCTTTCTTCTTTCTAATGATATCATTTTTTTTCTTGTAGGATAATTAGTTTTTTTTGCAGGTTGATTTGAATTATGTAACTATTTTAATGACAAATGCGTTTAGTGCCGCATTTTTTAACAATTTTTTAGTCCTATTTTTTAACGTCTGTGCCGTTCGTGATATTGCTTGTTCAACTTTGAAAAATCATTCCATAATTAAATTTTTATAATATTTTATTCACTAAAGTTTTCAATTTAGAAATTTTTCATGAAAATTAATTTAAAAGTCTATACTTAACTTACCAAATTGAAAAAATAACCTTTCTTTTATAAAGAAAGGTTATTTTTCAATTTGGTAAGTGAAGTATAGAATTTTAAATTAATTTTCATGAAAAATTTCTAAATTGAAAACTTTAGTGAATAAAATATTATAAAAATTTAATTAAAAAAAACAAACTTGTCATTTATACCATTATATAAAGCAGGGGTTATCCAATAATAATCAATAGAAATAATGAAAGAAATCGTTACTTGAATATAAAAAGAGCCCGTGTTTTGAACTTTTTGTCATTTCCCAGTGAAAGTTGAACACACCGAACTGAAATTCAACTACCTCTTGCCAGACGAAAATCAACAGCGAGCCAAAAGCTATAATGGACATTTCACAGCTTCTAGGTAAGTTGAATTTCTTTTTTTTACTTATTTTATTTATATGATATTGATATAAAGTACTTATTCTGTGTTTTGTTGAAACCTTTAAATAAAATTCCGAAAATATCATTCTTTCGGAGACCACGTGTTTCAGTAAAAAAAAGAAAAGTTTTGCTTGTTCACAAGTTTAACGAAACTTGTTTTGTTTATAAAATCAATTCAAATAGGTACTTTTTATTCCAAAGTTTAGCGAAACTATTTTGTAAAAAGTTTTAAAACAACGGAAAAAAAACAAACTGTTTTGTAATTTAAAAAACAACGGTAGTTTTTTTTTTTTTTTTATTTGTTCAGAAGTTTAACAAAACGTTTTGTTTATAATAACAATTCAAGTATTTTTTATTCAAAACTCTTGTAAAAAGTTCCGTAAAAAATGACTGATTTTTAATTTATTAACAAAACGTTTTGTTTATAATAACAATTCAAATATTTTTTTATTCAAAACTCTTTTGTAAAAAGTTCCGTAAAACTGACTCGTTTTTAATTTGTCAGAAGTTTAACAAAACCTTTTGTTTATGATAACAATTCTGAATACTTGTTTATTCGGTAGTTTAGCGAAACTCTTATGTAAGTTCTGTAAAAATTACTTGCTTTTAATTTGTTCAGTGTTTTTTTGGGAAGTTTAGCGAAACTTTCTTCTTTGTTTATAAATAATAACAAAAGTTAGAATTCGTTGGCTTTTTTTGACCAGGAACAAAGTGTAGTATCTGTTCTGATGCTGAACTTAGTCTTTTCTGTCCTTGGTCAGTGAATGAAAAATTCTTTCTAGACTGAGGCAATTTTAGTTTGTGTCCCAATCCAGAGTGCTGCTTTGGGGGAGGGAGCTGAATTTCCCATACATTAAAAATTGACCTTGTGTCTAACTTTGCCCTATGGGGATGAAAGTAAATAGGAAACAAATAAAATACTTTTTATTTGGAAGTTTAGCGAAACTTTTTTTTTTGTTAAAACTAATGGTTCCATAAAAAAATGAGGCTGAATTGAAAATCTTTTTAAATGCTTCATATGATGCCTATTTTGTAGCTGAAGAACTCTCTGCAATCAGAATCTCATTGCAAGAACTGGAAGATGCAACACTATTCAAGTGTTCCTAATGACATCATTCTGACAAATGGGGCAGTTCTTCAACTTTATTATTATTTAACTAAAATAAAAACTAATGTTTAACAGAAAGGTCATGTGACTGAATCACCTTGTCTGCAAATTACAATGAAAAATTTTGTTTGCTACAGTAAATAAACTTTCCAAAGAACGTAAAAAATACAGGGCTATAAAAAAAACCTTAAAGACTGCAACAGTTTTTAATGTCTCCATTTCAGGAGCGAGCATCTCAAGAAAAAACTCTAGATTGTCTTTCTCAGGATAGACCTCCTAATTTAGCCTCTCCAGAATAACCATCTGTTGCTGCCAAAATGATGACAACACTTGAACAATCCCTTAAAGAATCCCAGGATCAGCTCTTCAACATAGCTGTTAATTTCCAAACAAGAGAACAGTATAAAATGGCTTCTCAGAAAATATCTACCTGAAGCAAGGAAAATGTTCAACTCAAAATATCAAGAGCAAGGTTTCTAAAGAAACTTTCTAAACTTAATAAATCAGTTAAGAGACAGAAAAATGGCATTAAAAGCAAGATGTACAAAAAAAAAAAATTATAATTTAAAAAAATATAATCGCAAGAAAAGAAGTCAAGTTCTTGGAGAATGAGTGACTAAAATTGAACAAGGAAAAAGTATCTTTGCAAAAGACACAAAGTTTCTTAGGCAAAAAATTGAAGAATGAGACCTCTCTAATTCATGACTTTTTTTAACCTGTATTGGAGGAAAGAAAAATCATAATAACCAGGAACACGATTTCAATTGCTTCACTGACAAAGTCCGGCTGACTGCTATAGGTCTTCAAGAAATTTATAATAAGCCTTTGTTTAAAAATTGACCGCTGATTTCTTTTCTATAACAGATTTCCAGGTTTCGATGCCAATCTTTTTTTTACATGCCAAAAGTTGGATAACTCCGCAAAATCTTCTAATATTAGAAAGAAAACCTTTTCTTTTAATTCTTCATCCTAAAATTAGTCAAGTATAAAAGTTTCAGGCTTGTATCTTTAATGGGTAACTTTTTACAAAAAGTTTGGTAAGGTGTATATTTGACCCATTTTTTTGCCCAACTGCCAAATTGGGCCTCGGGCCATGTTTTCATGCTAGAAATAAGAGGTTTTTATGAATGTACTAATGAAAAAAAATATTAGCTTAATCTGTATGATATTATGAATCATAATAAGTTTCAATGTGTTAGCTGTTAAAATAAAACTTCTATGAACAGTCAAAATTGTTCTTCTGTATCGTTTCCGCACAATTTTTGTGACTGCATGTGATTTTCACCAATGTTTAAAACTGGGTATATCTAAGAATTATTAATTCCATCTATATAATCTTCTTTTCAATAAACTATGGCATTATATTTATAAAGAGTTTTCATTTATTTGAAGCTTTTATCTTCAGTTATACACTGATTAAGTTGGCCTTTTGTTCAGTATCACAAAACGCGATGTCCGACCAACTTTCAATGGCCATAACTCGGGTACTAATTGAGATACCAAGATAAATTTGGTACATTTTTAAAAAATCTTGCAGCACTATATATGCATACCTAAAAAAAAAAATCAGTTTTGTATACCTACTCTTAATTAAAGGACTCTTTTGATCGGACTTATACTTTATTTCGACGGGGTAAAAGATCTCATTCTGCAAGTCTGCCATTCAACCTAAGAACACAAGTATTTTTTGTAACCCACCAAGAAATAAACCTGTTACTTGTTATAAACTGGACTTAAGATTTTACTTGGGATGAGATTCTTTGTTGCAATACTAAACACCAACTTTTGACATGCACGTGTGAGACGGTCGTGACCAGTGCAGTAAACGCACGCATGTAGATTCACATTATTAGATCAAGCCAGCCTAAACATTGGGCAAAATCTCATTACCTCTCAAAAAACGTAAAAAAATGACACGGAAGCACAAATTTGATTGTTCATATAAGATTCATTTCAACAACTAACACATACAATAAATCATCAGTCATTGACATTCATTTTTTTAATGTTGGTGTTTATCAACTTAATGTGCACGATATTGTCTGTTTCTATGCATATAAAAACAGCCCCATCTTAAAGAAAATGACCACTCATCAATATGGTAGGGATAATATAGAGTTTAATGTTATCTTTTGCAACAAAAAAAAAAATCAAAGTTGAAAACTTTAGTGAATGAAATTTTGCCCTATTATCAAATTGTGTTTCAGTCTGTTTTTCCATGTTTTTCAGAGTGTTTTTATTGATTTACCATTAAAAGAAAAATCTAGCTTGATCCCTATTGTGCTATGAATAATATTACAAAGATTAAATTTGTTAGCTGTTGAAATGAATCTTATATGAACAATCAAAGTTGTTTTGGAGCCTATATGTGACTAATTATAATATTAGATATCACAAACCAGTGTGTGAAAACGGGTAAATATAGTGAAATTCCCTTCAATTTTGACGGATATAAAATTTTATCTTTTATCTTTATAGATGTACAATTCTTTCTCTTGTGTCATTAATATTTTTTTTCCAGTGACAGGCGATTTATTTTTTTATGTTAATATTTCTCAACTTAATGTGCATGATATTGTATATTTCTATGTATATAAAAACAGTTACATTTTAAAAAGACCCACCCATCAATATGGTGGGCTTATAGGCTCCAAAGCAACTTGACAAAATTGCAAATTTGGCATGAAGGATACTTTCCTTTAGATGCCAGGGGGTTGGCACGGTGACTAAGTGGTTAACGACGTGGACTGAAAACCTGAGTGTGCCAGGTTCAAATCCAGTTCGTTCCACAAAAACACTTTCATCAAAACCCACACCTGACCTTGTGTCTAAGCTCCTGGAAAGGAGGTAAATAAAATCCTTTAGATGCCAGGTGTGTCGTAATAGAGTAAAATTAATGCTGTTGTTAGTACTACTACTAAAAACAAAAACTTATAGATTCTAAAAGTATTGATCAGAAAGAGTGTAAATTTGTCATGAAATACCCGTAACTTGCCAGATGTATCAGAAGGTCCAAATTAAAACTACTACTACTACTACTCTAGCCGTAATAATTGTCCAGAACGTGTTATATTTATTGAGGAAATCTTGGGCTCTTAACTGGATGAAATTGGACACTAAAATATCCACAACCATCTTTATCTTGAGATGCATCTATTACTATATGTATGACTGAAAACGATATTTTTTATCGTATATACCACAACTTTATGAATAACAATTCATCCAATTGATAATCTTGGAATCAAATGAAGCTTAGAGTGAGAGGGATTTTATCTGAGTCATTCCTACTACTACTACTACAAGCACTAGATGAGCATAATACATATTACTTTTTAAGTGTCGTTTATGAAACTTAACGATATATGTCCATAATAAAAGAAATTGTGACTGATATTTCATAAATTGCCTATTGCATTCATTTTAACAAAAGACGATTACAAGTAAAAAAAGAAAATACTTTATTTGAATAAACTAAGCCGCCAAGTGTATCTGTGCTTTGTAAGAAAGGAGACTAGAACTAGAAGGTGAATTTGAAAGAGTTAAAGCAGAAGGCACAGATTTTTGTGAACATCTTTTGTTTTGCTATTAGTTTTTATTACACCATTTAACATTTAAAATAAAGAAACTTTCATAACAGACTTTTACCATCTCCTAATATTTTGGTGCATTGCAAAAATAGACTTGCGGAGTCGAAAGGTATAGGGACCGACTCCGAGGATTCCAAAAATTCTGACTCCGACTTCTAGAATTCAGATTTCGAATTTTAAAGTTTTCCAAAATTCAGATTGTCTGTTAATTCTTCCAAGATTAAAGAATCTACTCCGACTACTGCTAATAGCATTCTTACGAGTCCGACTCCTCGTATCCCTCCCCAACCCTGGATACTAATGTAAATAAAAAGAACTATGTAACACTCCACCCACTAAACTAATGTACGTTGAGTACCATTATCAAAAGTGTCAAAACAAAGTGTTCACAACAATATGCGCCCTCTGCATTAATTATAGAAATTTCACCTCATCATATGCAGGTTTATCTCATCCTGATGATCAGGAAACCCCCTTTTCAGTTTAAGTATTTTTTCCTACAAATATGACAGACTAACCGTTAGTCTGTCGATAAAGTAGGTTAATCTGTCAGGTTTAAGTTTGAAATAGTATTTTTATTGCTAACTGCACAGATTAAATGGACATCTTAATATCTGTTCTTGTTTACTCGTAATCATCATTAGATTCGGTTTATGCGTTGGATGGCTTTAAGAAATTGACTTCCAAACTAACTGATTACTGGTCAGGTCTTTATTATCTCTCTTTCTCTCAAGTTCATCCTTATCACTTCATTCCAAGTTTTTCACTTCCATACATCATCACTGCATACTTCTTTTCCACAAACCGAGCAGGGGAACTTTCTTCTTTTGGGGAGCTTTCCAACACGACAACCACTGATCATCACTTTTGTCTTGGTAACATTCACTCTCAGACCTTTACTTTCCATAGTATTCCTCCAAGTCTTTAACTTAACAAATAGACCTTCTATTGTTTCACAAGCAAGTACTAAATCATCAGCATACAGCATCTCTTCTGAACAATGCTTCTAAGATACAAATGAAAAGGAACGGACTCAGTACAGAACCTTGATGTTCTCCTACTTTAACATTAAAGGTGTCACTAAATGAGTTGTTTCTCAATTCTTATGCTTCTGCAACTTCAAGATTTTCACGGCTCCAAAACTCAGTATTCAACAATTTCTCATAGTGTAATTTCCAAGCATCCATCCTGTCCTGTTCATTTGTTGCTAACACTCCATTGTCATTTTAAATGAATTTCTTTCCAACAATATCCATATTTCACTGCCATCTGTTTAGCTATCTGAATACTGTTCTTTTGTTCATCCCTTCATAGTATGTCTGGAAACCTGGCCTGCCCAGCCTCCTTCTTGGCTTTGTATATTGCTCTTCCTGCTTCCCTCTTTGCCTCCAGATACTCATCCTTATTCACAAAACCTTTTATCCACTGACTCCTTCGTTTCCGGTTTTCTTTGATACACTTCTCAACTTTCCTCATTCCACCACCATGTCACCCTATATTTTGGTGGCTCTCCTGTCCACCCACAAGCCTGGTCTGTTTTTTAAATTTTTTTATTAACTTAGTTCACCCAAAACAAGGCAAGTTGCCACTGTAGACAAAAGGGGCTACTGAGAATTAGAGTGAAAGTTTAGGGGGTCATTCTAAATTGGGAGCTGTGCAGCGAGATGCTTGTTCACATTAGTTTTAAATTTCTGCATGTCGGTATAGTCAGAGAAACAGGGAGCAGGGAGAGAGTTTCAAGGTCTGGCAGCTAGATGAAAGAAGCTGTTGGAGTAGAAGGCTCTCCGGCATATGGGGACCTCCACAGTGAATGAATGGGATTTAGCTGATTGTCGGGTTAGTCGAGTGTATTTACATCGAAGGGGCACCAGAGCAGCAAGTTTATCGGAGCACATTCCATTGAAGTATTTGTAAAACAAGCACAAGGATGCAACATTGTGGTGATGGGACAGGGGCTGAAGCTTGGTGAATAGTGAGGGACCTATTAGATTAGAGACTCTTTTTTGGACCTTGTCTGAGAGGGAGAGATTAGTGGATGGTGCACCAGTCCAGATGTGACAATACTCCATGCATAGACGGATGGTGACTTTTTAGAGATATAGGATACTGTCAGATGTGAGAAGTTTTTAGCACGGTAGAGGGAGCCTACTTCCTTTGCAGCAGTCTTGGCAATGTCTTCTATGTATTTGTTCCAATTTATGTTACCTGTAAATGTTAGGCCAAGGAGTATGAAAGTTGGACTCTCAGGTAGGGTGTTATTTGTCATGGCAATCGGTGATCGAAGAGGTTTCTTGTACTTGTTGAATGAAAGGAGGTTTGTCTTAGCATTATTAAATGTTACCATCCATTCATGACCCCATTCCACTACAGACTGGGAGGTCACTTTTTAAGGATTCAGCCATTGCCTCGAATATATGCTCGTCCGTTTTACTCACATGACAAGAGTAGAACGTGGTGTCATCAGCAAATATACCCATCTCAAACACAATGTCATCAGGGAGGTAATTTATGAAAATCAGGAACAATAAAGGTCCAAGGATCGATCCCTGGGGCACACGTCCATTTATGTCATGTTGTTTGAATGAACGGCCATCGAGGACAACCTTGGATCTTTCTTTTGGATAGGAAGGATCTAATTATATTAAATATTCGTCCAGTAATACCATATGAATTAATTTTTAGAAGACCTTTATGGCAGACCTTGTCAGGCTTTAGATCTATCAAGCGCTACCGCCCTAGCTTCACCTGCCTTGTCCAGTGTATGGTATATGCATTCAAAGATGACCGTTAGGATATCCGCAGTAGACCATGCTTGCTTAAATCCATACTCATGGTCAGACAGAAGTTTAGCATTAACGAGGTGCCGGACTATCGCTAGATTGATTAAGGATTAAAGATTTTAGCGAAGAGTAGGAGTAGACTGATGGGATATAATTTTGAGGGTCAGTTCTATCTCAAGAATTCTTGAAGAATGGTACAACAGAGGCAATTTTGCAGCTATCAGGGAAGCAAGGTTTTTTATGATGTCCTGGACATGAGATGGGGTGATGGTCAGGTCATCAAGTGTGGCTTCAGTTCACAATGGGAAATTTGAGAGAGTGGTTTGCGGAGTCCAAAGTGAAGTTTAAGTCGAAATGCGAGGCAAGTAGTTCAGCCTAATCAGTTGCCGTGGAAACGACATCATTGTGGTTGGATAGCAGGGGAATTGTTAATTGCCCATTGTTCACCACACTTGAAGATTTTCCAGAAATTACGATAACCTCATTTCTGTGACTCAATGCATTTTCTGGTTATTTCTGTATACCTTCTCTAAGCTCCATCTATTACAGCCTTACAATGATTTCTTGATGCTGTAACATCCAACATTGTATCCTTCAGCACCTTCCATTGTTCTTCCACACTTCCCGTAGTGGATCTGGTATGCTTCGTCACTTGGTCTATAAACGCACATTTCCCATGTTCTTCATTCAATCTCAACAACTTTCTCCTGGAGATAAACTTTCTTTTTACCTCATGAGCTTTCTTCAGAGTGAATTTGTAAATAATCGGTTTGTGCCGTGTCATGATTTCTTCACCAGTTATTACTTTCACATCACTTAAGAGCTCTCTGTCCTTTTTCCTAAATAGCAGATAATCAACTCGAGTCTTTGATGTACAAGATTCATCCATAATGAGATGGCTTTCCCTTTTCCCCTATAAGGGTGTTTTACACTAACATGTCCATTGCAAGACCAAATTATAAAATTCTTTCTCCTTCTGCATTCCTATCACTTTATTCATTTTCTCCATGCATACCATCAAAAATCACCAGGGGTCTTTCCAACATGTTCATTCAAATCTTCAACCATGGCAAGTACTTTCTTCTCACCAACCTTACTAGTTACTGCAATAAGCCTGTCATAAAACTCATCTTTCGCATCTTCACTTAAAATTTTTTTTTTTACATAAATCATGATTTGCAATGTTAAAGGAAATTTAATAAAAAGAAATGAAGAGTATAAAGTATGAATGACGGCTCAGTGTTCTTTTAATGTCAGTAAGTGACTCAACACTCTCCAAAGGTATCAAATTTAGGCCTCACCATCGGATGAGGAGTTTGGTGTTTGCCCAATTTCATCTACTGGAAGACGAGTGACTCTCATTTGAGAATCCCTCATAAGTCATGATTTCTCCTTCACTGATAATTTTGAGAGCGAAAGGGTTAGGAATTGAGTACTACACTGATCTAAAATAGAAACGCTTATAAATTATCTACCTGAATGTAGAGTGGATGTGGATGTTGATGTCGTCCAAATTCTTTGTTCATATCCTCCAACTTTTCTTTGGTTAATCGGATCACACTCTGGATATTTTTCAACTGAAAAATGACAAAAGAAAAAACATTCTTAGTTACATTATTATTCTGTAAAGCAAATCCAGTTCTGAAACTGATGAAAATAACATTTAAATATACATTATAATAATAAATCAACTGTTATATAGATATTATTGTTGAATATTATATTAGCAGGAAAATCCGACGTTGCTCAGGATTGAACGAGGAACTCTACTATGTCCCTTTTCACTATGCTCATAACACCATATTTCTTCTTTTCGTTTTTACTGCCCCTCCCCCTGTTTCGCCCCCTAATATTGTCGGATGAAACTGAAGTTTTGAAAAACTCTCTGAATTAGTCTCTTATACATATGGTTTACATTTTTATTAAAATCAGATACACATATTGGAAGTTTTAAGGAGATTCTGCCCCCATAGCTCCCTTTGCTTTTCCCAGAAAATCAAGGGAGGCGCGAGAGCGCTCTATTCCTTAATAGACTTCAAGAATGGCCTATGCTGGAAATCTCATTTCTTTGATCAATCATAACTCAAAAACCAATAAACCAAATTAGTTAAAACTTTGCACAAAATTTTTATTTGATAGGTTCTATAAGTGTGTAGAATTTCAGCATCATTAGTCAAGGCAACCCAGAGATCCAGAAAGTTCAATCATGAAATTATGTTATCTGTGTGTACGTACGTATGTGCCACCCTGTATCTCATCAACTATTTGATGGATTCAGCTGATTTTTGGCAGATAGAGGTTCTAGGATCTAGTTGATGGCATTTTAATTTCAGTTTACCATATACCTTAGTTTTCCAGAAAATTCCAAAAAAACCTTAAAAATGACCATTGTATTGAGGCATAGCCTTTACAAAAATAGTGACATTCCATGAAAAATGCCAGTATACTGAAATCATATGCCCTTAATAGGGTTAAGATGAAAATTCATATACACTAAATGTACAAAAGCAAGGAAATTCACAAATTTTTACACTTTTATTATCATTAAAGGTATGACTACATATCAACCAAACCATTTCATTATCACATCACTACAGTATAAATCTCTATGCATGAGTGGATGAAGTGTATGAGGTATGCTGAAGAAAAATTCCTACAAGTAAAATACATAGCCCTGTTGTGCTCGCATACCCTTAATGACAATAAAAGTGTAAAAATTTGTGAATTTCCTTGCTTTTGTACATTTAGTGTATATGAATTTTCATCTTAACCCTATTAAGGGCATATGATTTCAGTATATTGGCATTTTTCATGGAATATTACATATAAATACAGTTTTAGTTTTTATATAGATTCTCTAACCTTTCTTTCTATAGAGAACAAACACAAGCATTAACATATATAAATTATTAAATAATATATTATGGCTTTTCCTAATGAAAAGCTGAAAAAAATTGATTGTCTGATGAAAGTGAATAGGAATGCAAAGTCTATGAATAGGCAATAACACCTCAATTGCTAGTAGTGAGCATAAACATTTCGTGAACCCACTTAAAATAAGGTGCTTCTAAACTCTTAGTGAAAACCAGAGATAGTTAATTAGCTGATGGAAGTGAATAGAGAGGGAGGAAGGGATGCAAGTCTATTCATAGGCATTAAAACAAAAAGCTTTAATAAATATGAATAGTTGTCAATGTAAATATGATTTGTTTATAAAAGATAGTACAATGTTTAGCAACACTGATGAGCCTTTAAGGGGCAAAACAAAGATTTGTGTAGCTTGCTTTACATAAATATATTTTCATACTAACATGCTATATACTAAATAGTCACTGGGGTACCGGTTTTAAATCTTGCAAGGTCTAGCTACACTAATGAGTTGTAGAGATGACAGAACATGTATCTGGATAACTTCTAGTACATTATATATATATGGGTAGATAAAAGGATAAAACAATCTGACAGGATGAAATTAAAAATGGAACAGTGGAAGACCCATAAGCTCAACGTTTCGCCCGATGTGATGTGGGCTTTTTCAAGAGCGGATGAAAAGTGTGCTAAAAATGATAAAAGACGGGAAGATCATATAATTGGGGAATATATATAGTGGTAGTGTTTGAATGGAGGGAAATATATGCAAATATGTAAAGTGTCAGATATGAGTGTGCAAAATGTCAGCATATAATTATACATATATATACATACATTATATATATATATATATATTTTTTTAAATACATATATGTATGCATAAATAAACCTGTAATTTCAAATGTACAAGAACAATACACCTATGCGCCCCATAATTTCAGGTATCGGCAGTGCCACTCATAAAATCGCACGAGCCATCACAATGATACTAATCCCTCTACTAGGCACAATCAGTCCTTCACACCTGAAAAACTCCGGAGACCTACTTAACAAAATAAACAATCTTAACGTAACTAATACAACAATGAATGACATGGACATAGAATCATTATACACTAATGTCCCCACTAAAAAATGTCTCAATTTACTTAAAAAACACCAGTTGTAAGTGGCTGAGATTCCTCATCTAGAGGGATTGAATGATAACCATCCATAGCATCCAAGACAGGTTTTTTTTTGTTGGGTGGTACCTGTAATGCCAATTGGAATGGCGAGCTAGTATGGTGTCTCTCTCGTTTGCACTGCGAGTTTAAATGTTGATAGTCCACCGTTCTTCTTGGTTTTCCATCTTTTTTTGCAGTGATTATCATAGTGGGGTACCAACGGGCACTGGGGTAAAAATGCCTCTTAACATCATCCCAAAGTGTGAGTTGTACTTGTTCCTTAAAATGATGAGGCACAGAAATTGGGGGGGGGTGTCTGGCTTTTGGAAACGCTCCTTCGTTAAGGTGAATATGGACGGCGGGGCTAGACATAGATGGGAACACCATTGTTTTTTAATGTTGTCTTGGCAAAATGCTCTAGGAGCCAATCCTTAAGTCTACTAATGTTTTCTTTTGTCGGGGGAAAGGGAAGACTTTTGGGGCGACTTGGCAATTGATTCACGTACTCGATGTGTTGTAGTGCGATATTTGCCTGGGTTGAAAATGTTGCCACAGGGTTTGAGAAATCTTCAGGCAGCATTCCCACATCAATGCATGCTGCCTTGCTGAAATAAAGTCGCTGGATCCCATCACATATGTAAAGAGCTTGCTTGGTTGTTCTTCCACGAACCTCGAATTTCACAGGTAACCATCCCTGACAAACAAGTGTAAAATCTCCCACAGTCCAAACGATTTTTCTTGATGGGACTAAATTATTCATTGTGAGCTCCATGTTAAACAAATGCTTTGGTCCCCCTAGACATACAGTGGCCCCACTATCAGGGAAAATCTTCAGCTTTTCAGGTAGTCACCAAGGATGTTCTTCGCTTGTCTGGGATCTGGATTTGGTGAGAATGGGATAACATACGCATCTATTTCTGCTATTTGATTTTTGCTTGTGGTCGTATATGTATCTGGTTAAATGTGATGTAAGCGATAAGAGAATCAATACAGAGTTTTTTTTGCTCGGCACACTCTTGAAAGGTGGTTAGTTTTCCACAAGTGCTGCATGTTTAACCCCACACTGGACATTTTAACTCGTGGGAGCTTGTTCCTGGGATACCATGATAATGGCTACCACAACCCATGCAAGCTTGAAAATTATTATCGCGTTTGGCAGAGGTGTTGATACGCACATGACCTTTATTAGCTTGAGCACTGTTTTTTTTGCTTGCGGTACGTAGATATCCGTGCAATAGCCATGTCGGAAGTGTCAGTCAATGAAGTTTGGTCTCTCAATGTCAATTCAAACGCCTCAGAATAACGGACATTTTGTTTGAGAGTTTTAAGTGTTCCAGCTTTGGCCAGCAGGTCTGCTTGGAGAGTATTGTTCGCTATTCCCCTGATGAGCTGGTCCTTGATGTACATATCAGACAGGTCATGCTCACAAAGGGGACATAAAAAGTTGCAGCCCAGGACTGATGCCCGGAGCGGACAAAATTGTTTTGTATTGTCTCAGTCTCATCCTGTGACATGGAGGCAAAAGTAAGGTGATGAATGATGGAGTTCGACCTTTGAGTGACCAATGCCTCTATTATTCCTAGTAGCTTGTCTGGGTCAGTGGTGAAGAATTTAGGGTGAGTGTTGACTATGGCATTCTGGACGGACTCATCAGCGGAATTGTATAGCCTGAGATATCGGCATACCTGTCATTTTGGTGAATACTTCCCAATCAATTCCGAATTTTCTGAATTGTTGGGGGGGTCATTTCAAGATGAAGCTGGGACAGTTTAGCTGCTGGTACCTTAGCAGAGAGTCCCTTAGCTTCTTTAAGGATTGAGAGGGCTTCTCCCATTGTCGTAATCCCCAGCTCTTTCAACATGGCCCGGTTCATCATTTGCAGGTTCTTTGTCAGCTTTTCACTTGCAAATATGGCAGCATAAGTCCGAGCTGAGTTAGCAAAGATCCGTTTCGAGAAGGTACTGCTCCCAATCTTCAGGATCCATACATCCTGTTCGTAGCACCATATAGAATTTATACTTAGGGCTCAACTGTACGACCAGTTGAGCAGCAAGTAAAGACTCAAGTAACCAAAAAACCAGTTTATATGGAAGCTGGACTGCTCCACTATGCCAAGTTGGGCAAGTCCATTATATGAATTCTGATTGGCTGCAAGTCTGAGAGTGAATAATTCTATATATAAATACTGCTTCATTCAAGCAATATTTGCCTATAAGATATAGGACATTGGAACCGGTAAGTGTTAATTTGATTCTATATTTTTACTACTAACCCTAAGTCCGAGTGGCAAAGTCATAAAACGACATGTAATTGCCTAAAAAAGTAGCTACCCCCCCAAGAAAAAATGCAGCTGATTTAACTATCGCAGAAAAAAAGAATTTAGTTAACTGCCCTAAAACTGGCCCCCAAAATAGGGATCATTTTACATTAAATTTATATACAAAAGATTTCCCCCACTTTAAATTCCAAAATAATAATTTTTTTTCCTTTTCATCTTTACATGAAGTTTTTCAGGGTGTTCACACGTGATCGCCTAAAACAGGTAGAATACTTTTGGGGTGGATGGGGGTAATTTTGGGGTGGATGGGGGAAGGGGGTAATTTTGGGGTGGATGGGGAAGGGGGTAATTTTGTGGAGGATGTTAATCTACAATCATACCAAAATACGAATCAATATATTTTTCGTAATTGGGACAGATCACAGCGCTACTAAACTATTGCTTTAATTTATCAATCAGAATAGTGATAAGGTCTTCATAAACATTAAACAATAAGTTTGTTGTTAAATTTACAATAAAGGCATTAACTTAACTAATAAAAAAAAGTTATTTATTTATCTTTCAGGGAAAATGTAATTAAAAAAGAGAGTGATAGAAAGGAATCAGAGAGAAAGCGAGTGAGACAGCCACACTCTCTCCCCTCCCTTTTCTATTCTCACTTATGCCTCACTCGTGGCGAGCCATGACCTTCGGTAAGGTCGTGAGCAAGCTGGTTGTTTAAACTTAGGGTGTTTTTGTTATTTTTCCAATTTATTTATTAAATAACTAAGTAATTACTATTAATATGGACGAAACTATTGCATATAGATAACAAATGCTGTTCCAAATTAATAATACCAAATGTTAATTATGAACGGTTTAAAAAATAGTTATGCTAATTATGAACGGTTTAAAAAATAGTTATGCTAATTAGGCAGTCAAAAGGTTCTCGCTTAATCGTTTATCTGCACTATATATACAGAATATCAAGTCTTTATGTTGTATTGTTGATTGAAATAACAGTAACCCGTTTTGATTATTAGGTAGGAGTGATAAATGGAAAAAACTTTTGCATTTATTCATTTAGATTATATATATAATGTTACTGCTGATCTAATGTTTAAAGCAGATAGCATAATATCAACCATATTTTCGTATTACATTTTTATAGGAATTTTTTACTTCCAGGATTAATAATAATTTAGCAATTCATTTTTAAGGGTTTTTTGAGGGAAAATTCTTCCATAGTCGTTCAGCTAAACAATTAGGGCACGTTCAAGCTAGCTCAGTTTGGTATTAAATTACAATTTTACCCTTGGAAAAGCCGTTTCAAATCGCAGGTGTTGTTTCTTTGGAAAGGGAAGAGGGGGTCCTTGGATTTTGCCACCATTCTTCATGTGAGTTTTTCATGTATTTTGGCTTGCCACATTTTTTTGCTCAAGCCTTTTTGGATATTTCCCATTTTCCTATTATTTGTAAATTAACTCCTTGCTCTGATGATCAGCAAAGTTGGACTGAAGTCTATATATTTTCTCTTGACCTTGCTGTGAAACGCGCATAAGAAAATGTTTTCATTTTGATAAAAAAAAAAGAATAAATTAAAAATATTAGAAGGATTTTGTTTGTCAGAAGAATTAAGAATAAATACAGGTATTCGCCAAAATATGAAAATAAAGGAAATTGAAGTGAATATGAACATTATGATTTTGGATTGATTTTTCCTGTGGTCATTGGAATGCAACTATAAAGTATATATAAATATATATATATATAAATATATATATATATATAAGTATATATATATATATAAATATATATATATATATATAAAATAAGTAAGAAACTAAAAGTATAATTCCTCTGATGATAAGATCTCGATCTTTGAAAAGCCTTGGCTTAAGGAAAGAACAATAAACATAATTTTATTACAGAATATACCGTTTTGAACATTTGAAGTTTGAAATAAATTTGGACATTCGTGCATGTTTATCACTCCTCGTCCATTTAACTTATATATATATATATATATTAGAAGAATACCTGTTCAAGGATGGATAAAATGAATTCCCTCAAACAGAACAGTTTTCACTACTGTTATGTCCTTTTACAAAGATTAAAATCAAGACATAAAGGATATTAAATCTTATGTTTAAAGTCCTTATTCTAATTTTGATTCTTGAAAATGTCTAAAAACTAAGGCTTATGGGATCTTTAAAAAATTGAAATTCAAAGAAATTTTGCTTAATTGGTATCGAATGAACATAACTCTAATTTAATGCAAATCTGAAATATTTGAATTTTTAAATGGGAAGTTGTGCCCATCTGATGCACCCCCCCATCCCCCCCCCCCCCCCCCCCAAAAAAAACTTTAAAATACTCCAAAGAAACTGAGATTTGAGGAATATTTATTAATAGGTGTCTAATATCTTGTGTTCAAATTTCACAAAAATCTGATGTATCTGATTTTTCACAGAGGGCTTCCAATCCCGGTTTTCCCCCTTTGCATAAAACTAAATTGCACTAAATATAGTCCACAATATCCACTCTTATGCTTAGTGGCTGTGTTCTAAAATTCATAATAATCAGTTAATTAATTTAAGAGTGAATCCCTACATTGACCTAACTTTATATAGAGATATGTAGCAAAGGTGGCTATGCTTGGGTGTCAACACATCAGTTTTCAGCTGTTGAGCTAGCAAAACCAAGGAGATATATTGGGGATGTTTAAGTCTAAGGTTTCATATATTTTGACGGTTTTCAAGGGTCATAAAAGTGACCCCATCTCCGAAAATTCAAATATTTCCAATTTGTATGAAATTTGAAGCATAGATATTAGAGACCAATTAAGAAAGATTCACCTGACTATTTTAAAGGAATGTGAAGCCCCATGCCCCTTCAATTTGAAAATTCAAATGCCTCGGATTTGCATGAAATTTTAATCGATATTAAGCAAAAATTAAGATTCTCAAAAGAATTCTGTGATACATAAATTTTAACACCTGAAAATTTAAATATTTCTGATTTTTATGAAAGCATTATTTTTAATGAAATATTTGTTACAAAAAGAACTTTGAATTATGGTCAAATTGTCCTTAGTAATATTTTTCTTTCTGGATATGATACTGAAAGCAGTTTGCACATGTTGAGCAAGGACAATGAATGGATAGAGGGGAAGGGGGAGGGGGTAAAAAGAAAGAGATGATCTTTTTTGGCTTTTAATGTGGGGAAAATCTAGCTCCTAAAAAGAGGTACTCTGAATGGGAACAGCAATATCTGTATGGTCACGAATGAGGGAGCAACAGGCAATACATCCACCAGTCCTTGAGAAAAGAGGAACTAATACCAGACATTACATTTTTATTATTTTTCAAAAAGTAACAAGAACTACAGAGAAAACCTTTAACTTTCATTTTTTTTTTAAAATATGTTTAGAATGAGGATGCATTAAGCAAGGAGAGTGAATGAAATATGAGGCATATTAAAAAAAGTAACAAGACTGAGGGCAATGAATGAGACAGTCGACACTATTGCAATTCACTAGGGTTTGTTGCTGGACCAATTTTGCTTTTCCACTCATGCACATGCATTAATAATGTTTTATTTTAGCCATATATGTTACAGTTTTTCTTTTTCAACTCCTGTTTTTTGTTATCCATGCCTTCCGGACAATGCCAGGTTGCTCTGCTAGCACGCACACACAAAGATTTACACTTTGTTGTCATGAAAAATTAGCAAAAATATGATTCAAAAGAAAAACTATTGAACAAGAGCAACGAATCATACACAGAAAGGAGAAGATAATCTCCACATTTCTCTTTATTTCGCCATTAAATTAAAAAAAATTTTTTTCTTAATTAAAATAAAAAAAATATATAAATAAAAATGTTAAAACCTATTTTTGTTATTTAATCGGGTTCTGCTACTTCCATCTTCATGAAGAAATTTGTAAGTTGAGAAACAAAATTTGTAGAGGAAACGGACGTTTGCTTATGTTTACACAATGGTTGCAAATGTTTTTGTGCAAGTAAATTCTCTTTAAATGTGTAATTTGTAGTAGGAAAATATGTTTATGTTGCTATATATACATATATATCTGTCTATTTGCAAAGCTATATAATACCAAGCATCAGCAGTTGCTAACTTGAAGTATTAGTATTATTTGTGAACAAGACGACCAGTGACTTCAATTATGAAAGTTGTAGAAAGCAATGAAAAAAGTATGCCATTATTCTTAATGCATGGACACATTAGTACCTATGTACACACACTATATTAATATATATATATACATATATATATATATATATGCATATTATATATATATATATATGCATATTATATATATATATATATATGCATATTATATATATATATATATATGCATATTATATATATATATGCATATTATATATATATATATATATGCATATTATATATATATATATATATGCATATTATATATATGCATATTATATGCATATTATATATATGCATATTATATATATATATATATATATATATGCATATTATATATATGCATATTATATATATATATATATATATATATATATATATGCATATTATATATATATATATATATATGCATATTATATATATATATGATCAAACCAATTATGACAGAAATAAGATTGAAGTGTGCAATCTAATATATCAAATTAAGTTAGATTCTCAAAGTTTGACACTGATAGACGTTATTCCTACAAACTAGATACTTTAATCTGTTTTGCTAAAAAGATCTCTGCTTTTGACTGTTTTTAAAAAACAAAATTTAACATATTTTTATATTTACACCGATTGATATTTCATTTTGAAAGAGACAGTATTTCTATGCACCGATGACAGGATGGAAAAAATTATATAGACTTCAAAAAGGTTAAAAAAACTGAATTCAATAATATTTACTTATCTCAAACAATCCATACATTACAAAAAAAAAAAAAAAATTACTACATTAAAAAGGTGAAAAAAAAATGTTAACGAAATTTTGAGAACATAATTCATGATATTTACAAGTATCAGTTATTTTTAATAGTGAATGCGAGATTATCAACCATTACAATTTTAACAAATTTTAAATAAATAAAATTAAAATAATTTCCCCTTTATTGGCTTTTTTTTATTTTCGTAATCCTGCATATTTCCTACTTTTTTTGCACAGTTGCTTTTCCAGTAGTCATTTTAAATTTTTACTGTAGGACTCATAATGCCATGCATGCTACAATCTGAATGTAAGCTGCTCACGAATGTCATTTCCAATAAACATGATGGAATGCAAGATGTACACAGTAAACTCACAACCATTCATACTCACAAGGGATTCATATTTGATTATTACCTTGGTGATACCATTGAAACACGGTGAAGAGCTGGTGTGATAGCCAGAGTTATTACTGGATGAAATAAGTGCAGGGAACTTCTGCAATTACTAACCAGCAGCCATTACTGCTGTCGGAAGAAAGAGTCTATCAGGCATGTGTGCGCAGTGTGTTGATGTTGAAACAGAGCCAATGGGAGTTTAGGATATGTGTTGCATGGAGAGAAATGATATGAGAATAATACAATGGATGTGTAATGTGAGTCTTAAAGACAAGTTTAAATCTAATGAGCTCAGAGGAAGATTAAATCTGGGCAATACAGAGAGATGTGTGCAGAACAAGAGACTTCATTTGTATGGTAATATTGAAAGAATGGATGAAGCTTCTTAAGTTAATAGAAGTAGCAGGGTCAGTTGGTAGGTGAATGCTAAGGAAAACATGGGAGGAAATGATAAGGATGGAATTTAAAGAAGGATAAATGAAGACCCGGCCAGAAATAGATAAGTTTGGAAGTCAATTTCTAAAAGCCAGATGTTAAACTAAATATAATGATGAATATTTACACTAGTTGGTAGACCTCAGGATGCTTTTTTTTTTTTACTATCAAGGAAATAAATGAACCGAGTCATGACCAGAGAATATCAATCAGGCAAGATGGTTAACTTTGAGGACTCATTGGTAGAAGAGGCAGGATTGCCATCGTCTGATGATCAAGAAGATACATATTATACACACTTGATGCAGTGGTGGATCTACTATAAAGCCAAAGCTTCAGGACCATCTGACCATAAAGAGGTCTCTCGAATTTGTCAACAACAGAAAAAAGTAAAGTATTTTTTTGTTTTGTTTCTAAGGTATTTTCAAAATTAAAATAAGGTTATTCTATTGATCGAATCATAAACGAATAAGTCGTAAATACTATTGACATTAGAATATGCTTTAAGAACCATTTGATATGAATTAAAAATGTTCCTACACTTAATCAAACTCCAATATTTTCTTGGGGTCTTGCAACACTTGAACTCCCAGCTGCAAGGCACATTTTCAACCCCCCCCCCCCCTCCACACACGTTTTCTACCATTTGGACAAGAGTAGCAGCGACTCTTCAGACTCTTGTTGGATGTTGTCCTATTGATACTGGCTCCAAAGAAACCTCACAACAGTTCGATTTTTAAAGGGTCCCCAAAAGTGGGTCCACCACTGACTTGAGGTATTAATGTATTATTATTAATACAGGATGTTCAGGATAAATTTTATAATTTTTTTTATATTCTTTCATTTCAGAACCATTTGTAGTATTTAATAGCAGTAAAGTGCAATGGATAGCTGTTTCTGTGTACTGGAGACCATGAACGACTGGAAAACGTCGAAATATTCGAAGAGGGTAAATGTTCATGATGATTCGTGCTGGATTTTTAAATTTAGAAATCTTATCTGCAGCTCAGTGCTTCTTGAATACCTTGAAGGCTGTGAGATGCAAGCTGGAGATGTGGAAGCAATGGCTAGCAGGAAGGATCATAGCAGGCATTCTGACTGTGCCTGCATAATTAAATTCTTTGAGAAGCTGCAAAAAAAGGTGCGGTAAGATCCAGGCAAGGCAATACGGACCATAGCAAGAAAGATGGGTGTCAGAGTGGTGACTATGAGGAAATCGCTGAATGAGGATCTTCGTTACTTCTCATACAAAGGGTTGCAAGAGCTAACTACTTACCGCCAAAGCCCAAGAGAACTGCCTTACTAAAGCCAAGATCAAACACCCAGTTCTTCTCAGATGAGAAGAACTTCTGCCAAGACCAGTTGCACAATATGCAGAACAACAGGTGGCTAGCCTACAGTTTGCATGAAGACTAAGTTCCCTCCAAACTGGTAATCTTCAGGTGTGTTTCCAGTGAAGGACACATCGTGCCGTCCTCATCTTCGGAGAGGAACCCAGACTCAATTCAGATGGCTACATTGAGTTGCTATTCACTGTTAAGCTCTGGATGGAGAGGGTGGCTGTGGGAAGGCCATATGCGTGGCAACCAGGCTCAGCTCCACCTCACATTTCCAGGAAAACATAGAAATGGCTATCTGAAAACTTCCACAACATCACAAATTCCAACATCTACCCCCCCCCCCCAACTTGCCTGACTGCAACCCCATAGACTATTATGTGTGAGGCGCAGTTGAGAAAGACACCAACTGTACTGCCTGCAAAACCAAGGACGAGTTAATTACCAGGATCAAACTGGTGTTCAGGCCTCTCTTGAAAGACACTGAAGGCGGCATACTCCAGGTTCAAGTCCCTCCTGAAAGCCATGATGGAGGCTCAGGATGGCTTATTTGAGCGAGTTGTATTCATTAAAAGAGCCTCTAAGGGATGCACTTTGAATTTTGAGGATACATCAATTATTGGCAAAGATATGTTTTCCTTTCCAAAAAGTGTCAAATTTATCCCATCACCCTGTATATTATTATTAATATTTTGGTAGAAGTTAACATTCCGAACTAGGGTGATCACTAAAATAAAGCAACACCGAGTCAGTACTTTGATAGTTGAAGTTAGTTTGTTAGTAATATCGTAAAGTCATGAATCCATTTCTCTTCTCCCTAGTTATGGGTGACATAATAGGCTAGACTCAACCCTTGTGTAGACAACGAATTTAGGAGAAAGAAAACTATGAAATGAGACACGTCCTTCTCTCCACTTAATCAAGTCGTGCTTCTGGTGGCTTTGGATTTCTCCCTGCCACTAGAAGCACACAATGCTGGGTCATGTGACTGGAGACAGCTTGTGAATTTAATTCCCTTGAAACTCCCACCTTTGGAGGAAGCCGGCTCAACCTGACCAAGGTGAATGCCGCACTAGGTACGTAGGTAATGTTGGGTCAGTAAGTATGGTTGAGGATTGTGCACCCTTGCTTCACTGTAAATTCCTCATCGCAGAGACACTCATTCAAAGACTATCCATCATCTATAGGGACAGGAGGAGGAGGAGGAGGAGGAGGAAAGTCAGACACCAAAGTCGAAAATCATTTGAAAAAACTATTTTAATTCCATACTGTGACTCGACAAATTTAAATTAGAGGAGAAGGATATATATAGCTAAATTATTTCATTGAAAATGTTAAAGAAAATAATTTTAACAACGACCTTTCGCCCTATATAAAAAAAACCCTTGTCAAAAAGCCTTAGCTGAGCTCTCGGATCCACAGGTGGTCAGCCTTTGACAGTGGAATCGTAATTGGTAGCCATTTCGTGCGACCTTGCTCAGGACTGCCGTGTATGGGCCATCATAATTCGGGCCAGAGAAGAAGTCAGCTAAACTGACCAGAGTGAACGCCGTTGCAACACCAACAATAAATGCACACACCATTTAAAAAAAAACAATATGAAATAAATCTTGATGTTTCGCTTACAACATCAATTTACTTCCAGTAATGATGAGTATTGATTTACTCCTCTCCAGGAGTTAGGCACAAGGCCAGTTTTTATCTTACTCCCACAAGTAAGATGTGACCCAAGGTCGGGTCGGGAAAGTGGGGTTTAAAAATTGCCTGGGCAGCCCCGTCGGCATTCCCCGGTAGGGGCGCCTCAGGCAGTAAGCAATAAACTTACTCCTCCCCAAAGAGGGGAAGCAAAGCCTGGGAGGGTGGACCTCCTAGAACTGCACAGGACAGACCGATAGACCGGCATAAATCAAGCCCCGAAGGCAAAGACAATACCAGTCTATGGGGTGCAGTATCCATCGGAACAGATACTACACTTTATCTTAGCCAAAAGGCCAATTATAACCGGTTTATTTACTAAAAACCTTTGTTGGCTGGTGGCAACAAGTGCACTAAAAGCCACAGATCAGTGAGGATCGTAGAAATCACACACACCACATAACCGAGTTATGTCAACAATAAGTTTGATATCCAGCTTCGGGCAAGAATCAAAGTGTAGTATCTGTTTGTTCACAGAAGGCCATCCCAAGTATTACCTCCTCCTTTTGGAAGCAACAAAGGGTTTCTTGTCTTTCACCTGAAATGTCACCATCTGTGAGAGAATTCCGACATGACCAGCCAGGCTATTTTTGCAGCTGGACCCGTATGCCGCCTTTTTAGGGAGCTGGATTCCCACTATAAACTGACCCTGCGTTTAAATTTGCCGTTGTAGGAAGCTGATAAACAAATCCTCCCAAACATTTTTTTATTTTATTGTTTGTCGCATGAGATACTTTCATTTGCAAAGGAGTTTTGACAAAATTATACAGGTATTTTGTTTCCATCCAGTGCTCTTTTTTTAAGGAGTTAAAATTTCCCCTCGTTAAAAACAAACCTTGTGTCTAACTTTACCCCTGTGAGACGGCAAAGTAATCGAGACACAATTTCGTTAACCTAACCCTAAAATACATAGGAATCCACTCTGTTTCAACTAGAGTTGGGCGGTTTTGAAATTTTGGTTTCGGTTTCGTTTTTTTCCCCTTAAAACCTCGGTTTACGGTTCGTTTTTTTTTTTTTAAATTTTTTTTACTATGGAAGCTATTCATTCTCTTGTGTGATGATTAGTTATTATTCAACGTTTAGTTGAATTATGCCACTGTTTCGATAATTTTGTGACTGAATCATTCTCCATGATATGAATCATATAAGTTTTAAGGTGTTGACTGTTGTAATCAAAGTTCTGATACCTTTTCAACAGTTAACTCGTTAAAACAGTGACCAAAGATTCATGAAAGATTTCTGAAGAATAAAACTGAGTTTGAATATACATTCTAATTCTTTAACCCATCAGAAGCTAAAATATAAATGTTTATACTCGCTCGCTA
This sequence comes from Sepiola atlantica, assembly GCA_963556195.1. NCBI lineage: Eukaryota > Metazoa > Mollusca > Cephalopoda > Sepiida > Sepiolidae > Sepiola > Sepiola atlantica. The sequence goes on from OY744521.1 coordinate 54,002,660, forward strand.
CTTTTCGTTTATTTACTTTTACAACAAGTATTTTTTTTAAATTTCATTTTAATAACTTATTTTTTTAGATAACTCTGAAACAAACATAAATAATTATTTTACAATTTTGAGTTGAATCAAATAGATTTTCGACATCATACGGAACGCGTTTGATTTTTTCTTTTTCATTTGAAAATAGTTTATGCTAAAAATACGATGTCATGTTGTCTGTCGTATTTCTCTTTTTTTCATTTGAAAATTCAAAATGTTAATGATAAACAAACTGTAAACAAAGATTTCTTCCTACAAGTCAATTAAATGTTTTTATCATATATTTGTTCAATCTGTCCTCTTACTAATATAACATTTTTTGGTAATATTCAATTTTATTCAAATCGGAAAATCTTTTCAACCGTGTTTCCTTGTATATGGTGGCTTACTGTAGTAAAAACACAATACCGAACGGTTACGGTTAAAAAAAAAAAAACGATTCAGTATTCGGTATGGAGACGAAACCGAAAAACCGCGTTTTTTCGGTAAAACCGCCCATCTCTAATTTCAACCTTCATCTATCACCATATTTAAGCCTCATAAAATACATTTTTTTTCCTTAATAAAACATTGCTAATATGAGTCACAGAAAAAGTGTAGTATCTGTTGTCCTCATACTGAGAAATTTATCGTTCAGAAATGGCCACATACTATATTAGGGTCGATTTTGTGTCACATCCAACCTTCATGGATAGGCAAGGAAAAAACGAATGCAGGTCAATAAATAGAAACTAAATAAATACATTAGCATTTTCCTAATACAATTACAGAGTATCTCAGCCAAACTTTGAAAATTAATGTGAAAAATAAAATCTAAGTCGTTTGAATACTAGTCAGCATTATCAAAGTGACTGCACATAGCGTGGCTTTTACTTACAATTATGACCAAACATAATTTTATATTGCGCAGATTCAACGAGTCAGAAATAATCATTATTCCAACTTTGATTGAAAACAAACAATTCAGTTTTTATTTAAGACTAGTTGTACCTACTCGGCGTTGCATGGAAGTCGACGTTCATTTTTTTTTCTTTCAGACACAAATACTTTCTATTTTTTAAACTCTTAAATTGATAAATAATGATGTGCCAAATCACAAGCAAGCTGATAGAAAATGTAATGAATTCAAAGAAGGGACAACTGACCACATACTTATTCTCTGGAGTGTGAGAAGGGGAGAAGAGAGTGAATACTAATTAGGTGCTCTCTCTCTCTCATGTAGTAGTGAATATTTTATCTCGTCTAATTTCATTGTTAAATTATTTTTTGAAAATAGGAATTTTTTAAAGTTTGTTTTAGTACTTTATGCTATTGCATTTTTGATTTTAAAAAAATAATCGATTATATAAAATAAAAAAAAAATGTGTTAGTCACATAGATGCGAGAAATACAAACACACGAGTAGTGGTCACACAATTTTATTAATATAGAGATTATCCAATTTTTCAAATGATACAGATGCCTACTAGACAAGAGAAGATAGAACCCTTGTTCTAACATTTGGTTAGGATTATTGTAAATGAATACCTGAAAGTAAAGACTGAGAATTTTAGAAAATAACTACTCAATACGGATTATATTTGTGTATGCAGTGACTGTATACATAGTAGTGACTTTTTGCGCTGTCGCCAGTCCGTTAGTTTGCGCGCTGTCGCCAGTCCGTTAGTTTGCGCGCTGTCGCCAGTCCGTTAGTTTGCGCGCTGTCGCCAGTCCGTTAGTTTGCGCGCTGTCGCCAGTCCGTTAGTTTGCGCGCTGTCGCCAGTCCGTTAGTTTTCGTTAGAATATATAAAAAGATTTTGGCTCAAGTTCCAATATTAGGCAATGTGAAAAATTACAGAAAGTGAATAAAAATATTGATTAAAAAGATAGTTTGTCTTTGTCAATACTCAATAAAATAAACTTGTAAACATTAACAAATATCTAAGGTAGGGTTACCCAATATGGATGGAGATTTGTTGGCTTGACACTGTATGATGTTACCGATGTAAAAAATATATTAAAAAATGTTTGTATGCATAATTTTGTAGTGTAATGCTCTATCATTTTTTTTCATCAACATCATTTAAGTTTAATGTTTGTTTTACATATGATGATAGGTGTTAAGCAACTTTTAGAAATTTACTTCCAAACTAATCTATCTCTGGCCAGGTTTTTATTTATCCCTCTTTCTCTCAAATCCATCCTTATCACTTTGTTCCATATTTTCCTTGGCCTTTCCCTACCAACTGACCCTACAACCTTAACAGTACTAAATATACTACCTCAAGCACTCAACCATTCTTTCAATGTGACCAAACTAACACTACACTGTCGAGATTATATCTTCCTCTGAGGTCATTAGATCTAAGCCTGTCTTTAAAACTCACATTACACATCCATCGTATCATTCTCATATCATTTCTCTCCATGCAACACATATCCTCAACCTCCACTGGCCAGTTTTCACTTCCATATGTCATCACACTGGGCACACATGCCTGATAGACTCTTCCCTTGGTCAACAGTGGTACCATTCTGCTGGTTGTAAAGGCAGAAGTTCTCCAAGGTAACAAAACTTTTGAACAACTTAAACAGCCATCGAAATATACTTCACATTTGGATTTCATCAGTGTTCACCGTCTTACATTTTTTGCACACAAATGAATTTTTATGTACTCCCACTTTAACATTAAAGCTGTCACTAAATGTGCTGTCAATTCTAACATGACTTTAAGCATTTTTAATCTTAAAAATATAGATTTTAGAAACATGTTTAAGGTAAAATTTAACCCTTTGTCCCCAATCATCACCCAGCGTAGGATTTCCAAAATAGTAGCCACTTTGGAAATATAAAAAAAAAATTTAAAAAAAGGTTACTCGTTCTGTCCGACGCTATGTGGTGGTCAAGAACTGGGTGATAATTTTACGTTATATTTATATTGTAAAGTAAACAGCCACTTTAAAGTGTAAAATGTTTTTGTTTATTCCAGATGTTGGCATGGGGAAAAATATAGAAATTCATTTTTATATTTCCCTTGAGAGCGTAGGGGGCAAAGGGTAAAATTTTACCTTTTCTTCGATTAAACACAGAGCGGGGTGGGGGGCATTTTACAAAATTATCTACATAGTGAACTAAACCACCTGTATAAATAGGAACAAAGTATTTTTTAATTAATGATGAATCCAAAGTAATTTTTAGTTAAAAAACAATCAAAACAACAAACAAAAAAAAAAACACGGATTTTAGTGATTGGGGTAGTTATTATGGCAACGTATTACCTTGGCTGATGGATTTAAATAGCATCAACAATAATGATTGACATTACAATGATAAGGATATCAGGAAATAACGCCGAGGTAACCCATACACAAGGAAACAGTCACATTGGCTTTCACTGGTGTGTGGGGTCTGAACGAAGAGAAACCAGAAGAGTGTGGGGTGTGAGGGGACGACCAGTCTCTCCACTCCATCTATTTACACCGTTAAAGTTAACTCCGGACAAAACGTTGATAGCCCTCTCCCCGGCAAGTTACCTTAAGGGGGAAATATCCAATAGTGATACCTAAGTTTTTTTGTTTTTTTTACAGTAGGTAGGTGAGAAGAGAGAGAAAAAAAAAGGGGGGGGGGCTTAATTTTTTTGCCCACCTCTAAGAATTCAAAGATTTTAAAGTTGATTATTAAAACAATATTTATTTAACAGTTTGGTTATAACAAAATTTGTATATACTAGAAAAAAAAATGCTACCCGTTGGGTCACTCATTGGACTCGGGTTAGATTGTTTGAATCAGGAAAAAGTGAGTTTGCAAACCAATTAAATTTAAAAAAAGAAAAACATTTTGGCTACATATTTGCAAACATGTGTCAGTTTCAGCTGGATATCAGTCGGGCTGCTTCATATGAAGGCAGGGAGAAGAGTTAAATATTTTCAGAAATATTACAAGCTATATAATCTCGCGACAGTGATTGTATTTAAAATCTAAATGGTTGAATTTTATTTTTTCATTTTTTTTCGATGGGTAAAAATAAAAAAGTTCAAAGCATTCAAAAAGAAAGATGGCAAATAGAGAATCATTTGAGTCGTGTAGAGGATGCGTTCCTTACAAGACAATCGCAAAAACATAAAACACATAAAAAATAATCACTACATTAAAGTAACAAATGCTTTATGAACACCGTTACTCGACTCAAACTGCAAAAAGAAAAAAATCTACATCATAGTTAAAATAAAATAAAAGCTCTAAAAATACTGATAAAAAAGGTAAGTACTGCCCTTATATTAGTAAAATAAAAAGATAAGAGGGCAACAAAATAAATAAATAAATGAAAAATAAAATTGCAAAAATCAGACCTTAGCCACGTAAAATAAGCGAGTGTGTTGGGCCATGCTGAGTTAGTAATTATATATATATATATATATATATATATTATATAAATAAGTGTAAATTTCCAAAATCCTAAACAGAGGAGGGGTGGAGAAGGTTTTAAGAAAAGCACCTGCTCCTCCCCGAATGTCAACCGATGGCGATGATGATGTTAGAAAGAGAGATAAACCTGTGTCTGGGTAGTATTTTTAATATCACTACCTACGTACATAGGTAAAATTGAATGGATTTGGACGAAGTGGGGGTGAGGCGGAGAGATTGAATAGGATGGATTAACGAAGATTGAAAGATTACCCGATGGATTAATAACAAAATCGTTTTTTTTTTGTCTTTTTTTTTTCAAGAGACGATAACGATAATCTTATTCTGGATTTAATGGCTTAAAAATGCAACAGTTTCCGTATAAGTCGGTGTTTTTTTTTGTTTTTGTTTTTTTTTGGGGGGGGGGGGGTAAATACGCATTTAAAAAGTATTTAAAAAAGAAACTAACTTTCAAAATCGTTTAAAGTTTTTGGTCTTTCAAAAAAGGAGAAAAGTATGGTACGTTTTTTTTAAATACTTTTTTTTAAAGCAAGCCATTTTATTATTATTTTTTTTTTCATAAAAATATAAAATTGAAAATTATCTTAAGTTTTTTTTGTTTAATTATTAAAAACAAAACTATTGTCATCTATTCAAATTTCGTGACCTCAAGTGCATAGTGTCGAACTTGGACGGAATTTCGAACGAAACCTAAGTTCGAAAAGGTGCACCTGAGGAAGGTCGGCGGTTATATCGGCCGAAATATTGTGAATATGACTATCAAGATGAAAATAGTAGTCCGAATAGAAATAAGATAATTTTTTCCGATTTTTATTTTTAGTGCATAAATTCAAAATTGGGTAATTACCTTTTCCACAAAACTACAAACAAAAAACTTACTAAACATATTTTTAAAAGTTTAATTTCAAAATTAAGTAGCAAGGTTTTTCTAAAAAAAAAATAAAAAATCTGAAGTTAAGTAAACGACGTTGCCGGGATGAATGAGGAAACTTATGCCCTTATACCCCCAGCCCATAACCATTATTAACTTCTTTCATTATTACTATTTGTTTTTGTTTTTTTAACCCCTTTTTCGTTATGTTAGCTGTCGTTAAAAATGCCCTTATTTTCTAGTTTTAGGGGTAGAGCCCAGGAAGGTGCTCTGCATTAATCGGGTAGACGCCTGTCGTTTCCTGTGTATTCGCCTGCTCCAAGCCCTGAACCCCTTATTAGCATTTCTATAATTTTCAAATTATGAATAGAGTAAAAAGTCGAATTTGATCAAAATGAAACATACGCTACTTATCCTCGTACCCTTGGTAATGTAGTTTAAGAGTATATATGGTTATAGGGGTCTGTCTATCTCCAAAACCCTTGGAGTTCGTGAACAAACAGACGGGAACTTATGTGATTCATATTGTGCATCTAATATAACAAATAAATGTCAATGATGAAGGGTTTGGACTCAAGTAAAGACAAAATTAAATCGCGAGTTATTAGTTAAAAAGAGGGTTTTCAAAAATCGATATATTTTTTCTAACTTTAAGGCTGAATTTCAGAATAAAAACTAATCTACAGATGAACTTGTTTTTGCAGATGTCTGTCACAGTTTTTCATGCATTTTCACTTGTTTGTAGCAACAAATGAAAATGTTCGACTCCTTTATCAAACGTTTTGGGGATTATGCAGTTTACGGACTGGGCTATTTTTGGATAGGATTTTCAAGTTAAATTCATTTTTCACGGTATCCTTTGTTTATTAAATTGTTAGGTACAGAATAGTTAATCAACCCCCACCTCCCCATGTTAAGAATTGGGTTTCTAAATTATAACATTATTATTCCAATCCGGTCCGTAAACTGCATACGTACCAACTTTCTTTTTTTATAAAAGATTAAATTTTTTATTTTGTCATATCTTCAGAAAATAATATTAAATATTTATTAACCGGCATTGCCCGGGAGTCTTTATTTTCATTTTTGTTTGGCTTCTTTCTTTTAACTAACTTATTTTTAAATAGGATTTTGAAAGTTAAATTGGTGCTTCTCCAGATGACCCACTATATGGAATTAACAGCAGTTTCATATATAAAAGGTAAGTACATCATAAAGTGTTTGTACTATTTTCTTTTAACAACAATATTCCATATAGTGGTTCATCTTGAGAAGCTCAATTAAATTTAATAATAACGGTATTGTTTGGTCATTAAATTATTAATTGAACCAACTTGTTATAAAACCATAACTGATTTTGTTAGGACGATTTGTTTACGAAGAAATCGAAATGCATTCGTAATTAATTTTTTAATAGGAATTTTTAAATTCTGTATTATTTCACGCTATTGGATCTTTTTTATTTCAATAAATAATCAATAGTAAAAAAAAAAAATGTGTAAGACACGTAGAGGCGAGAAACACAGACACACGAGAAGTGATCACACAATTTTATCAAGAGAGATTAATCAATCTGTTTCATAGTACAGCAAAAAGGTTTTAATTTGAATATTACGCATTTTGGCTACATTTTTGAATACTTTTTTCCAATGATTTCAGTGAATATTTATGTAAAAAAATGATTTTTATGAGAAATTTCTTCACGTGAAATTGCAATAAAGTATTTACTTTTGTTGTTGTTTTACTTGTTGAAAGGTGCGTGTATTTAATGGTTCTTTTTGAAGCACAAGTACACAAACAGTAAGTAATAAGTAAATAACTGGATAAAAGTGGAACTAAGCAAATGAAAAATTGTGTGATAAACCGATAAATAAATGGACATTTTTGTGTGAGAAATAAATACACATTTTACAATCGTAGTACGACGTAAAACAATATCACAAACACATTTTTACACAACTAAACACAGATTCGCTGCTGAAATAAGTAACCATTGCACACTTTATATAGGATCTAGCAAAAATTAATTTGTACTTGATTGTCTGTAGTAGTCATTTTTCGGTTCGATTTCGAAGAGTCCTGCCTGTAATGGTCGGGATATCCCAAAAGAATCAGTTGCTAATATAGACAGTACGAAATGGACATTATAGACTAGATATTAGCAAGGTCAAGTACAACAGAGAAGAATTCCACTTAAAGGGAGGTAATTGCAAACATTTTCTTTTTAACATATTGAAATAACTGAGTATATATTTGTTTTTGCTGAATTCATACTGAAATGAATATATTAAGGGCGTTTCCATTGGTTATATATATATATATATATATATATATATATATATATATATATATATAATCTTTATTATACTAAAGTTTAGTTTAATCAACGTTCGTTTCTCTATGGTTTTTTTCCTATATATTTTCATCACACAAAATACTAAAATATTCCTTGGTTTGGGGATTGAATTATGTTTGAGAAAAAGGAAAAAAACCCTCACTTCTTCCTGATTCAAGCATTCTAACTCGAGCTAAATGGGTGATTCAACGGTTTATAGTAATATAACACACACATAATGCAAAGCTCTTGATAATTTGAATGGAGCCCTCTTAAACTTCTGATATTGTTTATATAAACAGTAAGAGTTCCCTTCCTTGCTTGTGCCAATGGCACAGTGGATAACAGTTCAGACTGTCGAAAAGACAACTGAGTTTCAATCTCAGCCTGAAGCACTACTATGTCTAGCATCGCTGAAGAGCTGTGATACAGCTAATCAGTCTGTCTGTGGGTGATTACATATCTTATGTTTTATGCTGCTTTTTTGTTGATGCTAATGTTTGCATGGCTAACATCACTAAACAAACAATATATTAAGTGAAAAATGACACATTTTTCACTTTGTAGTATTCTTTGTTTATCTCCAGTCCTGCAGACTAAATCAATCCGTTTGTTTGGTGATATAATATTAACAGAAAAAGCAGTATTTTATTTACCTCCTCCTCAGGAGGTTAGACAAGGTCAGGTGTGGGTTTTGATGAAAGTGTTTCTGTGGAACAGAACTGGATTCGAACCTGGCACATCCAGGTCCTCAGTCCGCGTCGTTAACAACTTACTGTCAGAAATAAATCCCAATAATAAAACGTGCGTGTGTGAGAGAGAAATAGAAAACTTTAAAAAAAAAAACTACAAAAAAAAAACAATCCCATTTATTAGTTAAAAAAATGAGGCCAACTTATTACTGGCATGGTGCAGTGCTTACAGACGTGGACTGTGGGCTTGGTGTACCAGGTTTGAGTTCTGTTGGGGCCACTGCATCATCTTTTTCTGTGTTTATTTTGCGCAGCGTGGTCTGCATTGTATTTCTGCCTCCTTCGTCGACAGCTAGCACTTGGATCCATATAAAGCAAGAGGTTGTACTAAAGTCCAGTAGATCTTTGACTTGACTTGATCACTGCATCATTTTCACTAATACCATTTGGAAAGGTATGAATTCATATATCCTCCCTCCAGTTAGTAGAGTGGACTAGACTCAAGCTTTGATTTTGCAACTCATCTAGTAGGAAAACTCCAAAATAACAGCAGTCTTTCTCTGCTTATTCCAGCAGTGTCTCCAGTCGTCCTGGACTTCTCATTCTCACTTAACTCAAGCAATTGCACAACTCTTGCTTCACTATAGACAGGCATTCTTACAGGAGGTATCCATTGTCTTTTAAGGAGGTGTCATTACTAAGAACTAGCTGAAATACCACCAGTCACAGAATGGGTTCATAATACTGAGACACACTTCGGCTCTTTAAGAAAGGAGTCTGGCCGTTACACAACTTGAACACGTGATGCAATAAATAATAATTTTGCCTATCTCAAACACATTTTTAAATTTGTTATTGTTTTGGTGTTTGTACACTTTTCAATTTCAATATTATATTCCAATTCCGATGTCTACTTACTGGTGCTTAAGACTAGTATTTACTTCCCTCCCACTGCAGGAAGATGTGACAAGGTCGAAAGGTGGGGTTGAAGAAAAAGCCAGTGCTCCAGAAGCGGACCATTCTAACTTTTAAAAAAATGCCTGGACAGCCCCGTCAGCATTCCCCGGTAGGAGCGCCTCAGGTGATTAGCAATAAACTAATCCCTTCTCAAAGAGAGAAGGTAAAGCCTGGGAAGGGTGAACTTCCTAAAGCTGAACAGAACCCTAACCTCAGTCCGACAGAAAAAGGCCCATCTAGTTCAAATGGACTAGAATCTGTCGGGCTGATTGTCGAGAATGTAGCCTCAACACGGTATAAAAAATAGCACAATCTTAAGATCAAAGACCCCCCCCCCTCCCGGGTTTCTATATGAGGTCTTATTAATGCCAAATCTGCATCGACCGAAAGTGAGGGTTGTATTCCCAATCCACCCAGAAATGCATGAAACGATAACCCTTTGTTTAAATCTATTTTTAAATGAATTTAAAAGTTCTCAATTCAAGGGAAATAACTCTTACCAGTCCTTGTGAAACTTACATCCAGGTACTTATGCTTATTTCCGTATCTCATCATTTTTCATAATGATAAGATGCTTTTTTTCCACTCGCGTTATTTTGAGAAAGAAAATTCTTCCATAAGGTCTGCTCTTCACAACATGATATAAAAAAACAAAGCATTTCTAGTCATTTCAAGTTTCATAACAATCTGCCTAAACGTAAAGGCATTATGAACATTTAAATGAAAAATCATGTTTTTAGCCCGACCGGGGGGGGGGGGGGATTCCTTACAGAACTAAGACTTTAATTTTTTTTTAACATCATATTGAAAATTTTATTTCTTTGAAATAAATTGTATACAATTAGTTGAACAAACGTTATTATTTTGCCCATAGCTGGGTGTGTGTGTGGGGGGGGGGGGAGCATACATTTTCCCAACAGTATCAGTATAGAATTGAAAATTGATTATTAGACATATTCTTTGCCTGGCAGTTGAAAAATTTCTCAGAAGCTCATGAATATTAAAAAAAATGGTGCCATTATTATTTTCAAATTCATTCTCATATCTTCATTAGAGGTTGTTCTTACATCAGTTGGTTGGACTGTCATATTAAAGTTGTTTATGTTCAATAAATATTAATATTAAAACAAACTACAGGGTCAAGCTTCATGAACATTGGTCTGCCAATTCTGACAATATTCCTGAATATGTGCTTAAAATTAAAGTTGGATAAACTCGAGAAATTTAAGTTATTAAAATAAGTGATTTTTTTTTGTACGTCAACCATTGAAACCTGATGAACAAACGAACGAACACACACACACACACACACACTAGCAGAAGACCCAACATTGCTAAGGGTTGAATGAGGAACCCCATCTCCTTTTATGTCCAGTTCATAACACCATATCACATTACCTTTTTACTCTTATTTTTTGCATTTTACAATATTCAACTGAAGCTGTCCTCAGCATTACTTACAGCACTTCCCAGCCAAGCAAAGTAACATTAATTGAAATCAATTTAGTCTTTAACCCTAACCCTTGAGGCACACCCAGCGTTTCCAAGAACCAATGAGGACACCTGAACCCATTAATAACATTTCTATTCTTAGCTTTTTTAAATATATTCTTTTCAAGTTATAAATAAAGGAATTTCTACTTTTATGGAGGTCAAGCACGAATGCAGACCCCCATGGTGGTCTATCTCAGAAACCATGGAATGAGTTTATGAACAAACAGACTGGAACTACGACATATATATATATATATATATATATATTAGAAAAAAAGTGACCCATTCAGCTAGAGTTAGAGTGTTTGAATAAAAAAAGTGAGTTTGCAAGCTCAATATCACGGAAAAGGTGATGGTCACTTTTGGCGTCTATCATACAGACTCAATTTTTCCAAATTTGATGGATGAATCCAATGCTTTTTGATAGGAGCAACCACCATGCAAAATTTCAGCCTGATCAGATAAATAGGGTTTAAGTCATTAACGTTTCCATAGCATAACTTTGGGAATACTTCATACAATATGGAGAAGGACTACATAAGACTTTGGCTCATTCTTACGTTGTCAGGTAGAGGTATGCATTCTCATGACTGACTTATGTTCCTGTTATACACACACACACACACTATTTGTGATGTCTGGCTGTCTTGGGATGCACTTGAAAACATAACTTTATTTCTATAAAATATAACTTTTCACTAATAAAATTTTACAAGGAATCAGATTTGTTTTTGCATTAAGAGATTTTTACAATAATATTGTGGGGTTTGCATTCATCCAAACAGTAAAATCAACGTTTTACTTTTTTTATAACTAAAAAATTGAAAATTATAGAAGTTTAAAAATAAAAATAAAATAAAATGGTAATATGGGGCGCATTCAGAAATACATTGGGGTCTACTTTATCCTTTGATTATGGGGTGCCTGTTTATATATATTATATATACTAGCAAAAAACTATGCAGCAATTAATCTAGCTGTCGCCTTTTTTTAGAGAAAAACAAAGAAGCAATTTTCATTTCACATTTTAGTAATTTGGTGAAAAACAAAGCGATGATTGTCATGGTGTTATTTGATATATTCAAATGTTAAGGAAATTTACTGTGTATGTATCACATTTTCTTAATTTGGAAAAATACAACAAAGTTTTTTTAAATAGTCTTTTCGATATTCAATGTCACGGATTTGATTTTGTATAAGCATAAAAATGAATTCCCCATTAAAAACGGGTTATTAAATGAAAAAAATAAACGAAAAAGCAAAACGTTATTTTATCAAATAAAACAATTATATATTTCTGAGTAATTTAAAATGGTTACTTAGTGTTTTTTGCCTTCATTATTAAAGACAGAAAAATAAAACTTGATGAATATTTAAAAAAAAAAAAACATGAATCAATTTTTTTTTTAATGTAAATTAAAGGATGAGGAGGAGGGTGTAATGTATCAAGTTACAGCCATTGGGTGAAGTTTTGGATTGGCCCAGAGAGCGCCTTTGTTGTAATTGTTGTTGTTGTGTTGATTATAAAAAGAAGAGACTTTAACAGATCGGCACTTGGTTCAGTCTTGACACGGCAGTAAATGGTGCAGACTTAATAGAGGGGGTCTTTTCTTTTACTGGAAAATGTAATGATTGTTATCATAATCACCACCAAATTTAGTTTTAAAATTTAACATCAAAGTTAAAATATTTTAATGTATAATTGAATTAAATAAGCCTAAGGTGTTTTGATATAAATATAGTTTGGATAAATGGAAAATCTTTTTGCATTTACTTATTATTTGATATCGATTCTTTTTTTTTTTTTAGAGAACTTACTATTTTGTTTTGCTAGCTTTAATATTAGAAAAAAACCTACTCTTAAATCACATATACAGGGAAAGACAATAACAATATACATGCAAAATATATGAAAGAAAATAAGTTCTCTTACAAAAAAGAATCGATATTAAATTACATTTTTATAGATATTCTTTACTTTGTTACTTTACCTTAAATTAGGTGTACAAATGGCTGTGTTTGGATATTTACTCTCTAGTGTATATATATATATATATATATATATATATATATATATATATATCAGTATTTCAGAGCACTATGTTGTATTATTGATTTAAATAACAGAGCCCTTTATGGTAATATAGGTGTGATAAATGAAAAAGCCTTTTGCATTTAGATATATTACTGTTTCATATATATATATATATATATATATATAAGGTGATATAATATATTGAGTATATATATTTTCAGTATTTACTTGAACACTGCTCAATATGTGAGTAGAGCTTAGTAGTAATATGAAAACATCTATATGCCTGATGATTTCCTGTGGGAATGAAACATGGCTGTCTCTGTGTAGCTTATTTGCCATAGATATATTTTTATAATACTAATATATATATATATATATATCTTTGTGTGTGGTTAACCGATCATTAACTGCTAGATAGAAGAGTGGGTAATATGAGCTATATTTAGTTTAATTTTGTGTGTTTTTATGCAATAGAGCGTTGGAAGCCTTTCATGAAAATTCAGATACCATCAATCTTTATGAAATTTTAACCATATTTAACATCAATTAATACATATTCTCAAAATGTTAGTTTCTTTGGAGTATTTTAATAGGCTAGCGAGATGATCTAATCTGAACAAAATGTCCCATTTGGAAATTCAAATATTTCTGATTTGAATGAAATTTGATTCATAATTATTAAACACTAATTTAAAAAATTTTTTTTTATGGAAATCGCTCCAGACAAGGCATGAAGCCACTTGATATAAGGAGCTAACAAGAACAAATATGGTTATCCCAAAGACAGGAGATGCCTATTGACCTTAGTCTTGAAAAGACTAAGATCATAGGTAGGAGGAAAACAGTCAGCAGGAAGAGAGTTCCACAAGCCTGTTCTTGGAAAGAAGCTACTGAAATAGGAAGTTGTATTACAATGAGGTATCAAAACAGCTAATTGATATAGACGACTAGACCAACGAGTCAAACGAGCTAAAATAAAAGAAGCGGGGAATAGATCACATAATTCTAAAGAACACATGCCATATTAGTATTTATAGAAAAGACTGAGACTAGCAACATCACGTCTGTGAGAGAGTGGGGTGTAGAGAAGAAGAACGGGTAGGGCCAATCAAATTACAGATACATTTCTGCACTTTATCAAGAACCCTCAAATGGGACAGAGATTCACCAGCCCAAATATAACAACAGTACTCCATACATGGTCTGATTGTAGATTTGTAGAGATAGAGAATAGCCTCAGGTGTGAGAAAGTGTTTGGAGCGATAGAGAGAACCAACTTTACGAGAAACAGAAAGAGCAATGGATCTCATGTATGAACTCCAAGAAAGATTTGATGAGAAAGGCCAAGAAGTTTCAGAGTCGATTTCTCAAGAGCAGAGCCATCCATGAGAATCTCAGGAAGAAAAGGGACATGCCTACGATTGAAAGACACAAACTGAGTCTTAATTGGATTAAATGAAACAAGGCATTTCGTATCCTAATCCACAACTGAACCTAGGTCAACTTCTAGATCAGCTGCATATTTCGACTGATCCGAAGGGGATGGGCGAGAAGCAACACCAGAGTAGAGCGTGGTATCATCAGTGTAGATGTTCATTTTTTTAACAATATTCTCTGGAAGATCATTTATATAGAGAAGAAACAGTGTTGGGCCTAGAATAGAGCCCTGAGGAACACCAACATTGATAGGAAAAGAGAATGAAGAGACACCATCCAAAGTTACTCACAAGCTTCGATCAGAAAGAAAAAACCTAATAATGTCAAGAACCTCACCACCAATACCATAACTATAACCCTGAAGTTTGTGTAGGAGACCAGAATGTCACACTGTCAGACGCCTTCGAAATATCAAGCACAATGGCTCAACCCTCTCCTAAATTATCCATAACTGACAGATCCACTCAGTTACGACAGTTAAAAGATCAGCAGTTGAACGAGAACCACAAAAGCTACACTGAACATCACTAAAGAGGCCGAGACCTTCCAGAAAATGAACAAGCTTGCCGTTGAGCAACCATTCAACAACTTTGCTAATAACGGAGAGGAGACTAACCGGACGATACTTAGTTGGGCGAGACCGATCACCAGCATTTTTAAAGATAGAAACAACAGAGGACTCCTTCCAACAAGAAGGGAAACAGGACTTAGACAAACAGAGATTGAATAATTTCAAGAGGATAGAAGAAAGTTCAGGAGCACAACGCTTGAGAACAACAACAGGAATTGAATCAGGATCGGAAGCCTTAGACTGGTCAAGATCAGAAATAACCCCAGCAACCATCTTTGGAGTGATTATGACAGAATCAAGAGACTGATCAGTTTTCAAAGGAAAATCAGGAAGAACAGCACCAGAATCATCAAGAGAAGAATTGTCAGCAAAAAGACAAGCAGAGAGATCAGTCTTATCTTTAGAAGATGAAATAACCTGAAGACCATTAAAAAGAGGAGGAATAGCAGACTTGCCACTATTAATAACACTATTATAGATTCTCCAAAAATTACGAGACCCAACCCTTTGAGAGTAGCTAGACTTAGCCTTAGAGATCGCTCTCTTTACAGGCATTGCTAGCTCTTCTGTAAGATTGTCTACAATACTAAGAACCATCCTGATGATACTGATTAAAGTAATGGTTACGATGGGCAATGGCAGAAGCACAAACAGATGAAAACCATGAAGTAAAATGAGGTTTGGCTTGAAACTTACGATGAGGAATGAAGGTGTCAATTCCAACAAGAAGTCAGTCAGTAACCTCCCTAGCAGTATTGTTCGGAGACATACTAAAGATAGAACACCATAGAACGTCACATAGGAAGCTGTGAAGCGAATCCCAATCAGCCCTCCTGTAGTTGAACGTTTTCTTATGGAAGGAATGATCAATAGAAGACTTAACCGAAAAATTAACCTCAACATCAACAACAGCATGATCAGTTAGATCTGTGCGGTTAGAGTGAGTGAGCCAGTCAGAATAATGAGCATTGAAGTCACCAAAAACAAAGATGGAGCTTGTAGGATGAATTTGCAATGCATCATCAATACTGCTGGATACAGCATCAACAACAGAGCAGTCATTGTCAGAAGAGGAACGGTACAAAAAGAACAAATAGGAAGTGAAGTGCAGCAAAGACAACCTCATACAGATAAAAAGACACCCATGAGATTCAAGGCTGGGGACACATGCAATGGGGAGATCCTCAAGAAAAAGAGCAAGATCATGGTAGAGTCTAAGCAGACAAAAGGCAAATAACCATCCACAGGTAGATCGTTGCTATTAATAGAAGCATCCAAATTAGTCCACAAAGAGCAAGGATGTGAGGAGATTTGCTGAGAGAAAGGACTGAACATCAGGAAAGTTTGACCCGAGATCTCTGATGTTACTATAGGAAATAGTAAGGTGTTTGTTGTGTGGATTTTTAGAAAGCATAATAATAAAAAGGGAGAGAAAGGTAGAATCCCTTCAAGACAAACAGAGCCTGAAAGAGACCCAACCACCAGCATTCAATCCCCTGGACTGCAAATAGGCTAGCTAAAAAATGAATAAGCCCTTCAAGAGTCCAATAAGGAGGGAAGGGGTTACTAGGCTGGCTGACAAAAAAAAAAGTCTACCCCTAAACTGGTTACGTGGCTAACCAGAAACCAGTGTTTTATCATGATACCATCATGCTCAAACAAAGGCTTAAGATGACCTTCTCCCCAAGAGGTAAGACACCATCCTGCCATTTTAAGAGGCTCGACATCAAGAGTGATCATAACTATACAAGACAGGAGAGGAGGTATTTACATACTCATATATATGTAAAACTAGAGTGACTCTTTATTTATTTATTTTTTAGTGTACCTTATAGTATACTTGCATATATTTAACAGTAATAAATATTGAAAACGGACTTATCAAAGCACATTACTGCAGCTCCACCTTAATATTTTTGGTATTTGATTTTGAATTCATCAATATTATTTTTAAAATCTTCTTTGGTTTCTCTATAATGAGCGATCCAGTGACAACAGGCAAGAAAAATAAATATGAAGTTTTTCCCCATTTTTTTTTGGTTTAAAAACGATGACTTTTTCCAAACAAACTTGCCGTTGAAACATTTTCTCGGTAATGAGTGATCACGTGACAACCGAATTTCAATTTCTTCTTTCAGGCCCCAAATTTTAAACATTTTCTAAAATCCAAATCATTTATTGGATTTTGATCAACATTGGAATAAGGATTCTAGACATAAAATCTTGATTTTAATGAGGATAAAGTACACTATATACTATAAAATGAAAAGTCGTGGAGACAGAAAGTATGAAAAACAGAAATTAGAAGAAATAAAAAAGAAACAGTGGATTTGACCTGTTTTGGCTCGATTAAAATTCTTTTTCAAACCAATAAGAAATTTTTTTTTTTTTTATCTTATGTCCCCATCCCAATATAATACCTAACTATTTGAAAATATGCAGTGCATGCAAAAATGATGTTAATGGGGGAAAAAAATGGAGACATAAAAGTGGTATGAAACCGTTTCGTGAACTAATTTTATTAACAAGCAGAATACCTGTACCGGGATATCAAATACCAAAAGAATTTTAATTAAACACCTGAAGTAATGAATTCGATACAAAAAAGTGAGGTAGATATTTGGGTTATAATTGTTAGATAAATGATTGTACATTTCTTGCATTTCTAGACGGATAATTATGTATCGAGAGGCTGGCTGATATATATTGGTAACAGCTACCGATCACAATAATTGCATATGCCCTCCTTCCACACAATTCTCTTTAAGCGTTTCTGTCATTTTCATCATTCTCCAAATACGTGCCTTGTAATACATGTATACAATTTGCCATCAGACAATGCAGCACACCTGTCCTAATGTCGTTGGTATCTAGATACCAACAAATTTACTAATAAGATGACTCACTTTTAGCAATACTTAAAGTCATATCCTAAAGAAAACTATTTTTTTTAAAAATCATATCCTTATGGGAATGAACATTGTAACAAAAACTTTACATAATACTAGCAGAGATACTCGGCATTAACCAAGAGCATGGCTAAGAAAACAGAAGAGTTAAAAACAACAAATATATAACATCTTTCTTTTAAAACCCCCCTCTCTCTCATTTATATACACACTTTTGCAAAGAAAGAAAGAAAAAGATAAAGTAATCAGCAGCTGACTGTTTGACCTAGTTTCAGTGTTCTTTTTTTGAACCAGTAAAAAAGAAAAAAAAATTCCTGACCCCCTTCCCCATACAATACCTAACTATTTGAAAATATGTAGCGCATGTGAAAAGACGTTTATTGTCAACAATAAAAGGTAAACCTCAGGCTTACTGCTTAACCAAACATCTGGCAAAAATTGTACTCAAACAATATACCATGTCACTGCATTATCAATTTCGAATGCAACTAAATACTAATTTTTTTTATTCATATAAATAAGTATATGGAATATACATTCAGAGATGACCGCTATGATATCCACAGCAGATCGTGCTTGCCTAAATTCATACTGACGGTCAGGAAGAAGTTTAGCATTAACGAGGTGCTGGACTATCGTTAGATTGATTAAGGATTCAAGATTTTAGCAAAGATCGGGAGTAGATTGATGGGACGATAGTTCTGAGGATCAGTTTTATTTCCAGAGTTCTTGAAAACTGGTACCACAGAGGTAATTTTCCAGCTATCAGGGAAGCAAGATTCAACGAGACATTTGTTGTATACTTTGGAGAGGGCAGGGGCCAGTTCAGCAGAGTATTTCTTTATTACTATTACTGGTATAAGATCAGGCCCACATAGTTTGGAGGTGTCAAGGTTTTTTATGATGTCCCTGACATCAGATGGGGTGATGACCAGGTCACCAAGTGTGGCTTCAGTCTGCAATGGGAATTTAAGGAGGGGGTGGTTTGCCGAGTCCAAAGTGAAATTTAAGGATAAACGGTGGGCAAGTAGTTCAGCGTTATCAGTTGCCGTGCAAACGACATCGTTGTGATTTGATAGCAAGGGAATTGTTGATTATCCATTGTTCACCACATTATTGTAGATTTTCCAGAATCGCGAATACCTAGTTTCTGCGACTGAATGCGTTTTCTAGTCATATCTGTATACCTTCTCTTTTCTTCATCTATCACTGCCTTTCCAATTTTTTCTTGACGCTATAAATTTCTGTCTATTCGCAGTTGACTTATGGTAGCCGAATTGTCAGAATGCTTGCTGCCTCTGTGCAATAGCAGCTGCACATTTCGAAATGAACCATTGCAGAGAGTGGGGCTTGCTGTAGAATTTTCGCATGGAGACATGCTTCAATGCCTGCTTTGACCCATTCAGTTGCCTCATTTGCGCACTGATCAGCAGGGAGCGAAAAGGTTTCATTCCATATGGCGTCGCATCGATCTCTGATGGATCCAAAATTAGTGTGCTTGTAGTATCTAGTCGTTTTGAGCAACGGTTCATCAGCTTTGGGACGGGATTTTAGGGTGATATCAATCATTACCACAAGGTGATTAGCATTCCCGAGCGGGCTATGGGCATTCGTCACACAAGCCTCAGGCAGTGAGGTCAAGAACAGGTCGCGAAGTGAGGCTTGTTGGTCTACATGATCAGGGAGGGGGGTCAGTAAAAGTGACAGTCTGTGAGAGGGAGTGCGCTATGGAGAAACTATACGTGAAGTTATCAGCTGTATCTGTATAGCTGGAGAATCACATCCAGTCACGGTGGTGTGCATTAAAACGCTCTAATACATGTATTTGGGCATTCGAGTCAAGTGAGAGTGATTTATCGATGCTTTCAGAAACAGAGTTAATCAGGGTACAGTCCTGGGTCGAAGGCGAACGGTATAAGAAATATAAGTAACTAATGCTGTGTTGTAAGGTTAATCTAAAGCACATGTAAGCTTTGTCATCTGATTCTAGCCTATCTTCTCTAGTAAAGGGGAAAGTTTTCCGAACATAAACTCCTAGCCCGTGCATGTTTGTAATAGTCTATACGGTAGAGTGGGAGTTAATCAGTCAGGTCAAAATGGTGTGAGGAGATTGAGGATTATAGGTTTGTTTCACTTAGTGCTAGGATATTTGGGGAGTTTACTCGGAGAAAGTTTTCTATGCCGTTGATGTTAGTTCTAAGCCCCCGGATATTTGTGAATGCTAGCTTAAAGGGTGGAGGCGGAGATGTTTTTTGGTGGGTGTCTTGTTTAGGTTTGTTTCTTTTTCTTTGTATTGTCATTTTAATTTTAAGATAGAGTGGGAGAGGGCAAAATGGGTGTTTGTTTAGTACCAATGAGCTCACACAGCCAGACAGACCATTAGTCGAAACTTGATCAATGGGGGTTGTGGCCTCTGGAAAGCCCATCAGGGATAACTGTAGGGTCCTTTTCCACGCGCGACATGTTATACAATTAACATTAGTGATATCATCCTAAAATGTTTATAGTCCTAACTTTAGTTCCGTGATAGTAATATAATTCCCGCCAAAACTACCTATTAACAGTAACAGTATGGTCTTTACCCGATTTCCCTGAAGATGGACCCGGATGGACCTGAAAGTTCTTGGGACACCTACAGTTATGGCAGATTCATCAGCCAATTCGCCACAGAAACAAAGACCCTGATTCGGCAAATGAAAAGGGTCCACACAAGGATATCCAGACATATATTCAACAATATTTGTATTACAGAGAAAATGCTGACTAAATATACATGTCCACAAGGTATAATCTAGTGAATCTTTATTATATTTATATAAAAATGCTCTATAATAAATAGAGACGTATATTTATTTAGTATAAAATTTTACTTATACAAACATTTTTGGCTAAATACTTGCAGACATGTTGCAGTCGTAGCTGAAAATCAGCATAACTTTTTTGTAACCCAAAATGTTTATAGTTTTATACCAAAAAATAAATATAAACATATATGAGAGAGATCACTTTAAAGTAAACAGCTAATGAAAGTGGGTTCATTTTAGTAAATTGTTTCCTCAGCAGATCTTCTTTTAACTAACATCAATAATCATCATCATCAGAAGAGTACCATTGGAATTTAAGTGCAATAGAACATGATATTAACATATACATTCAATGATTTTTTTATAATGTCCATAAAAGATTTAGAGAATAGATGGGAACATTTTTTTTATTTTTAGAGAATAAACAAATTTCTTCCAATCTTTTACAAATATTATAAAAACCTCATCAAATGTATAATGTTATGCTCACATTTGAAACCAGGTCTTAATAGACAATTTACCAAAATAACCCCACTTTTATTAACTATTTTTAAATAGTTAGCATCTACTTAAAGTACATAGCAGCATTTATTCAAAGTACATACTTTTCTATCGCCATATATATGGCTATTTAGTTCTGAGACGTGACCTAAAATATATTCCAATACCAATACTATTACAGAGCTTACGTATTGTTTAGTGGCAATTTTCATCAATAAGTTCAAGAATTATTTTCCACATTCTTGAACGTTTTCTTTGTTATGCATCTTTGAACATCTCGCCTTTTTTTAAAAAACTATATTCTGAATTCAACTTTTAAAATAAAATTTTTAAAAACATTTCACAGAACATTTACACTATTAATATAATATCAAATTCTGTTAAATATTTCATCCGATACTTCCCAAAAATGCCCTTATAATTCATTTTTTACTTCTATTACTGAATTCATCTAATTCCATCTCAAAATGTTCTACACTATTGATCTTCTTATTCTGATCTGGCAACTTGTTCAAAAACTATATTACTCTATCAGAAAAAGAAAATTCAATTGGTTAGATCTAGTTTTTGAAATCTGTCTTGGCAATAACTTTCCAGATCGAGGAGAAATATATATTAAAAAAATTTAAAAATGTTTGCAATAAAAGTTAAAAATGTCATTAATTATTTTGAAAGTTTCAATTAAATCACCTTTCATAGTCAGGTAGTTAATCTTATTTTTTTCTTACTCACCCTGCAACTAATCTTTTACTTTATTTGCTTTGTCACATTTCTGTGTATGCTTTCCAAGCCCAGGCCTGCGTGTAATACTCTATATGAGATCTTATTAGAACATTATATATCTTTGGCTTTCTTGAAATAATATTTCTAATCATTCTATTTGCCTTCTACACAATAGACAAAATATGATTGTTAGTTATATATATCATGAAAAGATACTTCAAAATCACATTCTTCATTTACTTTCTTGTTTTGATTTCTTTTTAATTATATATATATATATATATGTATATATATATATGTAACGGAATATCGAAAAAAAAAAAAAACACATTTAGTGAATCAGCTTGTGTACATAGATGAGATGTGCACCAAAATGTTCCATGCCATAAACCAAGTAATGGGAGAAGATGAAAGGAGATGGCCACAAAATGAATCTAAGGCCCATACATCAAGGGACATTATCACCTGGTTCAGAGCCAAGACTCCAAACTTCACTGGGACAAACGAATGCCTCTCAAAAAGTCTAAATCTTGACATAATGGATTTTACCGTTTGGAATTTACTGTTACACCTTCAATTACAGAGGAGAGAGGTCACATACATCAAATCCTTAAAAACTGCTTATAGAAGCTTGGAACAGCATTCCGCTTGGTCATCCAAAAGTCGACTGAAAGTTGGTTAAACCATCTACGTCATTGTGCAGCTGTTCATGGAAGGGAAACATTGAACATCTCATCTAACATTTGTTTTTCTTGTTTAAACAAGTGTTCTATTTCAAATAATTACATATGTGGAAATAATTGTGCAAAATATCTGTTTTCTTTTTCGTAGGGCACTCTGTAGTATAAAAGAGATAATTATCTTGATTGTTTATGAAGTCAGAAACTAGCATTTAGATTGAAAATTTCCTGTTTGTGTGGGGTACCCCGTAGAAAGAATAAAGAATCCTGAAGAGATTCAGCTTATTGCAAACGTGCATATTTATTTCCTTTATTTATTTGTGTATTTTCTGTTGAACGGACAACACAGGAATAATCGTGTTATTCATAAATGAATGAAATTCAAAAGTCAGTGCAGAATAATGAAATTCAATAAATATTAAGCACCCATGAGGCAAGCATCGAGATGATCACAGACTTAATGAATGGGATCATAAAAGAGGATCTTCAAAAAGACTGGGATCTTAGTACAATTGTGAATTGTTACAAGGGTAAAGGGGAAGCAGTAGACCGAGATAATTACAGAGGCATAAAATTGATGGATCAGGTCCTGAAAGTGATTGTGAGGATAATTGAGCAGCAAACCAGAAGTCAGATAAGCATAGATGAAATGCAGTTTGGTTTTATGCCTGGGCAAAATACTATTGGTGCTATATTTATCCTGAGACAAATGCAAGAAGTACCTTAATAAGAACCTATATTTTGCTTTCATGGATCTGAAGAAAGCTTTTGACAGAGTGCCAAGAGAGGTTGTCTGGTGGGCTTAACGTAAAGTAGGGGTAAATGAGTGGTTGGTGAAGGTCCAGGGTTCCGTACATTGCTTTTCATTTGTGTCTTAGAAGTATTGTTAGCTAATAAAAGATTGCATCAAAATACTTATATGGGGTTCAGAGGTGGGAGCATAAGATTTTTGGAGTTCTTTAATTTTCCCGGGCAATGCCCATGCACAGGTCCCATTAGTTTCCTATAATTTTTATTAAGAATACAATTTTGAAGCCCTAATAACAATGAAAAAAGTAATGGGTATACTTTTCTAAACTCGGTTAAAATGCTACTAAAACTGCTGCTAACAGAGTCTGAGGATAATGGTTCACAAATGATCAGATCAGACACTTAGATGATCATTTCCAAAATTCTTGAAGATAGCGAAGGTAAAGGATGGCCATGCACTCTTGACAATTAGCGTTTGAAATACCCATAACAAAGTGTCAGAGAAATGTCTAAGGCACTTGATATCAGTATTTCGACGATGTCCAATCATTCAAAACAAATCCATGTGATAAATAAGCCCTGCTCCAATAATAAATGTTTGTTTCTGAAAGTAACATTTTCTTTAAATTTTAAACTAGTTTTGTAGTTTTTTTTAATTTCCCACTTTTTTTTTTAAAATTTTATTTTACTGTCACAGTTTATATTTAACGTTATTTTTACCTAACATTTGTTTCATTTTTAGTTCGTTAATTCACTTGTTTCATTTTCGATTGATTAATTGATTATAACTGTTAATTCCTAATTTGAAATTGCGTTCTTCGAAAATTGTCTTTACTAATTAATGATAAAGATACGTTTTAAAATATGTAGTGGTTCCAGGTTGTAAAAGCCTTAAAAGCACACGTAATTGCCAGAAAAAGTAGAATCCCCTCCTAAAAAAAAAAATAATGTAACAGCTTTTACATAACATTGTTTCATTGTTCGAATAATTATTTCAGCGTCCTAAATTCTCTTTTCATGTTATGCTTATTTTCTTAGTAAAACCTAATTACCCCCCCAATTTGCAACAAGGTGAGCATTAGCGTCTTTTACCCCTTTTTCTTTCTGTTATGCCCCTTTTATTTTGCTTTTTTTTTCTTAACAAAATTATTATTAGTAATCGATTATTTATAGAAATAAAATAAAAATGCATTAGCAAAAAATAAAACAAATTTTAAAATTTCTTATTTAAAAATCAACTTAATTACGAAATTAAATCGTCCAGAATGCATTTCGATACGAACCGTGTTTTCATCAGCACATTCCTGCAGGTTGCGTAAACCTTCATATTTTTAGTGTCAAAAACGCTGGTCAATGTTAAAACGCTAGAAACTGGCATTGTATGTTAATTTCAACGAAAAAAAATTCAATTAAAAATTGGAAAAAAAAAATGTAAATTTTTAAGAAACTTTCAAAATGTAGAAAAGAAATTCAAATCAAGAAACAAAACACTCATCGTATGTGGTAAATTTCATGAATAAATATTATTATTAAATATTTATTTTTGTTTGGTGAAGAAAATATGGTGCAACAACTGATAGTAAATAGTTTTTTTTCTGATTTTTTTCTTCTGAAAAATTCCATGTGATTAGACGGAGTGATCGCTACTGGGCTGGCTTGTCGACTGATCTGCTAATGAGGAGCATGAAGACGTCTGGAAGGGTTACTCATGGCAGAGGAATGGACGAAATTCAATGATTGGTTTGGACACTATCACTGCCAGTGTGCGCTGAAATCAAGTTTACAATGCAAGAACTAGCAGGCATTCGTTACGGCACTAGTGACCAGCACCAGAAAGCAAATTCAGCAAGAAAAGAGCAAGATGTGATGGATACATGGAAGCTCCTTGCGTTTCCCCAGACATATGACCCTTTCATGGAAGATTCGTCCATTCACAGCATTTCAAGTGGAGTAACTGGAGACAAAAAGGTGAATGTGGACAGAGCAAACTCCATAGGAGAGGCAATCATAGCTTCAATGGTTGGAGAAAATGTCCACGAGTACACTTTTAAAAGAAAGGATCAGGCAATTACACTTGGGTCAAAAGTTTCGCTCAGCAAAGATGAAGCAGTTGAGACTGATCCACAACTCCTATTCCAGAGACTGTGTGTGCTATCTACCAATTAACCCTCAACTCAGCAGCAGAACATTTCCAGTATGAGCTTTGTGGTTACCCACCTGCACTTTTTGATTCTTTTGGACTACTGTGAGAGGCAAAAAAAAAAAAAAAACGGCTTTGGCAGACACAATATGGAAACTGAGTTCCCCTGTACAATCAGGTCCAGTCTTCAGATCCACAGTATCTCTTAGATGGTGGAGAACTACTTCAACACCTTCCATGGCAAAAAGGTCACCCATTTGATGAGATCTGTGTCCAATACCGCACGTATGTCACAACTAGATATGGAAAAGCATGCATTGTCTTTGATAGGTATGAAAGTGGCATATCCATTTAAGACGCGGCTCACCGACGGCGATCAAGGGACTCTGTTGGTGTTAATTTGTCACTGACCACTTTAATGGTGTTCAAATTAAAAAAAAGGATGTTTTCCTAGCTAATCAAGAAAACAAACAATTGTTCATCAACTTGCTGGGAAAGAGTTTGGAGGAAGCCGGTTGTAAAGTAGTCCATGCATCTGGAGACGCTGACGTATTGATTGCAAAGACCGCTGGCACAGACAGGAGAAACCATTTTGATAGCAGATGACACTGACCTATTGGTCCTTCTATGTTATCATGCCAATAGAGAATTCCCACAACAGGCACGAAAACTGAACCGTTGCAAACGCCAACAGTCAACAAAGCAACAAAACAGGAAAAAATAAAAAATAAATGAACGCTAGCGCGTGCTTACCTACTTTTCAAAGTTGCGACGTTGCTCGTTCTGCCTGGTAACATCTAACATAATAGGAAAATGAGACCCTTTCATAGGCCTAACGGAAATAGTAGTGTTCCCCTAAAATAATTATGATTGGGGAAATAACCTCTCGGTGGGAGAAGAAAACAAAAAAAAAAAAACACACTGCCTTACCTGGACACAATGTCCAGCTAAAAGTAAATAACTAATAAATAAAAAAAAAAAATAAAAAAATCTCATTCGCCTTCCCCAAAAATCAGTTTCAACATTAGTCACATTTAAAGAAATAGTTGATAACTTATTAGGTTGGCCTGAGGTAAGCAGGGAAGAGATAGGGTATCCAAAAAAAAAAAATGTAGTTTGTGTCCACCTGTATGGAATACAGACACGTGTAAACCACCCCCAACTGAACCATTAAATAAAACGTAATATGTGTCCACCAGTATGGAATACAGACACGCGTAAACCACCCCCAACTGGGTCCCAACTGAGCCATTAAATAAAACCGTAATATGCGTTCACCAGTATGGAATACAGACACGCGTAAACCAACCCCAACTGGGTCCCAACCGATCCATTAAATTTAAAAAAAATAAAAACGTAACATGTGTCCACCAGTATGGAATACAGACATGTGTCAACCAGCCCCACCAGGCCCCAACTGGACTATCAAATACCTAACCTCTTCTCCATTTCCCTGCTAACGTGATTCATGCGTGTAGATTACCCTTCTCTCCTCTTCCTCCAAGAAGGGAAGATAATCCTAACACCACTTAGAATTGAGGTAAGGAAAATTCCTTCAAATAAAAACAATCGGGCTTCTCTAGATTCGGACCCGAGCTAAAAATCGACTTTTTTTTTCCCCCCAATGGAAATCGCATAAGACAAATGAATGAATTGGAATAATCTACCGTGTGTGTTTATAGTAATCAGCTCCCTAGAGGTTTCTGCCACTTCGATTTGCAGATAAGCCTCTGTAAGGTCCAATTTTGCAAAGCAGGTGCCACTATTAAGTATGGTGAAGAGATCATCTTGAATTGGCAATGGGTATTGGTGATTCTCTAGTGCTGCATTGAAACCAGTCGAAAAATCAGCACAAAATCGAATTGAACCATCAGCTTTCTTTACTACTACAATGGGTGCTGCCCACCATGAATATGTCACCGATGTGATGACCTTCATTTCCTCAAGTCGTTTTAGTTCTTGGTCCACCAGTGGCAATGCAGCATATGGCACTGGGCGTTTGGGTCGGAAAACAGGCTTAGAAAATGGTTTATGAGACAGTATGGCCTCTGCCTGAGTGCAGCGTCCCAAGTTGTTTGTGAAGACTAGAGAAAATTGTTTCATGATGTCTTTGGTCTGGTCGATAATGCTGCTCTGAGGTGACAATCTGGATACCATCCCATATCCGGTTGAGTGGAATGTCGATAAAGTGAAGTTCCAGCAAATTATGGCATGAGTTTGCTATGTATACGGTACTCGACACCGGTTTGTCCTTCATTTTAATTGTAATTGAACCGTGATGCGAACACAGTCCCCGGAAGCACTCTGTGCTACCTGACTTGTTGGTGTCAATGAAGGCTGGCCTATGGTTTCCCATAGTTTTTGTAATATAAGTGTAATATCAGAGGCAGTACCCACTTGCAACTGAACAGGATGGCCATTCAATTGTACTGCAACATATTTTCGGTTTGGTTTTTGGTTTGGAAGAGAAGTTGCTACCAGACTACTTGTATTTGCAATGTAATTTCTGAATTTTGCTCTATTTTTGACAGAATCCATGTGCAAATGTCTGCCTCCCCTGCCGATCTCAAACCACACAGAAACATTAACCATTTGAATCGAGCGTCCGTGATGGAAGATATTTTAAACTGTTCACATTCTCTGTTCACAATGCCTGCATAAGTTGAGAAATCAGTTGAATCAGACTTTGTTATGCCAAGACAATTGAAACGCATATTAAATAACGAAATCTGCTCACCGAAAATCTGCCTCAGAGTCTCCATCGTGTCGTCACATGAGTGTTTAGGTAGTATGTAGTTTGGATACCGATAGTGTTCCGGTGTCCCAAGCTTCCATAGCAAAAGTCTGACTTTCCAGTAGTCAGCTTGTTCCTTGAATTCCACACAAAATAGGTCCTCAAAGCATGAAAACCACGCACAGAACGTCGATTTAGCCATTGGGTCGTAACGAAATTCCGTGATTGATTGTGCAACCGATTCTGTCGATGTCGTAAGCTTTGTTTCTGAAAGCGATGGTGCAGGTGTTGAGAATCTCCCTGAAAATAATTCCATCAAACGTAATTGTTGTTGCATTAATTGCTGTATGGTACAATCCATCTTTGAAAGTGTAAATTTGCGTTCTAAAACCTATTCCCATCGTCAATGTTACGTCTGATGTTTACACGTTGTAATCGGTTTAATAACAACTGAAAAATGAGGAAAAAACACTGATTAAATGAAATGTAGAAACCGCTGGACGAAAGATGCTTAAGTCTGATCGAGAGGTCGTTGTGTTTACTTTTCAACTGTCATCGCAGACGACTCCTTTTCAAAGGGCGATAACTCTTTTTTTCTTTGGTCCAAGGGAAATAACTCTACTCTGTTTTGTTAGGTTGCCCTAACAGTGTATCTAGGATTATTTTGGTCTATGTGCATGACACTACACTTGTCTGCGTTAAATTTTAACTGCCAGCTGTCTGACCAGTTTGAGAGGTTCTCTATGTCCTCCTGTATCTTCTTCTCCACAGACGTCGCTCGACTGTACATCTTGGTGTCGTCAGCAAAAATTCTCACCACACTCTTCATCGCATCCGGGAGGTCATTTATGAAGATGACACTACCCTGGGGAATTCCGCTAGTCCAGTCTGAAATATTGCTATTTACTACGACTCTCCGAGTTTTGTCCTTTAAGAAGTTTGCTATCCAAGTTCTTATTTTGCCTGAGATGCCATAGCTGTGCAGTTTTCCTATGAGACACTCGTGTTGAACCGTGTCAAACGCTTTTTTGAAGTCTAAGTATATGGTATCCAGTGGTTCCCCCTTGTCCAGAGCCACTGTCTAATCATCTAGGCATGTTAACAATTGGGTTGCACAAGACCATGCTGTTCGTTACAAAACAACTTATTGGTGGTCATATGGTTCATCACTCTTTTTCAAATGATAGCTTCTAGTACTTTGAAAAGGACTGATGTGAGGTTAACAGGTCTATAATTACCCAGTGAACTTCTGTCCCCTTTCTTGAAAATGGGTGCGATCTGACCTTGCTTCCATTGGGTCGGCAGAATACCTGAGTCGACAGATTTCGTGATGAGGCGTAGTGGCTTGACAATATATTTTTCTATCTCCTTTAGAACTCTCGGATGCAACCCATCTGGGCCTGGGGACTTGCTCATTTTCAGGTTTTGCAAATGTTTGAGGATATTTTCTTCTGTGATGGAGATGTCTAGTACTTCACTGTCCTTTGATCTTGTACTCATTTCACATATGTTGGCAGTGTCCTTCCTCGTAAACACACTGCTGAAGAACTCATTTAGAATTTCATCTTTGGTACAGTCATCTGTGTGTACATCGCCTTTCAAGTCACACACCACTTTTCACAGTTAGTTTAGACTTGCTGTACCTCCAAAACACCTTTGGGTCTGTCTTAATCTCTCAATGTCTCTTCAAAGTTTTGCCATAGTTCTCTGGTGTGTCTGCGCAATCTATTTCTTGCCGTACAGTATCTCTGGTAATCATACAAGTCTCGTGTTTCTGTATACGTTTGCCATATTCTCTGCTTTGCTTTTACGAGTTTCATGCCTTGTTTGTCCATTTATGACTGATGCTTCTTTTTCCGTTTACCTGCTATGGTATACGCAAGTATGTTGGCTTTCATAGCATTTTCTTAAGTGTCACTGAAACCAGTCCAAGCTTCTAGAGTGTTTTTATTTTGGAACTCCCTCTACCAATCAATGCTTGCTAAGCATTCTCGCATATCATCATAGTCCCCCTTGTCATATCTGTATTTCTTAGTCTTCCTATCTATTTGTTCGACTGCACATGAATATTCAAAGAGCAGTGTACAATGGTCACTATTACCAAGCGGAGACAGGTAGTTTCATTTCTTTACAACATTTTCTGGATTGGTAAGAATTAAATCGAGTATTGAAGGTCTTTGTTCTCCTCTGTACCGAGTTGGCTTATCAACATGTTGTATGAGAAAATAATCACTAAGGGATTATAAAAATTGGCCACTGTCCGTTTTCTCACCATCAGTAGCAGCACAGTCATCCCAATTAATATTTGGATAGTTGAAGTCTCTTAACAAGAAGCAGATCCTGAAAATTACGGTCAGGCACACATTGAAGTAGGCTATTGAGGTTGCTCGATGGACTATGGTACCCACAGCCAAATGTCACACTCTTGTTCTCGCTCACTTTAACCTTAACCCAAACTGAGTCTTTAAATGTCTGGGCACACTAATTGTCTGGATTAAAATCCTCCACCCCAAGATGGAATGCCACATATATGCAGATTCCACTCCCTCTACTGTGTAGGTTGTGGATTGGCAAATGATACCCTTCGAACACTAGCTCTGTCTCTTCTATAAGCGGCCTTAAAGTTCTTTGGCTTCACCTCAGTAAACGCAATTAAGTCTGGCTTATGTTCCCCTATACAAAGTTCAATGTCCTCCATTTTAGTAGTGATCACATCTACATTGTTTGTAAAAACTTTTAAGTCCTTTTTGTTTAAAACTATTTGTAGTTTACTTTTCATCTTCAGAGTTAGAGGCCCCACTTTTGAACCGCAGAGGTTTCTCCCTCGACTGAACGATTTTCCCTCTACTGATAAAAATATCAGACTCCTCCTTTTCCTCCCTTTCTCTCAACTGTTTCCTCAGATCATACTGTTCTGTTTGCTTCATTTTAGTCAGATTAGGGCGATGAATAATTTCTCATAATCTTTGTTGTCTTTCAATGATCTTGAGTTCTTCACGATCTTTCTCTTCAATTCCACACTTTTCACAATCACCTTGGTGACGCAAGCCTTTTTATCAGCTTTCTTGCCTGTTCTTGTGTCGTCTCTTCTGCTAAATCTGGAATAGTACTCTATGACATCTTAGAATATGTTTAAAAAAACTTGACGGCAGTTGTATGTATAAATTTTTTATGTTTATTTTTCTTTTACACAATATTAAAACAATAGGTAAAACTTTTTTGAAGCAGCACGCACCCACTAATCTTAGCCATGAGCCGCCACTGATCGTAATGTAGTAATGGATGGATTAGGAATGAAAGAATACATACACACATATACATAGACAGACAACTGCCCTTTATATAAGAGAAGATTGATTTGAATAGTGTTCTCGTTATGGTGTTGTTGCAACGGCTTTCACCCTGGTCAGTTTGAGCTGGCCTCTTCCCAGGCACAGTGATCTTGATTGAGCATGGTTGTATGAGATGACAAACCAATTGCAATTCCACCATCGAAGGCCGACCACCTGGTTACTGTTATATTCATGGTTCAGTCATTATACTCTCCAACCATCTTCATGTGGGTTTTCTCATACTCGGTAATCTTCTGTGAATTTCTACATATTTGCCTGCTGATATAAATTCTTACAGATAACTGAAAAGTAATTTTAATTAAACACATCACCTTTGTTTTCCCCTCGTCTTCAATAAAATCTAAATGAATAAATGCGAAAGTTGGCTCATTAACGGTAAATTCAAAACGCCCTATTTCAAGTTAATTCAACTTTACACGATGGACGCACCATCTTTTTATATACTGCTTATGTATATTTGATATCAGTTACAAAGTTAACTAATTTGCATATTGGTTTTGAAAAACAATTTTTTTATTAATTTGTTATTGTTTTGATTTTAATATAACAAATAGTTCTGTTTCACAATATTATTTTATTTCCGAGACAAATATTGTAACATTTGCGTTCAAATATTCCTTTCTTTAGAGGAACCGACTTGATTTTCAACAAGTTGCAATTTAGAAATAGATCGCAAGTAAAAAGTGATTCCTTTAAAAGATACATTTGTATGTCATGCTGGAATAAGAAAAGAACTAATATTATTTCAGAATTTTCTTTCTCCTAGACTAGTTGCCCTACCAAGACCTGAGAGTCTAGTCTATCTTACTATTTCACTCATAGCTAGGGGTAGACAAAATGGATCCATACCTTTTCTCAAAGGGTATCCGAGAAAGTGACACACTTCTAAATTTAAGTCACCTAGTAATTAACTAACGGTCACTTATTTAAGCATTGACCAGGCTCAATGTTGCTTATGGAGATCTAATGTGTTTCAATGGGATTTAACCCTAAGACTACAATAGGGTTAATGTTATGGTGTTAGGGGGTAGGGTTATATCGTGTTGGTGGGAGTTTACAAATCAAAATCAACTTCAAGAAAGTAATTCATATCCCTCCATCAAATTAGTCATTCATTTTTACCAAAATATTTATTTCTATTAGCTAGTGTTGTATATTAGGTGGCCTTGAGTTTGATCCATGGACATAAGTGTCAAAAGTTAAAATAAGTCAAACTTGACATATGTGGGAACAGGAAACACGAGTCACGTGAGGTTATCGATGAGGTCGAGAGACGTTTTAGAATAAGTTCCTGTTTTGGAAGTGAATAAGCGATGCAATAAAAAAAAAAAGAAAGATGTCTGTATTATAATCGGCCGTGTTAGTTAAACGTAATTAACGACAATAGAGCAGGAATAAAAAGTCCCGGAGAATTCATCAGAAGATCAGCTCAGCATATATCTTGAGAATTGGCCACATGTCAAGTTTTCAGAGGCTTCAAGTTTTGTCCCGTCCTTTCTTCACCCCATGAGATCATCATCATAGCCATATGCAACACTAGGAATAGATGAGATGACTCTTCATACTAAATTTAGCTTAATTGTACTCAATACTATTGAAGGTTTTTGGTGTTGATAAATAGTATTAACAGCAGTTGGACATTATTCTCCACCTTTACACATCTGGCATACTTTACGCAAAATTTGGTAGAATTCTGTCAAATAGTTTTGATGCTGATGTTTGTTTGTTTTTAGTATTAGCACTAGTATAGTATATTGCTGCTATGCTTAAAGGACGAACACTTGTAGATCGAAATATAAGGGTATATCTTTATTGTTCGAGTTGTAAGGAATGGATAGAGTAAAGGAGAGTAAAAAAGGTTCGGAATACGTAAACAAGAATCGATTGGAGACAAAACTTTGGTAAACCTCTAGCTAATCACTCTCACAGATCAAGGATCTGATCGGTTAAATACCATTTTGGGGACCTACGCAACTTCACATGGCTACACCTCTTCCAGCATGTCACCTACACAATCGTGTGGACATATCGCTTTCTGCTTAGGCATCTGCTTGTTATTTCAAGCTCACTTTGATATATTGTCTTTCAATTATTTCAGTACTAGTGATCGCAACTTCTACGAGTAACTGCTGTATCCTACTAGCTCGGAGTAATTTGGTCCTTTCCATTGGAAACAGATCCTTTGCAAAGCACTCACTTTAAATATATCCAGAGATAATGTTTGTCTTATCCTGTATATATTATATCCAACAACCTGCTTGTCATTGTCTTTTATCACATACCAAGGTAGGATGACTGCCGGGTGCTATGGGCAACCTGTGATTTTGACACCACGTTTCAGACATATCTCATGAAAGTAACGGACAGATAGACAAAAAAAATGCTTGATGAAATGAAAGTCTACTGATTCTAGAAATTTAAATAAATTTCAATCATTTTTAGATCTCATTAACTCTATAAATGAAAAAAAAAAAATGATATTTAACATCAGCAAAATATATAGTGGATGTGGTTTGAATTGCATCCTTGTTAGTAAGGGTCTAACCATACTTTTAATAGTGGTAAGCAGAGATGAGGTGTTGGAGAACAAAAAAAAAACAAGACTTCAACTCAACTCTTCGCCAGTATTTTATGTATACTTATACGTCAGGGACAATAACTAAGTACGACTGAGTTATTTGCCCTTCTCGTCTGCTTAGACAGTCTCTTCCATTACATATTGTTTACGTTTGGTCGTGTTTGTACGCTCGGGAATAAAGTCTCTTCGTACCTTCAAACGGTTTCATGTAATATATCCTTATTTATTGGCACTTGCAAAAATTGTCGACTTCCAACTATGAATCTCTACCTCATAAGTGAAAATTAGGCATAAATATCCGGCTCTGGTCTTTGGAGTCAGTTTCAAAATCTGATTTTGACTCCATAAAAATTACTGACTTCTGGTGGGAAGTAGTGAAAAAAAAATCAAATTTTCTAGATAAATAATATCATGTGCCTCTGTTTACAATAGACTTAGAAACTATGTCGATCAAACTTGCCATAATCAGGACAGATTCTATTCAACACAAAGATGGAATCCTGACAGGATCAAAGTGGACCTAAGAGTACTGGCAACTAAGGGACAACTCCATAGATCCCAAATCTCCCTAACTGAGGTCTCAACATCGGATGCAGTTTCATTCAGACAACTCGAAAAGGGTTTATATAAACAGAACGACCAAACAATGGCTGAAATGGTGTGAACATAACAACCAAAATGCGGACAGGAGTTTGAAACACGTAAATAAAGCAATATCGTAGAAATATTTCATCAAATATCAATCACGTCGGGTTAGAGTCCCTATTTACTTGCCTCCCTACGAAAGCAAAGGTAGACACAAGGTCGGTTTTTACTACTTCCAAAGAATTTAGGTTAAAATGCATGAATTTGTTTGCAGTGTGTCTTTACATACTCGTATTGATTTTATAAGTTTTCTTTGAAATTATTCTATGGCAACAGATTGTCTCATTAAATCATCATCATCATCATCATCATCATCATCAGGTTTAACGTTTTCTTATCACACGTATTGGTAATCTCTTTCAAAGCATCTCAATGTTTGTTTTAGGCATGTGAACGTGCTCTGTGTGTGTGTTCACGGCACAGGCCGTGATCGTCCGCTTGTTGTGCCGATCCAAAGTCAACGCTCCATTCTGACACTGGTCGCAGTGTCAATTTGATCTCAGAAGAATTCTCCCTCCAAATAAAAATCGCAACTCCCATTCAAAACAATTAACAAAGTTTTATTCTCTTGGAGGTTACAATGATACTCATTTTCTTTTTTTGAATAACAGACTTGCAAATGAACAATTTTAGCTCGATCAAATCAAAACACAAATCCAATGGCTTAGGGTCCATCTTGTTTGGAGATGCAACCAAACCCAACTGACTGTCAGACTCCAGGAAACGAAACTGACTGTGAGATGCCCAGGGGGCCAACTCTGACTCCTCTCTGCTGGAATATATATAGACATTCTGGGACCACACCAGAAAAGACCACTTGAGATAATGGCTAGCCAGCGTCCACTTGAAAATGCTAATCTGCTTCCAATGTAGGGACATCAAATCTATCTGGAGAGTCCCATATCTAGTCAGCCATTATTTTTCTCAAGTATGTTGCTCTCAGCATGAAGCCTCATTTAAAGAGACACTAACTTTTTTTCAAATGGACAATTTGAAATCGGGGTGGTTCAAGCTCCAGACTAAACATATTTCCAATATTTTGGGCGAGTTCTCTTTTCTTAGCTAAATACCTCTCACCTGAAGTAAGTCTGTTATTGCATGCATCACAAACATGCAGCCTCCTACACATGCCGCCTATTGCATGTTTACAAGCATAGGTTTTGGTTCATGTTCCAGATCAGTCACAACAACCCCCAGCAGAAATGTTTCCGATAGTTTGGACACACATGTTGTCTGTCTGGAATCTACGTAAAAGACAGTATTGACCCTGCACCACCACCTTTATGTCGAAAATGATGCAGTGACCAGATGAAAATCTGGCTAGTTACTGAGGTCTGATATGGATAACATCTCTACAATCTATGGAATATACTGGAATGCAACGAACTGCCAGTGGTAGGGTCACTGGAAAAAGCCGTCTCAACCTAACCAGCATGATAGGCACATCATATGTATATCCAGCGCTATGGTTCTCATGTCCAAACCAATAAAGTCCGAG
The DNA here is from genome assembly GCA_963556195.1 of Sepiola atlantica. Taxonomy (NCBI): domain Eukaryota; kingdom Metazoa; phylum Mollusca; class Cephalopoda; order Sepiida; family Sepiolidae; genus Sepiola; species Sepiola atlantica. The sequence continues at coordinate 54,038,805 of OY744521.1, forward strand.
TGATCTAGAAACAGTCAAATGCTGGTATTGTTAATTTTGGGTTTAGCGATGCCATGGGGACTTTCTGAGATTTTGACACCATGTATCCAGCAAAATATGGAGGCCAAATAATGTTACTATCTGTGGCTGTGGAATCAGTAACCAAAATGCTGGATTCCAACTCCTGAAATTTTCAAAGGTACAACGCTGGAAACTTTTATTTATATATATATATATATATATTTATATATATATATATATATATAAAAAGTTCTCATCAGTCTCCATTGTCTTAACTTCTTGCACACAAACTGGTTATTATCTTTAAACCTACCAGTAATTCTACTACACCTTGTGTACCTAATGTTTACAAGCACCACAAAAAATTCAGTTGCACCCGACTTCCTTTGTACAAACTGCGCAAGAGAATTTTCCCTCTTTTTGGGGCTTTCCAACGCTACAACCACTGAACATCACTTTGGTCTTGGTAGCATTCACTCTCAGATTTTGATTTGATCGGGCATTCCTCAAATTATTTCACAAGTACTAAACCATCAGCATACAGCATCTCTTCCGGACAACCCGCACACAACTCCCTGGATAATGCTTTTAAGACACAAATGAAAAGCAACAGACTCAGTACACAACCCTGATGTGCTCCTACTTTAACATTAAAGCCGTCACTAAATGTACTGTTATATCAAACATGACTTAACATTTCTATACATTGCATGAACAACCTTCACCAACCACTCATTTGCCCCTAGTTAACGCAAAGCCCACCAGAGCACATCTCTTGGCACTCTTTCAAAAGTTTTCTCCAGATCCAAAAAAAAATCAAAATACAGGTTCTTCTTCTCTTGCATTTGTTTCATGATAATATGGCAGCAGTGGTACTTTGCCCAGGCATAAAACCAAACTGCATTTCATCTATGCTTATCTGACTTCTTGTTTGCTGCTCAATTATTCTCTCAATCACTTACAGGACCTGGTCAATCAACTTCAAGCCTCTGTAATTACCCTTCATTATCTTACTCACAGCTTTCCATATTTCTTTTTCAATTCTTATGGCTAGACCAGATACTGCTTCTGCAGTTTCTAGATTTTCTTGATTCCATGAAAACTCAGTATTCAACAATCTCTCATAATAGCATTTCCAAGCATCCCTCTTGTTCTGCTCATTTGTTGATAACACTCCATTATCATTCGCCCGTTAAACCTCTTTCTCCGTCTGCATTCCTATTACCATATCCATTACCCCCATACACACCTTCAAGATCACCAGGGGTCTATCGAACATGACCATTCAAATCTCTTGTCACAGCAATAACTTTCTTTTCATCAACTTTACTAGTTACTGCAAGAAGCCTGTCATAAAACTCATCTTTTGCATCTCCACTCAAGCCACATATAGTAGTGAAAATTGTCACCAATCATCAACTTCATCAATATTATTTGCTCACTTATACGATTAACTTCAATCACCTTATCTCACCATCTTTCTGCAAAAAAAAAATTTAAAAAATACCAACACCACCTGTTCTCTTTTCATTTCCAATCCAATACAGCTTATCTCGCATTCTTTCTCACAATCAATCTAGCAGATTTACCTTTCCAACAAATTTCTTGGACACAACACAGGTCAATACATTTTCTCTTAAGAAACTAAAATGAAAATACTGCAGAGTTTGTCACAGAATCAAAATCAATATTTGCAAAAACCAGGCAGCTGTCTGAAAAATTCAACACAACCAAAGTGGAATTTAAAATACTCCAAAATGAAGAAATGCTCTTTTTTTCCCCCAGAGCAAATGATCACCCTTTTTACATTTGGTTCCAAAACAAAATGGAGGAGTGTTGTTGTTGAGATTATCATACACACTAAATAGTATAACCAAAAGTGACAGATACTCGATATTATTAATTTTTTCTTTCAAAACTTGCAAATAAACAGCAATTTTCTTAAATAGACTTAACTAAATGAAAATGCACCCAGCAGATGTTCCAAATCATCAATCATTTCTCGATTTACAAATATGTTATTTGAAGGATTAAAGAACTCAACATTTCAGCGATATATGAACAAAACGTTAAGAGATACGGACTCTTTTCTTGTCCATATCAACAATATTTTGATTTTTAACATTGATGGATCCCCTCAGAAAAGATATAGACAGTGTTCAAAATTTTACATGAAAATAAAATTTAAAAGCATCAACTTGTTTTCAATGTGACTTTCACAAATTTCTTAGACTTTCAAATTAATCCAGAAAGACATTACAACAACTACTAATAATAAGATAAAAGAAATAAAATATTTCTCCTGTCCTAATAATGCAAAATACCTACGCACATTCTTGGGTATGGTTGGGTTATATCAGAAACTAATATCAGAATTTGCCAAATTAGTTTTGCACTTGTCTGAAAAAACAGATTAACACTGAAAGAATCATTTACATTAAATGATATTGTAAAAGAACTTGGAGAATTAACTGCAGTAGCTCAATCCTCAACCCAAGTACCAGTTGATCACCAACAACAGCAATTATGTGGTGGGTGCTGCATTACATCAAGTTGTAGATGGAATAGGATTTTTTCTTGAACAAACCATCACAAATAGAAACCATTTTTGACCGTGAACTTTTTGCAGCCTATTTGTCAACTAATAAAAGGTCACTATTATTACATTTGACCAACCACAAACCAATATGTGCTGCATTTCATAGTTTAAAGCCTTCTAAATCAAACAGACAACAGAGACAATTAGCCATCTTAACTGAATCCATTTTAGATATAGCCCATGTAAAGAGTTGTCAAAACAATTGTCCATTATCTGCCATGCCAGACACTTTTGGTGTAAATGTTTGCGCTGTACGCAAACTTTTTAAAGAATCTGAATCAGAAATCTTATTCTTCACGGACTTAAAGAAATTCAGTTTACATGGAAATAACCAATTTGTGTTGTGTGACACAAAGCTACATAGACACGTCTGACAGTATACATTCAATATCACACCTATTAGATTTTACTGGTCAAATATGGGCAAGACCATCAAAGAACTTAATGCATCCTCTACAACAAAGTGTACAATATGGAAAGTTGATTTTTACGTTTGTCTGAATATCAAATATGTCCATGTGCAGAAAGTTGTGAATTTGTGAATGGTGATTAAATAATACAGACACCAAAAACTAGATTTCGAACTTGCACCAGTTTTTGAGTTTCAATTAATTTTAGAAATCATCTAATAAGAAGCACTGAAAAAAGCCTTGTTTTATAAACATTTTTAGATAAATGTAAATATCTTTGAAACTACACAGACTGAACTTCAAAATTAAACTACCTAATTGAAGATTACAAAGTAAATTTCTCAAAGATTTTGGAACTGATAATCAAGGAAGATACAAAACTCATATTGTAATAATCAATAGGCAAATACATATTTCATTAAACACAAAGTGTTGTCATACTTTTCATGTCATAAGTACAGTCACATTTATTTCAGTCCAGTTACAAAGGAATATGATTCTCTATCATGGGATAACTTACATCAACAACACTTCGAATCCCATAACAAAAGCAATAAAGTACACCTACACTAACGCCATTTCAAAATAAAAACAAACAACTTGTGATATTTGTAATCAAACAAATATTTAGTTTTTATTTAATAAAATTAGCTCAATCTCCTTACACATATTACATAATAAGTATGGCACATATAAATAATCACATTAACAAGTCGGTTCCTGTAAGATCACCGAAGTGAAGCAACAGTGAGCCTGGTCAGTGGGTGACCATTTCGGAATACCAGGTGTTGTATGTAAAATGTAGAAGACTTGCAAACAAGGCCAGCTGCAAATGTGCAACTACAACAAATAGTCTAGGAATGTTTGTTGTGATCTGCACCGACCAGGCACTGACCGACAATGACAAATTTCAGATGTAAAGAAATAATATTTTATTTAGTTACTGCTTCACACACTTCCTATATATGTGTTCCTATTTACTTGCCTTCCCATGAGGGCTCAGAGATAAGATCAATTTTTAACGTGGGGTAAATCCAGCTACTAAAAAAAAAAAAAAAAAAAAATCCTCAGTCTAGAAAGATTTCTCCTCCTCTGACAGGACAAAACAAGATACAATTTTAATTATTTATCAACAAATAATGAAATAAATTTTACTTAGAACAAAAGTGTGGGAAGTGGTGCGAGAATCGAGTCATCCCCTGTTATATCCTACTCTTAATTAAATGCATTTTGAGACATTCGTCCAAGCATTGCTCCTTTTGTTATTTCAACATCAGTTTCAGTTCAGCAGTCAAAACAATACCACATTTACTCTATGAGTTACCCTAGTTAAAATATCCCTAATTCTTAGACTGAAAGGCGGACAGTATCTGTCGATATCAATTATATCTATTATAAAGCAAAAATGTCTGTGTGTCAGTTGTCAATGGTTGATCTTTGAACAAAACCAATGGCATACTTTGAATTGGTAGGTTCTGAAGGACTTAACTCAATTTCTCCAAAAATGAGCGTTTTCCGTCAGCATTTCTTTGCAGATGAGAGCAAATTAAGGGACAGGCAATAAATCCCTCCGAAAGTAGGTAATTCCTGGGAGGATGGTCTCTCGTGACCATGGCCGCTATTTCCAAGTATGCAATTTCTTTAAATAAATAATTCATTGAATTGTCAGCACAGCATGAGAACGCCTATTTTGAAAATTAATCATAATACTCATTCATAGCAAGTTGTAATATTTACGTCTCTATCTTTATGAGCAGAGGTCCAAATAAGCAGCTGCAACACTTTTTCTCACCATGGTGACCAACAATGAAACTTCTACCATTAGGTGGATGCGACAGCAGGTGAACATTGATTGATTAGAATGCATTCCATTAATCCAAGAATGTAAAAGGCTATTGTCTGTTTTGATTGAAAAAATTGCATGTTAAACCACAATGACGAGAAGCAAAATGCGTTGATAAATGTAACCGGCATTGATTTGGAAGCAACATTTTATTATTATGTGAAAAATAACAAAGAAATTTTTTAAAAAAGAAAATTGTTTATGCAAGAATAATTCAAGGGAGTATTCATGAGTGATTAAGACTGCAGACTGTTCGAAATATGTGAATTCTGCCTAATTGTTTATCCGATATATCTAGAATAGTACCTTTCACTGTGGTACGCGTAAGCCCATGAACATTGATATGCTAAGAGGAAAAATAAAGAGTTAAATTAAGTAGCTTAATGTACCTTGCTTGACTAAGAAGCAATTTTGTTTTTACATAAAACATATGGTATGAAAACTAATAGTAAATGTAATAAAAAGAAATAAAGAGTAAAAAGTATAATGTAAGCGACTGTTATTGATCAATTGTTTTATGGACTCTGAAGATGGCTCTGTATTTGCTAACTGCCAATCTGTTATTACATCAAGTGAGAATGTAAAACAAAGTCTTTGGAATAACCACTCAAACAGACAAAAAAAAACTGTAGGTGAAAAGGGCGTCTCATATTAAGGTGGAAAAAGTAACAGACAATAGAAAGTCAAAATACTATTAGTACTACAAAGATGGGTGTCCTATGAAGAAAATTTCCCAGTGAACGTGGCTTACATCGGTAGTGATCCAAGAATGTGAGTAAAAAACTCCTCTCACTTCATGTATGGATGACTATCTTAACAGATAGTGAGTCAGATAAAATGTAAAAATGATTGAAAGCAAATGAAACTGTAGCAGTCGTAGCAATAACAACACAGAGAAGTTGTTTTGAAATTAGTAGCAGTAGCCCTTACTACTGCAGCAGAATAATGATGATGTCTAAAATATTTGCTCGACTTGAAAGCTTGGTACTGATTGGAGCAAATATCTAATTTTGATTGGGATTTAATCAATCATAAACGATCTCTTCTGGAGCCACACACCTGTTCTCAATTGTTATATAAAGAATTGTGTTTGCACTTTTCAATCTCTTTAGCAGCAAAAAGGCTCAGCTGTGTAACTAAAGCACATCACTCTGACCCACCACCAAACTCTTCTGTTAGCGCGCAAACGAAACCCGCCTTTAGCCATGGGTTATCAGTGTCGGTACATGGGCTTATTTTCCTAAGATTTCGACACAGACTTACTTCCAAATAATAACAAAATTAAATCTGCCAGCCTTACAAACTAACTCTTCTTCCTATTTACGGACAGACTTTTGAATAACATACTCCAAATATGGACTCTCAATACCATTTTCCTTGTCAGAACTCATAATAACCTCTATTACTAACACTTGTTCATTACTTGCTTAACGAAGATGACCAATAAAAGTTATAAAATGTTAGAATGGGGCTGTCTTTAATTCTACAAGACATTTTTTTTCATCAAGAATTGGCCTAAAATCGATGCCAAAGCAGATAGACACATGCACCTTTTGGATAGAAAGCTATACTCTCAAATAAATAAGGTGGAAAAATGGCTTTACTTTATATGTAGATTATAATAATGTATAAAAGAGTTTGGTTAGTTTGTTTAATGATTTAATACTGGGAACCATTTTTATAAACAAATGCTTTACAAAAGTAAACGAATGAGCACTGATAGGCAGAATTGATATTTTTACCAAGCTTTATTAGTTATATTCAACGTATTTGATATCTAGGAAACATTTGTGAAATCAGCTTGTGTGATATATTAACTTCTTTGGTGCGAGTCCATAACTCCACCGCCATGAAAAATAAACAAAATTACGAAAAATCTTTTTTATTGTACGATATTTTCTTTCTGTCACAAAAAAATAAAATCTTAATTTTCATTTTTTTATGGCGGTGGAGTTATGGACTTGCACCATTCATAAAACTGATGTTATCCTTTTAAATTGTCAGGATAAGCAAACTAATTTCTTGACATTTTACTAATATTTTTATTAATAAATTATCCAACATACTTTTCCTTCTAAACTATGTTAAAACAGAAATTACTTTCTAATCGACAATTTAAACGGCTTCAAAATTCATTTCGAATTTCGATATACAAGCAAATCAGACACTTTAATGCATTATTAATAGATTTGTTCTTTTTAATGGCCGGCATGTGTTTACTTCATGGTCGTTCGACATTCGAAAGTGGGGTTTAAATGGGCAGCACTTTTTGTATACGCCACTATACTCCATTATCTGCCAGGATTTGTCTCACGTGACTCAAATGAACCAATCAATCGCAGGTAAAAATGTACTGTAACGGCCCCCCTGGCTATGCGCAAACAAATCTGAGCGCAAAAATGCATGGTCTATTGGTAAGAATGAAAAACAAACACAAAAATTAAAAGTTTGAGTAGTCATAAGATTTTCTGGATACTTTTTAGCCCATAGATGCATTAATATTATTTTCTTCAGGCTCATATTTGATTTTTCAAAAAAAGAGCTTTTTCTTATAGACATTTTTTTCCTACATTCTTTCACTTCGCAGTATAAACCCATCCGTTAATTATCTATCAGTGCATCATTTCATTGTAGACCCCCAATCACATATTCTAGAAGCTTTCAATAAATTTAACTCAATAAGAAAGTTCAATAATCTTGGAGTAGTTGACAGGGGCTCATGTAATTCATCACTCTTCATTTTAATTTTGACGCGCATGCGCAGTGTGCACAAACGTGCAGCCAGGGGGCCGTTATAATACATTTTTACCAGTTTATTTATTTTATAAATGATCTTTTTGACCTTTATCACGACAGCTAACATAACGAAAAAGGAGTCAAGAAAACAAATAGGCAACAAATAAATGTTACGCAAAGCAAGATAAATTACTCTTCTACTAACCTGGATAAGTTTATTTGTGTTTTAACTTATTTTAGAGCGTTTTTTTGTTCAAAACAAACCTGGTGGCCACCTGTTCAACTAGAACGGAAAAAAAAATGGCTGTTCATGCGCTCAGCACTGGGATTCTTGATAATTGGTGAAAAATCGAAAAATAAACAAAATAGTGTTAGAAACACAGCAAATAAATGTCACTAATCGTGGGAAAATATAATGTTCTACCAGTATTTTGCTTAATTTTCATTGTTTTAGCTATTATCGAAACTCTAATTTCAGCCATTTTTTTTCTGTTCTAACTGAACAGAAGGACACCAGGTTTGTTTTGAACAAATAAACTCTTTAATTAAAATAAGTTAAGACACAAATAAACTTATACAGGTTAGTAGAAGAGTAACTTATCTTGCCTTTCATAACATTTATTTGTTGCCTATTTGTTTTCTTGACTCCTGTTTCATTCTGTTAGCTGTCGTTATAAATGCCCGATCTTTTTATTCATTTATTTATTACACTAAAAATGAAGAATCTATCATTTTTTTTTTATTAATCGTTTTAAGGTGTTTAAATTCAAGGATCCCTCTTTTTATTTTTTTTATTTTGTAGTCTTTTTGGTGCAACTTCGGATAAGCCTCAATAAAGAAAACCAAATAATAAAGACATACTGGTATTATGTATGTGACCGTGACGGAACAAAGATAGTGTACACCAAAAATTACATAAATTGATCAAGTAGTTTTTTTTTTTTATCACAGAAAATCAAATTGTCATTTTTTTTTCCCACGCTCGCTTGTCACGATAAGCCGGGTTTGTAACGCTGGACTGACTTACGTCCCTTGTTTTTCAAAGATGGAGATGTGACAAGCGAGCATGGAAAAAAAAATGACAAAATTTGATTATGTGTGATAAAAAAAGAAACTACTTGCTCAATTTACGTAATTTTTGGTGTACGATGTCTTTGTTCCGTCACGGTCACATACGAGTATGTCTTTATTTTTATTTATTATTTGTTTTTCCTTATTGAGGCTTTTCCGAAGTTGCACCGCCTTTTCTTTTAAGTAAAATAATTCACTTTAAAAAATTTTTTTAATTACCGATGTTTACAAATTCTTTTTTCATTATTTATTTTGATTTTGTATACTTAAGTATTTTGTAAGCAAAACGGATGGAATAATAATTTGTTTTGTAAAATTTTTTTTTTTTTGTGATAACAAAACAATATAAAATAGTCAAGTTAGTAGTTATAAGTGTAATAAAAGTAAAAAATAATATCCTGGGGTGACGAGCATGTCCATATGTATTGGCTGTCAACCAGACGGGCTGTGTTGTCTCTAACCTGTGGAAAGAGTCGACTGGAACCCCCCCCCGGTCACAAGTGCGGGTTGGCTGGTTGCTTGCTTTCTTGTCGCTGGTCTCTCTGCTAATTGTTTCTGGGATGGCAGGCTTGGTATGCAAGGCCAAGTCACTATCGTCCGAGTGTACGAGATTAATCCCAGGGCTGTGACCTGGGTGACTGGGGACCCTGAAGCCCAAAATACGGTGGCCTCCTCCTGCTCCCGCATGAAGGAGCAGACTTGACATGTCAGGTGGTTGCATTCTGGAGCATTTTGGCTGTGGGAAAGAAAACTGGAAATAGCAGACAGTTGACAGAAATTATGTCAATCTAGGGCTGGCTGAAAACTGGCCTCGGCAGAGCTTTTCATAGGCCTCAACACAGGACTTGCTATCAGTGAGCACTGCGGGATGGTGTTCTGACTGGATCAGATATGGGCCAAACTGCAGCAATAGCCAATGCCTCGACTTCACACGGAAGCCAGGTGCGCTGGTGACCATTTAATCTTGCAGAAAAATGACCACAGAGCAGTAGCTTCCCTTCTTTGTCTGTATATATCAGAGCACCAATACTTTGCTGTTTAACGGATCTATCGGTCACGATTCACAACTGGTCAGCAAGACGGGGTATGTGAATAGTTTTTGCCGATGTCAAGTGCTTCCGAGCAGTAATGAAGGCTTCCCATAAGTGGTCGGACCACTTTACTGCATCTTGTACTCTCTTCCCGCTGGTGCTTCATCTAAAGGGCTAAGGAAGTAGCAACAGTTTGGGATAACACGGTTTAAGACCTTATAGGCTCCAATGAACGATCGTATGCCCCTTTATTGTTTTGGGAGACTGACAGGAACTAAGTGTAGCGATTCTGTACAACCTAGCTGACAAGGATCTTTCAGACCATATCCACCCAAGGATGGATGCTTGCTTCGGGCATATAGCTTTACTAGCAAGCAATCTTAAATTGGCCCGAAACAAAGTGGCGAGGATTTTGCAACAAACTGAGGATAGGTCCTCAACGCTGTTCCTATCACAGTAAAGCTTTGCCACATATCCCTCTACCAGTACGTCGCCGAGTACTCGGGATATCAGTTCCACCTGAGCTGTCTCCGATCCTGGCAAGCCCATTGTATCCCTAGTGTTTACATGTATACCTGTGAAAGGGGTCACAACACAGCAATATTTCATGGCTTCCTTTGCCAAGGGAATTTGATAGAAGGCACTCGTAAGGTCAGTTTTGATAAGCCATCGCCACAGGCCTATCTTCCTCAGAGTGGAGTCAATGTTCAGCAGACGGCTGGGGCTTTGAATAGCAACCAACGCTGGAAAATGTAGTGACCAGGTGGTGGTCTCCATTAGGCATGCTGACTTGGAAAGAGGGGTTTACGTACTCCATCGCTATTCCAACATCTTTGGGCTGGGAAAACACACCAATGTGTTCCAACTCATCGAACTTAAGTTGTAGCTCTCCGAGTTTGTTGTCATTATATTGAGGAAGTCGGCCTCGATGCTGGGGTGGTTGTGTAGGACCCATGTTAATCGTAGCCTCGAAGTGACATGATGAACCATTATATCTGGGTAAATCCTCTCTAAATACATCGGAGAATTCGGCATTGAGTTGTTGAAATCCAATCTTTCCTGATTGGAATAGCATGTCATCTGGATCAATGACCACACAGGAAGTAATTTTCTTTTGGTGTTTAGTTGGAGTCGGGTAGGCACGTGTCAGGCCAGGAGCTGTTGTTGTTGGAATTAATGTCGGTACAGCTTGACATAGATGTTGTTATTTCTTTATTTGTTGTTGTTCACTGGTGGTGTTGTCAAGCTGCACTTTGCCTCCTACACTCCTTGAGACTATAGGTTTCAGCCAACATGAATTCAAATGAGGCTCAATGGCAGACTCTCCGTGTTCGTCATCAGGCACGAAGAGCGCCAAGTACTCACCAGATTCAATAGTGGTCTGTCGGTGTGGATTGCGCATAACTTGAGCACATTGGACCTGTTCTACATTCGGGGTGATGCAGTAGTCTGGAAGCCATAATGTTTTTTATCGTCTGCCAAACACTTGCTAAGAACGTGGATGTCTTGACAATGGTACTCCGTGATATTGCAGAGCAGTAAATTGCCACCTGTCCCAACATCATCTCAGCGAGAATATTTTTCTGAAAAGCAATGTGTCTGCAGAAATCAGGTACCTCAATATCATCATTTGTGAAGCCTTGCTGTGGGTGTGCGCGTGACTTCTCCCAATTTTCCTCGAGGAATGGGGCATAGAGGCTATCAAGTGACAGGCATTATAAAAGGTTATTCCTCCACGCCTCAAAGGAAGAGATAGTCTCACTTGTTCCAACACACCACTGCTTCAGGGCACGTGCAGACATACTGAGAGATATTTGAGCAACTGATATGTATTTAAATGAAGTTATACCAGTATTCACCAGTTTAACTGTGTGTAAAGTAAAGAGACGTGTCGGTAGTCTAGTCTCTTTACGATAATACCTACAGGCGATCGCCCAGTTATTTGGTGGATAATATCCTCCTTATATATATATTATATACATATATATATATATATACACACATATATAACATAATAACACAAAAGTACATAATTATCGATGCAATAATTTATTTCAACCTTGTGGTTTTATCAAGCATCCAATCCAGATAATTACATTTTGAGACTGAAAGAAAACAATTAAATTCAACCTCGACAATTCAAATAATTATCTGGATTGGAGGCTTGATAAAACCACAAGGTTGAAATAAATTATTGCATCGATAATTATGTAATTTCGTGTTATTATATTTCATGTTATTCTTGCTCTGTTTACCACATACCCGGATTTCCTCCTGGAATTATTCCATTATAACACAAATATATACATATATATAGGTACGTGCAAAAATGGCGTCTTCTTGTACGGACTATGCTTATTAAAAAGGGCTTATCATTAATTATTTAATTAGTTTCCGTGTAAACTTTGATTGTGTTTGAAAGATAAAAGCCTAAACTTAATCTCTAAACGAAAAAAACTGCATATTTACGTGTGAAAAATAAATTATAATGAAATATGTAATCACGGCAACTAAAAAAACTAAAAAATTCAGCGAACTTTGAACTTTGAAAAAATTACTTGTAAAAATCCCTTGAAAGTAAATATAAGTTTTTGGGAACTATTGCAAAGATAATTATTAAATTAAAGTCATAAGATACTGAATTAAAAAAAAAAAAATTCCCACGGTTTACTAAAAATTAGCAAAATTATCCCCCCAAAAGGTATAAATTCGTAAAATCCGCCATCACTTAACCGGTAAAGGACTTTGTTTACCAATTGACTATCGCTATGCAAAATATATGGAAGACAAAAATGTCATAATTTATCATTTTTAACTTTATATATAAAAATGGTTTTGTAATAGTTTATAGAAGTTGAAAAATTATTATCCATTAATTTCTTTATAAGGTTATAAACAAATTTAAGTACCCTTATTTTGTTATAATAAAAAAGGAAATGCTTATTTAATTAAAATATTTGTGAGTGTACGCAATTAAGATCTTATTTTATTTTTAACTAAAAAGGTTCATATTTAACTTGGTATTAGTTTTTAATTTAGTAATACTCTGAAATTATTGATGACGTCTGTTTACCAATGTCTTTCCTTAGAATTTGAAATAAAAGTTTTTTTAAATGTTAAAAATTATTTTTACGTTACGAACTGCGTCAATTTTTGTTACTCGATTTATTCTTAACGTGTTGTAATGATAAATTACATTGATTCTTTTTAAAATAAAGTGTTTTTTATAATTTTAAGTGTGAAACAGTAAATTAAATTCAATGACTACACTGATAATTTATTCATTGAAAAAAGTTAAAAGTTATTTATTGATAAACAGAATTCAATTTTGAAAGAAAATGTCATGTTTGAATTCTCTTTATTTATTAATAAATAATTGTTTTTAACTTCTTAAATATTTATTAATGAAAAAAATACAAAACAAATACAAATCTTTCCAAATAATTGACGATGAATTGTGAAATTAACGAAATTGTTGAATCTCTAAAAATAAAAATTTGAGGGCGGTATAAAAAGCGAGTAGTTGTTGGAAGGCTAATCCCAGCTGGTTATTACAGAACGGGGCTACCATACCAATCAAAATGAATCGTTAGTAGAAATTATCCAATTTTTAAAATTCTTTTTTTAGTTAAGTTCCTGGGTCTCAAATTTGTCAATTTTTGGTTTATTTTCAAGATTATAAAAAAAAATTCTTGCGCTGATGATGCCACGTTTATGTACGAAAGGGAAATATAATTATGTCGCATTTTTTATTTTTCCAGAAACGCTAATCATTGAAATCACATAAAATATTTTTTGCAATTATATTATTTTTTTGGTGAAAATATTGATTAAACAATGCTTTATTCAATAATGATATCGCTAATTAATATATAAAAATATAACTTCAGTAAAGGTGTATTTTGTTTTAAAAAAATAATACATTTTCACTAAGATTTAAAAAAAAAAATAATGGTTTCATTATATTCCGTGATTGTTGATTAATAAATATTGAAAATTTCATTAAAATTGGTTGATTTCCTGAATTTTAGTGAATTTTTAAGTGAAGTGTGTGTGGGGGGGGGGGTCAAAATGTTTTTACATTTTGGGAATCGGCCATTGATTTTGTACGTACCTACATATATATATATATATATATATATATATATATATATATATATATATATATATATATATATATATATTTAAGAGGTGTATGTAGGTAATGAACTGCTGCCACCACGCCAATAAATAAGGATATATTATACAAAATCGTCTCAAGGTATGAAGAGACTTTATTCCCGAGCGTACAAACACAACCAAACGTAAACAATATATGTAATGGAAGAGACTGTCCGAGCAGACGAGAAGGGCAAATAACTCAATCATAATTAGTTATCGTCCCTGACCTATAAGTATACATAAAATACTGGCGTAGTAATGTGGGGAAAATTCATCAACGTTAATTCTATTTTGAAAAGTAACAAAATAAAAATAAACCGAAAAGGAAAATGTTGTATTTAGGGGTGGGGACAATAAAATGACAATTCGGTGCTAATCTTTAATAATGAAGACGCTTCTCTATTTTTAAATGATTGCGATTGATTAGTTCATTTGAGTCACGTGAGACAAATCGTGGCGGATACTGGAGTATATTGGCATATACAAAAAAGTGCTGCTCGTCTATTTCATTAAAGTAATTTCTGGCTCCCATTATAGTTTTAAAACGACAAAAAGAAAACAAGTATTATGGTTCTTTTGTATCAAACCAATAGTGCCTTACTCTTAACTGAAGGAAGAAAATATTAATTTTCAAACGCGACCCCGTCGTATAAAAAAAAATTAAATATTTGTGATCACGATAGTTTGAATGTTCAACTAATATATATGTACGGATTAATTTGGGCACTTCTTTAGTTTAGCTGTGAATCAGAAATCAATTTTGAAGAGTTAAAACTATTCCTAACCCAATCAACTGGAAGTAATTCAGACTTGAATTTTTTCATCCAAAAATGGATCTTTATTTTTTCCATTATTTTTAAATGATAACTTTTCGTTTTATAAAGTTTTAGGCTCTCCAGAAGGGTTCGCGATCCCGCTGACTTCCGGGTTATCCTGCAGTAAATTTCAAGTACGGATGATCATAAATGATAAAAGAAACTTTAATTTAGAATTGTATTTTTAGTATAATAAAATAAGTTGTGAGCAAAACAAATTATCAAATATATGTTTGTTTACATTTTTATGAAAATATAATTAATCTTTAATGAAAAAATTTTTTTTAATTGATATAAATAAAGTTTTGAAATGTCTAGCGCTGACAACTTCAACAAATAATTGTTGACTATTCGTTTAATAAAATTTTAAATTATTAAATACAAAACACTGTTCGCTGTTATTATTGTTAGCTTTATTGATTGTTTTGGATTAAAAAACAAAAACAACAGCAATCTAATTCTATATTACTTCCGGTTGATTGTCTGCTCCCGTTTTCAAAATTGAAAACAAATTCTAAACTAAAAAAGTGCCTTAATTTGTGTTGTTTTTGAATATCAAGAAAATTTGAAAATAATATATATTTGATTCTTTTAACTATATATAGATATATGAGAGACATGCCCATTTCAGTCTTCTTTTAAGGCATGCATCTAGACGTAAAACTGACATAACACCTGTGGTGGCTGTTGCTTCCAATGATGTAGACTTACTCTGCTTTGGGGTCAGGATGGTAGTCGCTCAGTGATTGGGATTGGATCTGTGAAAAGTCTTTTCTCACTTAAAAAAGCTTCACGTACCAAGCTTTGCAGGCAATCAATGGCAATCCTCAAACACGAGTTTGCAACCATCTTTATAGAAAAGCTTCGTTTGAACTCTATTGTGTGTTTAGTCTTTAAACTAGATTTTTTTTTACTCTCCTACCACCACGTCAATACAAAATTGTTACCCAATCTCCTCAAACCATTGCCATTTGTCTCTCCTCCCACCACAACGTAAACGTATACAGCGTACTTGCCGATACTCCTTCAATCTCAGGCCACACCCTCCCTAATCGGACCTTCATTGCCTTCTGAACTCTTCTCTCACTTCTCCCCTTTTTCGTTTTCTTCTTACTAACTATTGCTACTCAAGGAGACAAATATATATGGAACCTGAACAGGGTTTCCCCCGTTTTACGGCAATAATCAAAATATATACGACAACATTATAAACAATGTATGGAGAGCATCTACAAATAAATGCGATGTTTTGATTTTTTGGTCAGGAATGTGAGATTATTAAAACACAAAAACAAATAAACAGTAAATACAAAAGACGGAACGTGAATAATGTTAAATCATTGTAAGACAAAACCAAATTGAATAATAGTAGTCACTTCGTTTTTATCGTTATAGAGCAGATTCAAATATAGTATAAATAAATATATTACGCAAGATAATTATCCAAACTGAAAAATAAATTATGGTTTCTTTTTTATGTTTAAAAAAAAAATGCATATTACGAGTGTTTTGTTCGTTGGTGGTATTAAAAAAGCGGATTTCGGCGTTATATAATGAAACGAATCTAAACTATACATCTCCTAAAATAACCATGTAGTAGATAAATAAATATGTTAGGTAATATAATTATCAATAGTAGAGGTCGAAATATGATAACAAATACACGAATCTTTTAAAACATTTATATATATTACGCATTACTGTCGTTGGTGGTGTACAAAAACCGGATTTTGAATTCATATGACAAAATCAATCTTAAAAGATATGCCTTCGAAATAGAAACAATTAGGGGTTTATATATTCATAAATAAAAGTGTTGGTCTGTGGAGCCTACCTCGAGTTTTGCATCGCGATCATTGTCATAGTCGTCGTCATCTTCGATTGTCGTAGTGTCTCCGAATTTGGTTATATCACCATTCTGGACTGTTGGTTCAGGTAGCGCCATGTTACCTACTTTAATAGAACGAGTAGCTAGTCACGTGACGACCAAACGTTTCTCTCTCTCTCTCTCTCTCTTTCTCTCTCTCTCTCTCTCTCTCTCTTTATTTATTCTTATTATCTCTCTTTTTATTTCTTTTCCTTTCTTTTGCGTTTCTCTCTCCTCTCTCTTATTTTAAATTGTTGACAATGATTATTTATCTCTCTTTCGTTTTCGCTCAAATTCCTGGATGAAATTGATTGTTAATATCTTAAATCGTACATAATGTCATAAAATAACATTCTAATTTACTTTTTAAAGTCTTAAAAATACAAACTTTAATTCGATGTCATAATCGCTGGCGGCCATGTTGTTTTTTTTAATTTCTTACATCAATTTCTTTAAAACATGTTATACACAAAAACAAACTTTCTGAAACAAAACTCATCTTTGAACATTCTTTTCAAACACACATAATTCTTAACGGAATCTAATGAATTTAAAAGCAAAAATGAAGTGGTTAAGACATACTATTAGATAATTTAATAATATCGTAAAAAATGGTTGCGACGAGTAAAACCATTCTTTAAAATTTCTAATTTATAGACGTTAAAAAGTAAATTAGAATTTTATTTCATGGCAATAAATACAATCTTTCCCAAAATTTGGACGCAAACCAAGGGAAATAGATTAGGTATTACAACAGCCCCTATACTACAATTGAACCACTATATGATTATGATGATGCTTAGATTTATGATAAGTAATGTGGACGTTGTTAATGTTACGCAACGATGGCTCCTTTCCTTTAACAAGTCTACTGCTACTACGATAAATAAACTATTATAACTACTACAACTCGTTCATATCCTTTTTTTTATCATTATTAATGTTGTTTCAACATCAGCTGCCATCAAAAATTATTATTACTACTACTACTATATATGCTACTCTACTGTTATTACTACTATTGTTGCTACGTCAATCACAATGTTCCCATTTTTCTATTTGCATTTTTCTGCTCGCCTTCTCCCAATTTCTTACCCTTGTTTTCTGATATTTATTCGTACTCTTCCGTTGACCCCCCCTCTCTCTCTCTCTCTCTCTCTCTCTCTCTCTCTCTCTCTCTCTATTATTTAGACATGCTTCTCTCCTTTTCTTGTCCGACTCACTAATAAAGTTTTCTTTAACTTATAATCTCTTTTTCCTAATTATGAAATCCTTCTTAACAAATTTAACTCGGTGTTCTCACTATTTTGTTTAGCAAGCCACGTTGTTTATTACCGTGGAAGGACATGTGTTGCTCTCAGTCGTTAACACAATATTATAGTTTCTGATCTGTACAAAAATATGGCTTGACACAGAACCGGCGGGACAGTTATAAAAGTAGGGGGGGGGGGCTCTCCTAAAGAGGGGAAGGGGGTTTAAACACATGCATATATAGCTTCATTATTGATGACCGTAAAGTGGGAGGCCAAGTCAAAAAGTGTGTGTGTGGGTGGGTGGGGGGGGGGGGAATGCTGAAGCCCCCCCCCCCCCTCCCGTGCCGCCGTCCATGTGACAGGTGCTGACTATCAGTAGTTAATCCAATATCAAAGATAGTGATTTCTTTTAAAAAATGTGATTGTTGCTTGACAAGTGCTAACTATTAGTAATAAGTCCAATACTAGTCCTGATTTCTACAAAAAATGAGATTGTTGTTGGACAGGTGCTTACAATTAATAGTTAGTCCAATACTTAAGCTCCTGATCTCTACAAAAAATGAGATTGTTGTTGGACAGGTGCTTACAATTAATAGTTAGTCCAATACTTAAGCTCTTGATTTCTACAAAAAATGAGATTGTTGTTGGACAGGTGCTTACAATTAATAGTTAGTCCAATACTAAAGTCCTGATTTCTACAAAAAATGAGATTGTTGTTGGACAGGTGCTTACAATTAATAGTTAGTCCAATACTTAAGCTCTTGATTTCTACAAAAAATGAGATTGTTGTTGGACAGGTGCTTACAATTAATAGTAAGTCCAATACTTAAGCTCCTGATTTCTACAAAAAAATGAAATTGTTGTTGGACAGATGCTTACAATTAATAGTTAGTCCAATACTTAAGCTCCTGATTTCTACAAAAAATGAGATTGTTGTTGGACAGGTGCTTACAATTAATAGTTAGTCCAATACTTAAGCTCCTGATTTCTACAAAAAAATGAGATTGTTGTTGGACAGGTGCTTACAATTAATAGTTAGTCCAATACTTAAGCTCCTGATTTCTACAAAAAATGAGATTGTTGTTGGACAGGTGCTTACAATTAATAGTTAGTTGAATACTTAAGCTCCTGATTTCTACAAAAAATGAGATTGTTGTTGGACAGGTGCTTACAATTAATAGTTAGTCCAATACTTAAGCTCCTGATTTCTACAAAAAATGAGATTGTTGTTGGACAGGTGCTTACAATTAATAGTTAGTTGAATACTTAAGCTCCTGATTTCTACAAAAAATGAGATTGTTGTTGGACTGGTGCTTACAATTAATAGTTAGTTTAATACTTAAGCTCCTGATTTCTACAAAAAATGAGATTGTTGTTGGACAGGTGCTTACAATTAATAGTTAGTCCAATACTTAAGCTCATGATTTCTACAAAAAATGAGATTGTTGTTGGACAGGTGCTTACAATTAATAGTTAGTTGAATACTTAAGCTCCTGATTTCTACAAAAAATGAGATTGTTGTTGGACAGGTGCTTACAATTAATAGTTAGTCCAATACTTAAGCTCCTGATTTCTACAAAAAATGAGATTGTTGTTGGACAGGTGCTTACAATTAATAGTTAGTCCAATACTTAAGCTCCTGATTTCTACAAAAAATGAGATTGTTGTTGGACAGGTGCTTACAATTAATAGTTAGTCCAATACTTAAGCTCCTGATTTCTACAAAAAATGAGATTGTTGTTGGACAGGTGCTTACAATTAATAGTTAGTCCAATACTTAAGCTCCTGATTTCTACAAAAAATGAGATTGTTGTTGGACAGGTGCTTACAATTAATAGTAAGTCCAATACTTAAGCCCATGATTTCTACAAAAAAATTAGATTGTTGTTGGACAGATGCTTACAATTAATAGTTAGTCCAATACTTAAGCTCCTGATTTCTACAAAAAATGAGATTGTTTGACAGGTGCTTACAATTAATAGTTAGTCCAATACTTAAGCTCCTGATTTCTACAAAAAAATGAGATTGTTGTTGGACAGGTGCTTACAATTAATAGTTAGTCCAATACTTAAGCTCCTGATTTCTACAAAAAAATGAGATTGTTGTTGGACAGGTGCTTACAATTAATAGTTAGTCCAATACTTAAGCTCCTGATTTCTACAAAAAATGAGATTGTTGTTGGACAGGTGCTTACAATTAATAGTTAGTCCAATACTCAAGCTCCTGATTTCTACAAAAAAATGAGATTGTTGTTGGACAGGTGCTTACAATTAATAGTTAGTCCAATACTTAAGCTCCTGATTTCTACAAAAAATGAGATTGTTTGACAGGTGCTTACAATTAATAGTTAGTCCAATACTTAAGCTCCTGATTTCTACAAAAAAATGAGATTGTTGTTGGACAGGTGCTTACAATTAATAGTTAGTCCAATACTTAAGCTCCTGATTTCTACCAAAAAATGAGATTGTTGTTGGACAGGTGCTTACAATTAATAGTTAGTCCAATACTTAAGCTCCTGATTTCTACAAAAAATGAGATTGTTGTTGGACAGGTGCTTACAATTAATAGTTAGTATAATACTTAAGCTCTTGATTTCTACAAAAAATGAGATTGTTGTTGGACAGGTGCTTACAATTAATAGTTAGTCCAATACTTAAGCTCCTGATTTCTACAAAAAATGAGATTGTTGTTGGACAGGTGCTTACAATTAATAGTTAGTTGAATACTTAAGCTCCTGATTTCTACAAAAAATGAGATTGTTGTTGGACTGGTGCTTACAATTAATAGTTAGTTTAATACTTAAGCTCCTGATTTCTACAAAAAATGAGATTGTTGTTGGACAGGTGCTTACAATTAATAGTTAGTCCAATACTTAAGCTCCTGATTTCTACAAAAAATGAGATTGTTGTTGGACAGGTGCTTACAATTAATAGTTAGTTGAATACTTAAGCTCCTGATTTCTACAAAAAATGAGATTGTTGTTGGACAGGTGCTTACAATTAATAGTTAGTCCAATACTTAAGCTCCTGATTTCTACAAAAAATGAGATTGTTGTTGGACAGGTGCTTACAATTAATAGTTAGTCCAATACTTAAGCTCCTGATTTCTACAAAAAATGAGATTGTTGTTGGACAGGTGCTTACATTTAATAGTAAGTCCAATACTTAAGCTCCTGATTTCTACAAAAAAATGAGATTGTTGTTGGACTAATGCTTACAATTAATAGTTATTCCAATACTTAAGCTCCTGATTTCTACAAAAAATGAGATTGTTGTTGGACAGGTGCTTACAATTAATAGTTAGTCCAATACTTAAGCTCCTGATTTCTACAAAAAAATGAGATTGTTGTTGGACAGGTGCTTACAATTAATAGTTAGTCCAATACTTAAGCTCCTGATTTCTACAAAAAATGAGATTGTTGTTGGACAGGTGCTTACAATTAATAGTTAGTCCAATACTTAAGCTCCTGATTTCTATAAAAAAATGAGATTGTTGTTGGACAGGTGCTTACAATTAATAGTTAGTCCAATACTTAAGCTCCTGATTTCTACAAAAAATGAGATTGTTGTTGGACAGGTGTATACAATTAATAGTTAGTTGAATACTTAAGCTCCTGATTTCTACAAAAAAATGAGATTGTTGTTGGACAGGTGCTTACAATTAATAGTTAGTCCAATACTTAAGCTCCTGATTTCTACAAAAAATGAGATTGTTTGACAGGTGCTTACAATAAATAGTTAGTCCAATACTTAAGCTCCTGATTTCTACAAAAAAATGAGATTGTTGTTGGACAGGTGCTTACAATTAATAGTTAGTCCAATACTTAAGCTCCTGATTTCTACAAAAAAATGAGATTGTTGTTGGACAGGTGCTTACAATTAATAGTTAGTCCAATACTTAAGCTCCTGATTTCTACAAAAAATGAGATTGTTGTTGGACAGGTGCTTACAATTAATAGTTAGTCCAATACTTAAGCTCCTGATTTCTACAAAAAAATGAGATTGTTGTTGGACAGGTGCTTACAATTAATAGTTAGTCCAATACTTAAGCTCCTGATTTCTACAAAAAATGAGATTGTTGTTAGACAGGTGCTTACAATTAATAGTAAGTTGAATACTTAAGCTCCTGATTTCTACAAAAAAATGAGATTGTTGTTGGACAGGTGCTTACAATTAATAGTTAGTCCAATACCTAAGCTCCTGATTTCTACAAAAAATAAGATTGTTGTTAGATAGGTGCTTACAATTAATAGTAAGTCTAATACTTAAGCTCCTGATTTCTACAAAAAAATGAGATTGTTGTTGGACAGGTGCTTACAATTAATAGTTAGTCCAATACTTAAGCTCCTGATTTCTACAAAAAAATGAGATTGTTGTTGGACAGGTGCTTACAATTAATAGTTAGTCCAATACTTAAGCTCCTGATTTCTACAAAAAATGAGATTGTTGTTGGACAGGTGCTTACAATTAATAGTTAGTTGAATACTTAAGCTCCTGATTTCTACAAAAAATGAGATTGTTGTTGGACAGGTGCTTACAATTAATAGTTAGTTGAATACTTAAGCTCCTGATTTCTACAAAAAATGAGATTGTTGTTGGACAGGTGCTTACAATTAATAGTTAGTCCAATACTTGAGCTCCTGATTTCTACAAAAAAATGAGATTGTTGTTGGACAGGTGCTTACAATTAATAGTTAGTCCAATACTTAAGCTCCTGATTTCTACAAAAAATGAGATCGTTGTTGGACAGGTGCTTACAATTAATAGTTAGTTGAATACTTAAGCTCCTGATTTCTACAAAAAAATGAGATTGTTGTTGGACAGGTGCTTACAATTAATAGTTAGTCCAATACTTAAGCTCCTGATTTCTACAAAAAATGAGATTGTTGTTGGACAGGTGCTTACAATTAATAGTTAGTCTAATACTTAAGCTCCTGATTTCTACAAAAAAATGAGATTGTTGTTGGACAGGTGCTTACAATTAATAGTTAGTCCAATACTTAAGCTCCTGATTTCTACAAAAAAATGAGATTGTTGTTGGACAGATGCTTACAATTAATAGTTAGTCCAATACTTAAGCGCCTGATTTCTACAAAAAATGAGATTGTTGTTGGACAGGTGCTTACAATTAATAGTTAGTCCAATACTTAAGCTCCTGATTTCTACAAAAAATGAGATTGTTGTTGGACAGGTGCTTACAATTAATAGTTAGTCCAATACTTAAGCTCCTGATTTCTACAAAAAATGAGATTGTTGTTGGACAGGTGCTTACAATTAATAGTAAGTCCAATACTTAAGCACATGATTTCTACAAAAAAATTAGATTGTTGTTGGACAGATGCTTACAATTAATAGTTAGTCCAATACTTAAGCTCCTGATTTCTACAAAAAATGAGATTGTTGTTGGACAGGTGCTTACAATTAATAGTTAGTCCAATACTTAAGCTCCTGATTTCTACAAAAAAATGAGATTGTTGTTGGACAGGTGCTTACAATTAATAGTTAGTCCAATACTTAAGCTCCTGATTTCTACAAAAAATGAGATTGTTGTTGGACAGGTGCTTACAATTAATAGTTAGTCCAATACTTAAGCTCCTGATTTCTACAAAAAAATGAGATTGTTGTTGGACAGGTGCTTACAATTAATAGTTAGTCCAATACTTAAGCTCCTGATTTCTACAAAAAATGAGATTGTTGTTAGACAGGTGCTTACAATTAATAGTTAGTTGAATACTTAAGCTCCTGATTTCTACAAAAAAATGAGATTGTTGTTGGACAGGTGCTTACAATTAATAGTTAGTCCAATACTTAAGCTCCTGATTTCTACAAAAAATGAGATTGTTGTTGGACAGGTGCTTACAATTAATAGTTAGTCCAATACTTAAGCTCCTGATTTCTACAAAAAAATGAGATTGTTGTTGGACAGGTGCTTACAATTAATAGTTAGTCCAATACTTAAGCTCCTGATTTCTACAAAAAATGAGATTGTTATTGGACAGGTGCTTACAATTAATAGTTAGTTGAATACTTAAGCTCCTGATTTCTACAAAAAAATGAGATTGTTGTTGGACAGGTGCTTACAATTAATAGTTAGTCCAATACTTAAGCTCCTGATTTCTACAAAAAATGAGATTGTTTGACAGGTGCTTACAATTAATAGTTAGTCCAATACTTAAGCTCCTGATTTCTACAAAAAAATGAGATTGTTGTTGGACAGGTGCTTACAATTAATAGTTAGTCCAATACTTAAGCTCCTGATTTCTACAAAAAAATGAGATTGTTGTTGGACAGGTGCTTACAATTAATAGTTAGTCCAATACTTAAGCTCCTGATTTCTACAAAAAATGAGATTGTTGTTGGACAGGTGCTTACAATTAATAGTTAGTCCAATACTTAAGCTCCTGATTTCTACAAAAAAATGAGATTGTTGTTGGACAGGTGCTTACAATTAATAGTTAGTCCAATACTTAAGCTCCTGATTTCTACAAAAAATGAGATTGTTGTTAGACAGGTGCTTACAATTAATAGTTAGTTGAATACTTAAGCTCCTGATTTCTACAAAAAAATGAGATTGTTGTTGGACAGGTGCTTACAATTAATAGTTAGTCCAATACTTAAGCTCCTGATTTCTACAAAAAATAAGATTGTTGTTAGATAGGTGCTTACAATTAATAGTAAGTCTAATACTTAAGCTCCTGATTTCTACAAAAAAATGAGATTGTTGTTGGACAGGTGCTTACAATTAATAGTTAGTCCAATACTTAAGCTCCTGATTTCTACAAAAAAATGAGATTGTTGTTGGACAGGTGCTTACAATTAATAGTTAGTCCAATACTTAAGCTCCTGATTTCTACAAAAAATGAGATTGTTGTTGGACAGGTGCTTACAATTAATAGTTAGTTGAATACTTAAGCTCCTGATTTCTACAAAAAATGAGATTGTTGTTGGACAGGTGCTTACAATTAATAGTTAGTTGAATACTTAAGCTCCTGATTTCTACAAAAAATGAGATTGTTGTTGGACAGGTGCTTACAATTAATAGTTAGTCCAATACTTAAGCTCCTGATTTCTACAAAAAAATGAGATTGTTGTTGGACAGGTGCTTACAATTAATAGTTAGTCCAATACTTAAGCTCCTGATTTCTACAAAAAATGAGATTGTTGTTGGACAGGTGCTTACAATTAATGGTTAGTTGAATACTTAAGCTCCTGATTTCTACAAAAAAATGAGATTGTTGTTGGACAGGTGCTTACAATTAATAGTTAGTCCAATACTTAAGCTCCTGATTTCTACAAAAAATGAGATTGTTGTTGGACAGGTGCTTACAATTAATAGTTAGTCTAATACTTAAGCTCCTGATTTCTACAAAAAAATGAGATTGTTGTTGGACAGGTGCTTACAATTAATAGTTAGTCCAATACTTAAGCTCCTGATTTCTACAAAAAAATAAGATTGTTGTTGGACAGATGCTTACAATTAATAGTTAGTCCAATACTTAAGCTCCTGATTTCTACAAAAAATGAGATTGTTGTTGGACAGGTGCTTACAATTAATAGTTAGTCCAATACTTAAGCTCCTGATTTCTACAAAAAATGAGATTGTTGTTGGACAGGTGCTTACAATTAATAGTTAGTCCAATACTTAAGCTCCTGATTTCTACAAAAAATGAGATTGTTGTTGGACAGGTGCTTACAATTAATAGTAAGTCCAATACTTAAGCCCATGATTTCTACAAAAAAATTAGATTGTTGTTGGACAGATGCTTACAATTAATAGTTAGTCCAATACTTAAGCTCCTGATTTCTACAAAAAATGAAATTGTTGTTGGACAGGTGCTTACAATTAATAGTTAGTCCAATACTTAAGCTCCTGATTTCTACAAAAAAATTAGATTGTTGTTGGACAGGTGCTTACAATTAATAGTTAGTCCAATACTTAAGCTCCTGATTTCTACAAAAAATGAGATTGTTGTTGGACAGGTGCTTACAATTAATAGTTAGTCCAATACTTAAGCTCCTGATTTCTACAAAAAAATGAGATTGTTGTTGGACAGGTGCTTACAATTAATAGTTAGTCCAATACTTAAGCTCCTGATTTCTACAAAAAATGAGATTGTTGTTAGACAGGTGCTTACAATTAATAGTTAGTTGAATACTTAAGCTCCTGATTTCAACAAAAAAATGAGATTGTTGTTGGACAGGTGCTTACAATTAATAGTTAGTCCAATACTTAAGCTCCTGATTTCTACAAAAAATGAGATTGTTGTTGGACAGGTGCTTACAATTAATAGTTAGTCCAATACTTAAGCTCCTGATTTCTACAAAAAAATGAGATTGTTGTTGGACAGGTGCTTACAATTAATAGTTAGTCCAATACTTAAGCTCCTGATTTCTACAAAAAAATGAGATTGTTGTTGGACAGGTGCTTACAATTAATAGTTAGTCCAATACTTAAGCTCCTGATTTCTACAAAAAATGAGATTGTTGTTGGACAGGTGCTTACAATTAATAGTTAGTCCAATACTTAAGCTCCTGATTTCTACAAAAAAATGAGATTGTTGTTGGACAGGTGCTTACAATTAATAGTTAGTCCAATACTTAAGCTCCTGATTTCTACAAAAAATGAGATTGTTATTAGACAGGTGCTTACAATTAATAGTTAGTTGAATACTTAAGCTCCTGATTTCTACAAAAAAATGAGATTGTTGTTGGACAGGTGCTTACAATTAATAGTTAGTCCAATACTTAAGCTCCTGATTTCTACAAAAAATGAGATTGTTGTTGTACAGGTGCTTACAATTAATAGTTAGTCTAATACTTAAGCTCCTGATTTCTACAAAAAAATGAGATTGTTGTTGGACAGGTGCTTACAATTAATAGTAAGTCCAATACTTAAACTCCTGATTTCTAAAAAAAATTGAGATTGTTGTTGGACAGGTGCTTACAATTAATAGTTAGTCCAATACTTAAGCTCCTGATTTCTACAAAAATGAAATTGTTGTTGGACAGGTGCTTACAATTAATAGTTAGTTGAATACTTAAGCTCCTGATTTCTACAAAAAAATGAGATTGTTGTTGGACAGGTGCTTACAATTAATAGTTAGTCCAATACTTAAGCTCCTGATTTCTACAAAAAATGAGATTGTTGTTGGACAGGTGCTTACAATTAATAGTTAGTTGAATACTTAAGCTCCTGATTTCTACAAAAAATGAGATTGTTGTTGGACAGGTGCTTAAAATTAATAGTTAGTTGAATACTTAAGCCCCTGATTTCTACAAAAAATGAGATTGTTGTTGGACAGGTGCTTACAATTAATAGTTAGTCCAATACTTAAGCTCCTGATTTCTACAAAAAAATGAGATTGTTGTTGGACAGGTGCTTACAATTAATAGTTAGTCCAATACTTAAGCTCCTGATTTCTACAAAAAATGAGATTGTTGTTGGACAGGTGCTTACAATTAATAGTTACTTGAATACTTAAGCTCCTGATTTCTACAAAAAATGAGATTGTTGTTGGACAGGTGCTTACAATTAATAGTTAGTCCAATACTTAAGCTCCTGATTTCTACAAAAAAATGAGATTGTTGTTGGACAGGTGCTTACAATTAATAGTTAGTCCAATACTTAAGCTCCTGATTTCTACAAAAAATGAGATTGTTGTTGGACAGGTGCTTACAATTAATAGTTACTTGAATACTTAAGCTCCTGATTTCTACAAAAAAATGAGATTGTTGTTGGACAGGTGCTTACAATTAATAGTTAGTCCAATACTTAAGCTCCTGATTTCTACAAAAAATGAGATTGTTGTTGGACAGGTGCTTACAATTAATAGTTAGTCCAATACTTAAGCTCCTGATTTCTACAAAAAATGAGATTGTTGTTGGACAGGTGCTTACAATTAATAGTTAGTCTAATACTTAAGGTCCTGATTTCTACAAAAAAATGAGATTGTTGTTGGACAGGTGCTTACAATTAATAGTTAGTCCAATACTTAAGCTCCTGATTTCTACAAAAAAATGAGATTGTTGTTGGACAGATGCTTACAATTAATAGTTAGTCCAATACTTAAGCTCCTGATTTCTACAAAAAATGAGATTGTTGTTGGACAGGTGCTTACAATTAATAGTTAGTCCAATACTTAAGCTCCTGATTTCTACAAAAAATGAGATTGTTGTTGGACAGGTGCTTACAATTAATAGTTAGTCCAATACTTAAGCTCCTGATTTCTACAAAAAATGAGATTGTTGTTGGACAGGTGCTTACAATTAATAGTAAGTCCAATACTTAAGCTCCTGATTTCTACAAAAAAATTAGATTGTTGTTGGACAGGTGCTTACAATTAATAGTTAGTCCAATACTTAAGCTCCTGATTTCTACAAAAAATGAGATTGTTGTTGGACAGGTGCTTACAATTAATAGTTAGTCCAATACTTAAGCTCCTGATTTCTACAAAAAAATGAGATTGTTGTTGGACAGGTGCTTACAATTAATAGTTAGTCCAATACTTAAGCTCCTGATTTCTACAAAAAATGAGATTGTTGTTAGACAGGTGCTTACAAGTAATAGTTAGTCCAATACTTAAGCTCCTGATTTCTACAAAAAAATGAGATTGTTGTTGGACAGGTGCTTACAATTAATAGTTAGTCCAATACTTAAGCTCCTGATTTCTACAAAAAATGAGATTGTTGTTGGACAGGTGCTTACAATTAATAGTTAGTCCAATACTTAAGCTCCTGATTTCTACAAAAAATGAGATTGTTGTTGGACAGGTGCTTACAATTAATAGTTACTTGAATACTTAAGCTCCTGATTTCTACAAAAAAATGAGATTTTTGTTAAACAGGTGCTTACAATTAATAGTTAGTCCAATACTTAAGCTCCTGATTTCTACAAAAAATGAGATTGTTGTTGGACAGGTGCTTACAATTAATAGTTAGTCCAATACTTAAGCTCCTGATTTCTACAAAAAAATGAGATTGTTGTTGGACAGGTGCTTACAATTAATAGTTAGTCCAATACTTAAGCTCCTGATTTCTACAAAAAATGAGATTGTTATTAGACAGGTGCTTACAATTAATAGTTAGTTGAATACTTAAGCTCCTGATTTCTACACAAAAATGAGATTGTTGTTGGACAGGTGCTTACAATTAATAGTTAGTCCAATACTTAAGCTCCTGATTTCTACAAAAAATGAGATTGTTGTTGGACAGGTGCTTACAATTAATAGTTAGTCTAATACTTAAGCTCCTGATTTCTACAAAAAAATGAGATTGTTGTTGGACAGGTGCTTACAATTAATAGTTAGTCCAATACTTAAGCTCCTGATTTCTAAAAAAAATTGAGATTGTTGTTGGACAGGTGCTTACAATTAATAGTTAGTCCAATACTTAAGCTCCTGATTTCTACAAAAATGAAATTGTTGTTGGACAGGTGCTTACAATTAATAGTTAGTTGAATACTTAAGCTCCTGATTTCTACAAAAAAATGAGATTGTTGTTGGACAGGTGCTTACAATTAATAGTTAGTCCAATACTTAAGCTCCTGATTTCTACAAAAAATGAGATTGTTGTTGGACAGGTGCTTACAATTAATAGTTAGTTGAATACTTAAGCTCCTGATTTCTACAAAAAATGAGATTGTTGTTGGACAGGTGCTTACAATTAATAGTTAGTTGAATACTTAAGCTCCTGATTTCTACAAAAAATGAGATTGTTGTTGGACAGGTGCTTACAATTAATAGTTAGTCCAATACTTAAGCTCCTGATTTCTACAAAAAAATGAGATTGTTGTTGGACAGTTGCTTACAATTAATAGTTAGTCCAATACTTAAGCTCCTGATTTCTACAAAAAATGAGATTGTTGTTGGACAGGTGCTTACAATTAATAGTTAGTTGAATACTTAAGCTCCTGATTTCTACAAAAAAATGAGATTGTTGTTGGACAGGTGCTTACAATTAATAGTTAGTCCAATACTTAAGCTCCTGATTTCTACAAAAAATGAGATTGTTGTTGGACAGGTGCTTACAATTAATAGTTAGTCCAATACTTAAGCTCCTGATTTCTACAAAAAAATGAGATTGTTGTTGGACAGGTGCTTACAATTAATAGTTAGTCCAATACTTAAGCTCCTGATTTCTACAAAAATGAAATTGTTATTGGACAGGTGCTTACAATTAATAGTTAGTCCAATACTTAAGCTCCTGATTTCTAAAAAAAAATGAGATTGTTGTTGGACAGGTGCTTACAATTAATAGTTAGTCCAATACTTAAGCTCCTGATTTCTACAAAAAATGAGATTGTTGTTGGACAGGTGCTTACAATTAATAGTTAGTCCAATACTTAAGCTCCTGATTTCTACAAAAAATGAGATTGTTGTTGGACAGGTGCTTACAATTAATAGTAAGTTCAATACTTAAGCTCCTGATTTCTACAAAAAATGAGATTGTTGTTGGACAGGTGCTTATAATTAATAGTTAGTCCAATACTTAAGCTCCTGATTTCTACAAAAAATGAGATTGTTGTTGGACAGGTGCTTACAATTAATAGTTAGTCCAATACTTAAGCTCCTGATTTCTACAAGAAATGAGATTGTTGTTAGACAGGTGCTTACAATTAATAGTTAGTCCAATACTTAAGCTCCTGATTTCTACAAGGAATGAGATTGTTGTTGGACAGATGCTTACAATTAATAGTTAGTCCAATACTTAAGCTCCTGATTTCTACAAGAAATGAGATTGTTGTTGGACAAGTGCTTACAATTAATAGTTAGTCCAATACTTAAGCTCCTGATTTCTACAAAAATTAAATTGTTGTTGGACAGATGGTTACAATTAATAGTTAGTCCAATACTTAAGCTCCTGATTTCTACAAAAAATGAGATTGTTGTTGGACAGGTGCTTACAATTAATAGTTAGTCCAATACTTAAGCTCCTGATTTCTACAAAAAATCAGATTGTTGTTGGACAGGTTCTAACAATTAATAGTTAGTCCAATACTTAAGCTCCTGATTTCTACAAAAATTAAATTGTTGTTGGACAGATGGTTACAATTAATAGTTAGTCCAATACTTAAGCTCCTGATTTCTACAAAAAATGAGATTGTTGTTGGACAGGTGCTTACAATTAATAGTTAGTCCAATACTTAAGCTCCTGATTTCTACAAAAAATCAGATTGTTGTTGGACAGGTTCTAACAATTAATAGTTAGTCCAATACTTAAGCTCCTGATTTCTACAAAAAATGAGATTTTTGTTGGACAGGTGCTTACAATTAATAGTTAGTCCAATACTTAAGCTCCTGATTTCTACAAAAATGAAATTGTTGTTGGACATGTGCTTACAATTAATAATTAGTCCAATACTTAAGCTCCTGATTTCTACAAGAAATGAGATTGTTGTTGGACAAGTGCTTACAATTAATAGTTAGTCCAATACTTAAGCTCCTGATTTCTACAAAAATTAAATTGTTGTTGGACAGGTGCTTACAATTAATAGTTAGTCCAATACTTAAGCTCCTGATTTCTACAAGAAATGAGATTGTTGTTGGACAAGTGCTTACAATTAATAGTTAGTCCAATACTTAAGCTCCTGATTTCTACAAAAATTAAATTGTTGTTGGACAGATGGTTACAATTAATAGTTAGTTCAATACTTAAGCTCCTGATTTCTACAAAAAATGAGATTGTTGTTGGACAGGTGCTTACAATTAATAGTTAGTCCAATACTTAAGCTCCTGATTTCTACAAAAAATCAGATTGTTGTTGGACAGGTTCTAACAATTAATAGTTAGTCCAATACTTAAGCTCCTGATTTCTACAAAAAATGAGATTTTTGTTGGACAGGTGCTTACAATTAATAGTTAGTCCAATACTTAAGCTCCTGATTTCTACAAAAATGAAATTGTTGTTGGACATGTGCTTACAATTAATAATTAGTCCAATACTTAAGCTCCTGATTTCTACAAGAAATGAGATTGTTGTTGGACAAGTGCTTACAATTAATAGTTAGTCCAATACTTAAGCTTCTGATTTCTACAAAAATTAAATTGTTGTTGGACAGGTGCTTACAATTAATAGTTAGTCCAATACTTAAGCTCCTGATTTCTACAAAAAATGAGATTGTTGTTGGACAGGTGCTTACAATTAATAGTTAGTCCAATACTTAAGCTCCTGATTTCTACAAAAAATCAGATTGTTGTTGGACAGGTTCTAACAATTAATAGTTAGTCCAATACTTAAGCTCCTGATTTCTACAAAAAATGAGATTGTTGTTGGACAGGTGCTTACAATTAATAGTAAGTCCAATACTTAAGCTCCTGATTTCTACAAAAAATGAGATTGTTGTTGGACAGGTGCTTACAATTAATAGTTAGTCCAATACTTAAGCTCCTGATTTCTACAAAAAATGAGATTGTTGTTGGACAGGTGCTTACAATTAATAGTAAGTCCAATACTTAAGCTCCTGATTTCTACAAAAAATGAGATTGTTGTTGGACAGGTGCTTACAATTAATAGTTAGTCCAATACTTAAGCTCCTGATTTCTACAAAAAATGAGATTGTTGTTGGACAGGTGCTTACAATTAATAGTAAGTTCAATACTTAAGCTCCTGATTTCTACAAAAAATGAGATTGTTTTTGGACAGGTGCTTATAATTAATAGTTAGTCCAATACTTAAGCTCCTGATTTCTACAAAAAATGAGATTGTTGTTGGACAGGTGCTTACAATTAATAGTTAGTCCAATACTTAAGCTCCTGATTTCTACAAGAAATGAGATTGTTGTTAGACAGGTGCTTACAATTAATAGTTAGTCCAATACTTAAGCTCCTGATTTCTACAAGAAATGAGATTGTTGTTGGACAGATGCTTACAATTAATAGTTAGTCCAATACTTAAGCTCCTGATTTCTACAAGAAATGAGATTGTTGTTGGACAAGTGCTTACAATTTATAGTTAGTCCAATACTTAAGCTCCTGATTTCTACAAAAATTAAATTGTTGTTGGACAGATGGTTACAATTAATAGTTAGTCCAATACTTAAGCTCCTGATTTCTACAAAAAATGAGATTGTTGTTGGACAGGTGCTTACAATTAATAGTTAGTCCAATACTTAAGCTCCTGATTTCTACAAAAAATCAGATTGTTGTTGGACAGGTTCTAACAATTAATAGTTAGTCTAATACTTAAGCTCCTGATTCCTACAAAAAATGAGATTGTTGTTGGACAGGTGCTTACAATTAATAGTAAGTCCAATACTTAAGCTCCTGATTTCTACAAAAAATGAGATTGTTGTTGGACAGGTGCTTATAATTAATAGTTAGTCCAATACTTAAGCTCCTGATTTCTACAAAAAATGAGATTGCTGTTGGACAGGTGCTTACAATTAATAGTTAGTCCAATACTTAAGATCCTGATTTCTACAAGAAATGTGATTGTTGTTGGACAGGTGCTTACAATTAATAGTTAGTCCAATACTTAAGCTCCTGATTTCTACAAAAAATGAGATTGTTGTTAGACAGGTGCTTACAATTAATAGTTAGTCCAATACTTAAGCTCCTGATTTCTACAAAAAAATGAGATTGTTGTTGGACAGGTGCTTACAATTAATAGTTAGTTGAATACTTAAGCTCCTGATTTCTACAAAAAATGAGATTGTTGTTGGACAGGTGCTTACAATTAATAGTTAGTCCAATACTTAAGCTCCTGATTTCTACAAAAATGAAATTGTTGCTTAACAGGTGCTTACAATTAATAGTTAGTCCAATACTTAAGCTCCTGATTTCTACAAAAAATGAGATTGTTGTTGAACAAGTACTTACAATTAATAGTTAGTTCAATACATAAGCTCCTGATTTCTACAAAAAATGAGATTGTTGTTGGACAGGTGCTTACAATTAATAGTTAGTCCAATACTTAAGCTCCTGATTTCTACAAAAAATGAGATTGTTGTTGGACAGGTGCTTACAATTAATAGTAAGTCCAATACTTAAGCTCCTGATTTCTACAAAAAATGAGAGTGTTGTTGGACAGGTGCTTACAATTAATAGTTAGTCCAATACTTAAGCTCCTGATTTCTACAAAAAATGAGATTGTTGTTGGACAGGTGCTTACAATTAATAGTTAGTCCAATACTTAAGCTCCTGATTTCTACAAAAAATGAGATTGTTGTTGGACAGGTGCTTACAATTAATAGTTAGTCCAATACTTAAGCTCCTGATTTCTACAAAAAATGAGATTGTTGTTGGACAGGTGCTTACAATTAATAGTAAGTTCAATACTTAAGCTCCTGATTTCTAAAAAAAATGAGATTGTTTTTGGACAGGTGCTTATAATTAATAGTTAGTCCAATACTTAAGCTCCTGATTTCTACAAAAAATGAGATTATTGTTGGACAGGTGCTTACAATTAATAGTTAGTCCAATACTTAAGCTCCTGATTTCTACAAGAAATGAGATTGTTGTTGGACAGGTGCTTACAATTAATAGTTAGTCCAATACTTAAGCTCCTGATTTCTACAAAAAATGAGATTGTTGTTGGACAGGTTCTAACAATTAATAGTTAGTCCAATACTTAAGCTCCTGATTTCTACAAAAAATGAGATTGTTGTTGGACAGGTGCTTACAATTAATAGTTAGTCCAATACTTAAGCTCCTGATTTCTAAAAAAAATGAGATTGTTGTTGGACAGGTTCTAACAATTAATAGTTAGTCCAATACTTAAGCTCCTGATTTCTACAAAAATGTGATTGTTGCTTAACAGGTGCTGACTCTTTGTACTTATTTATGCTCCTTATTTCTCGAAAAGAAACCTGATTATTGCTTGACAGGTGCTGACTATTGTTATAGTGTTCTAATACATATTAGAGACATATTAAGGACAATTGGAACACACGACATGGGATTTCAATGTGCCTCGATGGGCACGCTTTATTGAACTGCTAGAAGGGGTAGAACGCTTTCTTAGTTCTCCTTAATTGAATAGTTATAGTAGGAGATGTTACTAGGGTCATAAAATCACATCCCCATTTCCAAAATTGTGAACGGAATCACACTGACTGAAAGTTTCATTTTTCAAATCTTTTGAGTGGCTAGATGGGATGTGTCGTTAAGAAGAGTGTTACTCTCTTTATTTGTATAATTTGTTGTGATTGTATGTGGAATGTGTTTAGCATGTTGCTTTTGAGTTTTCTGGGTGTTTACTCATTTGATATGAAGGTTTCGTATTAGGCCTGCTTATGCTTCTGTGATGGATGTGGCGCTCCCAATGGGACCTTGTGAGGCTTCAGGTGGGTAAACATGAGAACTCATTGAGGCCTGAGATTGTGTCTTTCCTCAGATGCTGTCGATTCCTGCGGATTGATTTTCTTGATGGAGTCTGCACCATGTAGGATCTGGGCTTCATACACGCTTGTGTGACAACTGCGGGTGACCATTTCCCAGCATCTTTCTGTCCAACCTGCAGATTGAGGAGATCTCTGGCATTTTGGCCATAATACTTTTTTTGTTCGGTTTGACTTTGATATAGGCGAGTTGTCACTTCCTCTCTTTGTGCGGTGTGGTTGGCACATCTTACTGGGAAGTTCCCAACCAACTTCTTGTTGTACAGCAACTCACCAGGGGACGGGATTGTATGGTCTAGCAGAGTTGTTCGAAGACACAACAAAACCATGTCCTAGTCACGCCCACTTGAGGTGGCTTTATTAATAGCTTGTACACAACGCTCAGCCAGGCCATTCAATTGTGGATATCAGGGTTATAAGGTGTGATGCTCAAAACCGCATTCTCTCGCGAACTGCTTAAAAAAAGCAGAAATGTGGGCCATTATCACTGATGAGCTCTCTGGGATTCCTTGTTCCACAAAGATTTATCTGGTCAAATCTATGACCTCCTGGCTAAGAGAAGTTGTTTAATTTTCTGACAAATGGATATTTGGAGTAGTAGTCCACTATCACCATATACTCAGATCCATTGAAGTGGAACAGGTATGTAGCCACTATCTGCCATGGTCTCGTGGGAATCTCGTGTAGCATCAGTGATTTCTGGTTTTCCTGGCATATATCACATAGTTGAACTGCCCTGTCTATGTCTTTGTTTATATCATCCCAGAATACGCAACTTTTTGCTTTCAGTTTACACTTCTCAATCCTATAGTGAATCTTGTGTAGTATCTCTGGCTGTATTATAATCCAATCGCCCTTGGTTAACATTCCATTTTCGATGACCAGCTCGTCTCAATAGGGCCAGTAGGGTCGCATTCTTTTTCCAATCTCCCTGACCGTGTCAGGCCAGCCTAAAAGAATCAAGTCCATCAGCTTGCATAGGGTGACATCAGCACTTGTGGCCTGGTGTACCTGTGTCAATTTCTCCGCTTTGAATTGTACAAAGTCAACCCTGAGGTTGAGGTCGATTGCCTCTTTGGCTTTCTTGTTGGGTAGCCTTGAGAAACCGTCGGCTAGAGCCATTTCCTTGCCAGGGCGATAAACGATCATTAGGTCTTAACCCTGTATGCACAGTAGCATCCGTTGGAGATGAGGTGGGGCTGCAGTCAGGTTCTTCAGATTGATCATCTCCAGTGGTTTGTGGTAGCTTTCGACCGTAAAGGAGCATCCGTAGAAATGCTAATTGCTTGCATTCGATGTTAGCATATCGTTGTTCTGTGGTTGTTAGCGATTTTGATGCAAAAGCTATCGGTTTTCCTTCCTGCAAAAGTGCTGTGCCATAATGCTGTTCTTTGGTTTTGCCGTAGATAATAACGTTTCGACTAATCCTAAAGTGGCAGGGCATTTCTCCAGTATCATGTCCATTTTCTGCATGAAGACATCCTGCGACATCACTAGACCAACAGGCATTCGCTGAAAGCAAAATCTTCCAAACAGTGAATTAAATGTAGTCAGTAGCTGGGATTCAACATCTAGCTTGACAAACCAGTACCCATTTTTGGCGGAAATCTTGTGTGCAAGCTCTTCCATTGTGGGAGTTATGTGGTGACATCGCATGATAGCCCTATTTAGATTTTTTCTCTCTGATGAGGATCATCTTACTGAAATAACATTTGGTTTCACAAGTTAACAGATGAACGCCGAGATGGTGGTGTAGGTTTTGTGATTAGAACAACCTTATTAGAACGTTTAAAGTGCTCATGTAGTATTTCTTATCGCATAATGAAGCTTCGAATTCTTCTCACTTGTGGTCGATATGCAACAATCTTCAGTTTACACTTTTATATTTTATGAGAATTTTTATAGTGCTGTTGGTTTCATTCCAACTGATGAGAAACTTATTATTCTGGGTGATCTTAATGCTCAGTAGTGACTCAAGCGTGGGATGTCTTTGGTCACCATGACATTGGTAAAATAAACTCTAATGGCTTGAAGCTACTTCAGTTTTGTTCAGAACTCAATTTGGTCATAGGCAATACACTTTTTTTGCCAGAAAGTAAAGAACAAGGCTACATGGACTCACCCAAAATCAAAACATGATCATATGAGTGACTTTATCATCACTATGAGGCATTATCGTAGAGATGTATGCAATGCACGTGTGATAAAGGGTGCGGAATGTGGCACTGATCATAAGTGGGTCAGAGGTAAGTTTAAACTGCATATTCATTAAAAGATTTGGGAAAATGGGATGAAACTTCCAAAGCGCATCGAAATTGCAAAACTGAAAGCCCTGGATGTGCGTAAAACCCAGAAGGAGAAATTGAATTTGATGGAACGTGGGAGTAATTTAAGGACAAAGTTACTCAGTGGGAGCGAAAGTACTTGGTCTTAGAAAAAAGAAGCATAAGGACTGGTTTGATGACAATGAACCCACCTTTAACTCGTTACTAGAAGGTAAGAGAAAGATCCATCAAATAATTCTTAAACAGACCAATTCAGTACATCCTGAAACAGAGAGGGCCTTCAAAGAACACAAAGCAGCTTTGCAGCAGAACCTTAAAAGAATAAATGTTGGTCACAGATATCTTCAGAAATTCAAAGAGTACATGATGCTAAAGACATTAAGCTGTTTTATGGTCTACCATATGAAGAATTTGGCCATCCAAAATCTTGCGTGATTCCTCTAAAGTCTAAAGACAACATGGATGTCATTAAAGAACCACAGAAAATTCTGTAGCGCTGGTAAGAACACTTTGTTGATCTGTTCAATATTCCTTTAGTAGTGAATATGGATGGCTAGATGGTACCTTAGTTTCTCTGTATAAGGGAAAGGGCGGAAAGGGTGTTTGTCATCACTATCTGGGTATCACACTCCTAGAAGCTGTCCACAAAGTTTTTTCTAGACTTCTATTGAACAGGCTGATGGAAGATATTTGTCAATCACAGAGTAGTTTTAGATCTGGCCGAGGAACCATCGAGATGATATTTGTTGCTCATCAAATTAAATTGAGTTATAAGCCTTAAAAGTGCTATGTATGAAATTGGCTAAGTGTTTATGGCATAAATGTATAAGTCAAAGAAAGAAATTATACGTGTAACAAGCAAAGATTCGTAACTTAAATGAATTTACTCAATGAGATGGATAGGTATGTGACACCATTTTGAATCAATGTACAATAGAACTGATTCAGTTCACTATTGTAATCCTTAAATTCCGAAATGAGGTGAAGTGTATGTTTAATGTTTATAAGTAACGACGGATAATAAATAAGTATATGTAATCCGATATTCTGGAATTATCAAGGAATATGAGGGAGCGTTTATTATTTGATGTATGAATCTTATATTATGTAAGAAATTATTAGAAGAATGAAATGAAACAATTACGGTGATCATTGTATAGATTATCCGATGTAATTTATCTAAGTAGGAAGTAGAAGTAGAAAAATACAAGAAGGAAAAGTTTTTGCTACCATCTGTATGGAGTACGTTTTGTGAAAGTCTGTGATGGAGGTGTAAAAGTAATATTTATTGTTAAATGATGAAAATAATCATAAATTCCTTGAAACATGCTCAAGTGAATAAGCTGAATAGAGTGGTGAGTTTAGTAGCCTATGATGCATGTGGTTATTTTCTTACTGTCGTCAAAGGTACAGGGGAAAAAACGTCTTCACTTTATATATATAGATATAGAAATAGATAACATAAAATTAGAATTGTTTTGTAAACCTCGTAATTTAGGTTTAATCAATAATATTTGTAAAGAAAAATGGATGAAATATCAGCAGATACTTTTAACAAATTTATTACAACTGAACACAGAATAAATAATGAGTTAATTGCCGCTGTAACGCGAGCTGAAAATAAGACAGTCTGATCCGTGGTCAATGTTTTCTTTTCTCTCCCCAGGGAGATAATTGTTTCGTTAGTTATCCCTAACAAATTGATTTTACAGTTTCACTGTAAATTATCTGCATGATTCAATTACAATGCTCCAATTTATAGTTACTGAATTTGGAATTATCCTACCTTGTCAAAATAACTGAATTTTCCAAACACCACAAATGTTGAGATTATAAAAAAATTATCTGTTTAATATTTAGATGGGGAGAAAAGGTCAGTTTGCTATATAGTTTGACATAAATTGACCCTCAGGTGGTATGAGATGAATGTGTATGTGGTCGATTTACGTTAAACTAAGATAGCGAACAAGGCTCACCTCATGACCCCTCTAAAAATTAAACAGATAAGTTTTTCAAAGAATTTTTTATGATCTTAAAAGTTGTTGTTGAATCGAGTGTACCGTAAAAAAAATATAATGTGCACACCTGTGTAATAAGCGTAGGTAATTTTCAGCATAAAATTTGTTAAAATAGCGTCTACCCATGTAAAATTCACACCATAAACATTTTCATTAACCCAGTAAATGTAACAGTTCAATTTAATTTTGTGAGACATACATTTCACTATTTTCTTAGAAGGTATGGCACTGGATGTGGGGGTTAAATGTGTTGGTAATGTGTATACTACATCACGTCCACAAATTGTTTGTTAGAAATTAAAGACATCAAAGTGATATATTTTGTAATCTTCAAAGAGAAAAGAAACAAAAAAAGAGGAGAGTTGTCTGCCCCTTTTTTCTTCTTTCTTTTCTCTTTGCAATACTTTCATTTTTACAATAAGTTATTTACTAGTCTATTTTTCTATCTTTTTTTTACTAAATACAAGAATTTTGTCTACTTATGACGAACTACTGCAACTCAGCTTTTGCTGATAAATCTTGCCGCAATCAA
Organism: Sepiola atlantica; assembly: GCA_963556195.1. Lineage (NCBI taxonomy): Eukaryota > Metazoa > Mollusca > Cephalopoda > Sepiida > Sepiolidae > Sepiola > Sepiola atlantica. The sequence goes on from OY744521.1 coordinate 54,078,760, forward strand.
TTTGAGGAACAAATAGTTAGAGAGATTCATTTGTGTAATGTACCCCCCCCCCCATCAGTGTATTTTTACTTTTGCGAAAATATATGCACACATCAAAGTTTTTTTTACAGCAATCCGAAAATTAAGAAAAAACAACAACTCTATAAGAAAATATCGAAAAATTTAAAAAGAATTGGAATCGATAATTGTATTGGAATCGGGAATTTAGGACAGAATCGGTAATTGTATCGAAATCCGGAAATATATTTGAATCGTCCCATCATTAGTATAGACCTATTATTTTTTATGTAGTAATTGTAGTGTGAGTAGATTAGACCTCTTCAAAATTGACCTTTTTCTTCAAACATATGGAAACTGCTATTATTCCCATTCTCCAAGGTCTAAATTAGCTAAATATACCAGTTATTGTGATCTTGGACCTTGGCTATACTTGCCTCAAGAGCCATGTAATTTTATTGTTGACGTTTTTCAAAAACGCTGCAAAATATGGGATATTATGTCCTTATTTTCATTGTAGCTTTCCAGAGGTTGATGCTATAGCATTGAAAGTGGTATCAAATGAAAGCTAATAAAATTTTCTTGCATATGGTAGTAAGCACAATAAAACACATGAACACCTGTGTAAATTTTAACTAATTTTAATGCACAAACAGCTGGGACACTACAAAAAATCAGTTTGGTAGTATGATAGCACTGCACTGACACATATATTGCATAAGAAACTGTCAGATAGGATGTTACTAATACATGTATTATCACTTGTTCAATGTGGCTTTTTTGAAACTGTCAAATTTTTTCCTGTGGTACTCCACAACTTGTAGTAAGCAGCTTCTTTGCTCTGGGTCACTTGTGATCTGAGTTGCAAAGTCACTCATTAGTTTCACACCTCTCTCAGCCACATCATTGGTCACTTTCACTGACCTCACAAACTTCTGTGCATTCCTGTAGCTGTCATTGTCTTCCCAGGTGTCAGCAGGAGTAGTGAGCCAGTCACATTTCACTCGAAGAGCATCAAACAGAAAGTGAGACTCTGGCCCTACCAGGTCTGTGAGAACTGTAGCTGCATTGATGACAGGAAACACTGGCTTGCCTTTCCTGTAACTCTCAGGTTTCTCTGTTTCTGACAGCTTGACTGTGAGCTTCTCTTTTGCAGACTTGGTCATGCTGGCATGTGAACTGAACAAGGTGAATGGCACTAGTTCCTGGGTCAGATACCAGCGGTGGTTGTTCATTTTCTTGAGAACAGAGATTGCCAGTTCATAGTCATACTGCTTGTATTGCAGCATGTTCTTCATAAGCTGGAGGTCATGGATAGGTGCATCAGCTGCAGATGTGGTGGTCACCCAGTGGCTGGTGTAGAATAAGGTCAGGAACTTGTTCATCCTCTCCAGCTTGAAGATAGTGTCCGTGTTGTATTTTAGTTCCTTGGAAAACATGAGCATCTTCATACAGTAAATGTTCCTGGCCATCCAGCGGGCTTGGTGAATGGCACCTGGCTTGGCCCAGTGGATACCTTGAGGAGGTTCCTCACCAAGCAGGATCAGGCACAGCTCTGCCACCTCTCTGTAATCTGCCCTTGGACTTGCTTCCTCAAGGAAATTGCTTAAGACTGCAATTGTGCTTGTCTTCTTCTGTTTCAAGTCTTGTTCAACTAGGCCCAGAACTCTTGGGCAGTCCTTAACCAACTTGTCCCACTTCTCTTTCACATTGCTGAACATTGGGTTGTCAGGACTCTTGACCTTGCTGAACACAGCCTCTCATACACTTCCAATTATTACCTCTGATATGTGATGGCGACAAGCGAAGTAGAATACCTTTTTGCCTAGTTTTTCTTCAATAAGCTTCGCTGCACCCTTGTTGATGCCACTGTTGCTTGCTGTGGTATCAAATACCAAGCCTACAATGTTGTCTGTGAGACCCCATGCTTCTATCAGTTCCAATGTAGCATTACACTGTTGGATTCCTATGGAACTTTCTAGGAAGGGCACACCAAGCAGCTTCCCTTCTTCATACTGTGGAGTACCAGAGACGAGCACTGCAAGACTTTCCACTGGGTATCTTTCACCAAGAACATCCCGTAGAAGTTTTCCATCCCAGTGTAGTGTGCAGTAATCTGGCGGACTTTCCTTGAAGTTATTCATGTAACTTTGGCACAAGTTATGACGAGTGTTTATCCTATTTCGTCTTGTAGTAGAGGCTGATATAACAAAGTCATCAAGATCTGCGCCTCCTGCCTTCAACACTGCAGACACCATGGCTGTAGTCTGGTTGTCAGAGAGTGACAACCGATCTGCAGTGCTACAAATCTCTTCACTGGTCATAACTGAGTGTGGAAAGTGTAAGGTTATCGTACTTGGTTTTGATGAACAGCTTGGTGTTGTCTCAGTGTATTCTGAACCCTCACTAGTACCAGAGCCTTGACTGTTCTCTGGGTCTTCATCACTTGAAATTTTCCCAACTTCTGCTGCTGCAGCAGTCACTGATGATAACATTCTCTCTTCTCTTTCTTCTCGGAAGCTTTTCTCTCTAGACTTCTTCTCAAACACCTTATCATGACCTGACATGTGTGCCAGGCGAGTTGTCTGTTGGTCCAAGTAGAAATTGACGTCCTCTTCCTTGGTCTCCTTTGTGAGCAGCCTGTTGCTTCTTATCTCCTCCACAACATCCTTTGCTCCAATATCAAATAACTTGTCTAAGTCCTTCAGAAAGTTAGCTCGTTTCTCTTCCTCTGGTTTGTTATTTCTTCCCTTGTTTTTAACAATTTTCCTGTACTTTTCATGGAGGATCATGAAACGGTTGACTGCATTTGGTCTAGTTAGTGTTGTAATCCTTGCCATATTCCAGAATGGCAAAACGACATCCACTGTATCATGGGCTAAAGACCTATTGTCACTGTTGGGATTATCATTCCTCAAATGCAGGAAATACTGGAACACCTGGCGATTAGTAGGAAGTTGAGAGCCCCTGATGCTGGAGCTGGGTTGCCCAATGAGATACACATCACTGAATGACCTTGTGGCAGGAGTTGCCACCTTTCTTCTCTTTTCAGTTGGTTCATCCCGTTCACTTGTATCGCTGACCACTTTCCCACAGCATAGTTGTCTTCCAGATGCCATGTTGTCAGCAGTTCACAAATCTTAACAAATCAGCTTTAATTTACAATCTGAAATGAAGAGATAAAACATACTTAGTGATAATAAATTATATACATGCATTAAGAGTAACATTTTTGAGATAAAGTAATGTATTATATGATGGCATCCTTTCCAAGCATAAAAAATATACAGGGTGTTTCAAAAGTCTTGGGAACATAACGATTTTTAATAACTCAAAAACTATTAGGAGTTGAAAAATGAAATTGGTACCGTTGGAACGGTTAAAGTTTCAAGTTTTGTGGGGAATCTTCAAAGTTGCTCAATATGAGCACCATTCGTCACACGGCAGACATCTAGTCGATAGTCCATTTCCTGCCAAACGCGTTCCAGCATCTTGACGTCAATGGTTCCCACAACTGCCGTTACTCGAGCCTTTAGTTCATCAATATCTCTTGGAAGGGGCAGCACATAGACTTGTTGCTTGACAAAGCCCCAAAGGAAAAAGTCACACGGGGTAAGATCTGGAGACCTAGGAGGCCAGGGCATGAGAACGTCATCACCTCGCCCAGATCTCCCAATCCATCTACCAGGCAGCCTTGTGTTAAGAAACTGCCTTACTCTAAGACTCCAGTGTGGTGGTGCACCATCTTGTTGAAAAATGAAGTCATCAGATTCTGCTTGTTCCAACTGAGCCATTAACCAGTCTTCCAGCATGTTGAGATAGGATTCACCAGTGATAGTTGCCTCTTCAAAGAAGAACGGTCCATAGACACCTTTCTTGGAAATTGCACAAAACACGTTCACTTTTGGTGAATCTCGCTCGTGCTCAAGAAGTTCATGAGGATTCTCAGTACCCCATATGCGAGTGTTATGCTTGTTAACTTTGCCATTCAGATGGAAGGTCGCCTCATCGCTAAAAACAAGCCGGTCATCAAAGCCGTTATCTTCCAACTTCTCTTGCATTGCAATGCAAAAGTCACGGCGAAGTGGCTTATCAGTGTCCTTCAACTTTTGGACCAACTTGAGCTTGTAAGGTACCATTTGCAGTCGTTTCCTTAAGACACGCCAGACAGTTGCTGGAGCAAGCTGAAGTTCCCTGCTGGCTCTTCTCACTGATTTACGGGGGCTCCGCTGAAAGGCTGTTCGAACTTGCTCAACTGCATCTTCTGAAGTTGAAGGGCGACCTGTTCGCTTACTTGGGCACAAACACCCATCTTTCACAAATTTAGCATGCCATCTGACAATGGATTTCCTTTCAGGGGCTTCTTTTTTAAATTTCCTGCGAAATGCACGCTGAACACATGTCCACGATTCAGTCTTTGCAAATTGGAGGACGCAAAATGCCTTGTCTTGTTTAGAGAACGCCATTACTGCACCTGGAAAGATAACACGAAAATCATTAGTATGACCAAAAACTTGATTAAGCAAGCTTTAAAATGGCACCAGTTTCATTTTTCTACCTGGAATAGTTCATGAGATATACGCATTTGTAATGTTCCCAAGACTTTTGAAATACCCTGTATATGTTTGTGCATTAAAATTAATTAAAATTAACACAGGTGTTCATGTGTTTACTCCCATATGCAAGAAAATTTTATTAGCTTTCATTTGGTACCACTTTCAATGCTATAGCATCAACCTCTGGAAAGCTACAATGAAAATAAGGACATAATATCCCAAATTTTGCAGCGTTTTTGAAAAACGTCAACAATAAAATTACATGGCTCTTGAGGCAGGCATAGCCAAGGTCCAAGATCACAATAACTGGTATATTTAGCTAATTTAGACCTTGGAGAATGGGAATAATATCAGTTTCCATATGTTTGAAGAAAAAGGTTAATTTTGAAGAGGTCTAGAGTAGATACACCAAAGGCAAAAACAATGAAATATATTCACGCTGTAAAATTACGATGCTTGATCGCATCTAGTCTGATTCTACGATGCCACAAAGGCTGGGTTTTTATACTTTGTGAATACAATTTTAAAAAAATACAATAATAGATAATCTTCATCCCACAAAATATTATCCTCCCTCTATGTGCTTATTTTCTTTCTTTTCTTTCTTTTGTTCTCTTTTATTTCCTTTTTTCCTACCACATGGTTTCATTTTTATTTTATTTTTAAACACTTTTTATTCAGTCATTTGTTTATTTTTTATTTTTATTATTTTTTCACTTTCCTTCCTATCACGTGTTCCTACTTTATTCTGTCCACCACATGTTTTTATTTAATTTAGTTCTGCACGTGCTTCTATTTATTTTTATTCTGCCGCCCACCTTGTTTTTTACCTCCTCCCTCCTTACTCTTCCCACTCCTCCTCTTTCTCCTCCTCTCACTTACCTACTACCACATACCCACTACACACAGCATTTATTGCTTTCCCCCTCCTACCACCGTTCCGCATCGCTGGATTTTTTCTTCATACATCTTATAAAAATATTGAGTTTTGTTTAATAAAGCCAAATCACTCAACGAATATGGTCGAACCCATCGACCGAAATACCTTAGTCCAGCTTTAATGATGTGTGTGTGTCCTTATTTCTACTAGCATGTTATCTTGCTTATTCACATTTCCATAAACTAATTTTACATATATAAAGTAAAGTGATTTTTTTCGTATTGAAAACCAGACTTAGGGTTAGTCATAGTGTTAATGAAGGGCATGTATTTCTTTTTCATTCATATCAAATATTACCTTCCTTCCAATGTTTGTGTATACGCTCAATTACTTAACCCCGATATTTATAGCTAAGTAAAAAGTCGAGTAAAATTATTTATATGGGGTTGGAGTTCAGAGGTGGGGTCATGAGTTTCTTGGGTTCTTTGATTTTCCCTCAGAACGCCCGTGCATGGACCCTGTTAGTTTTATATATGAAGTAAAGTCAGATTCCTCCTATTTCAATGACCGGTATAGCTCTGTAAAAAAAACTGCATACAGAATTCTGCGTTTAAAATTTATTTTAGTTTGTTCGCATTCAAAGATTTGTATCCAGTCAGCCGTTCTCTCTTTGCTTAGTAGTTTCAACGCGGAGAAACTAGTGACTACCCCATCACTAATAAGTATAATCCCTATACTCAGAACACTGTCATGATATACGGAAGAAATCTTATCAGAGTACATTTTTCTATTCACACCTTTCACGTCTACAATAATACGTTTTCGAAATAGAAATAGAAAATTCCAAACAGATTACATTCTTAGAATATGCTTACAAAAAGAATCCAACATTGCTTTGTTCACAAAACAGTATTACAAAGTATTCAGAACTACTCCTTTCAAAGTAAATGCCCATGACAACAGGTTCATGCATGCACCTCCAAATTCTCAGCAACCGTTCAATGATATCAATGTTTAATTGCACCTACTTGTACAACAGTCCACGTTAGGTATATCAATAGCACATTAGATTGGAGAAATAAAGGTTCCTGGTTCGATTCTGAGTGAAGATGTGTCAAATTTATTACTATTTTTCTTCTTTCTTGAGTCACATCTGCATTGAATCCAGTAATGCAATCGCATCAATTACACTAAATGTATTTTCGTCTTTTACATAAATACAACAATTACTTATTTACACAATTCCATATGTATTATAGTTATTTCAGAAACAAGTCAGCGATTTTAATAAATATACATAGAGATGACTTCACGTGACTTATACATTACTTCATTTACATTATTTATCAATTATTCATGTTGACATCTTACACCGAAAGAAGGTATTTCAACTTATTCTTCGACAATCTGCCTACTTTCTACTTGACTCAATACTTAACAAAAACACAGATTTAATTCATGGATATTTAATATAGAATTGGAAACATATTTTCAAACAACTTATAATTGGTTTACTACAACATACAAACTTTTATTTACTTTGTGATCATTTAAATGAATTTGCCTACATTTTAATTATATTTTCAAAATCTGCACACACAATAGCATTAAGAACACATGGATATGATACTATGAAATTCAATAAATGGCAACAATCCTGGTTCAGATTATAATGTAGTATTTATGCTCAGATGTGGTACCATCTCATCTGGACAGAAGAATGTTTAAAATGACGATTGAAAGTCTCTAGGTTCAATATTAAGGACAAACAGATAATAAATAAATGACAACAATAATATTATCAAGTGTCCAGAAGACAATATCACCAAACTAGAACATGACAAAACAATAGTTACTGTTAAGGCTTGATTACTGATTGTTGGGTTAACAGCATGTCAAACCTTGTTAGGTCATTTTTTGTCAAAACCATTTATACGCGTTGTATGCAAATTGTTTTTATAAATTCATTTGTTTTATAATTGTATATTATGAAAATAATCTCAATTAGATTATATCTAACCCGTAGATTGACTCTGACAATTGCTACTGTAATGATATGAATGAAACGATCGTTACTAAATTGTTCTTATGCAGTTCACACTAACGTTTAAATGAATTTGCAAACGTTTTAATTATATTTTCAAAATCTGCACATACAAATCTTTCAGTTGATTTTTAGCAATGTTTTTTTTTATTTATAAGCAGAAGTTGCGATAGCTCCATCGCAATACAAATCAATAGGCATGCAGCGACTTTCACTATGCATACAAAAAATAAGCAAGGGACACTTTCTCTACCTCCACTTTTCTTCTTAGACACTTTGTTATTGGCTAATCTATTTTCGCTTACCAGAATAAAGGATTAATAGAATTGCATTCTGCTAATTCTAAACAACCACTCACTTTACAAATTCGAATTCCATTGAAGTCAATTTATGAATAGTCACATTCTCTTTTTACATTTACAATGAAATTGATGACATTTTTGTAGTGTTTTCAGGTTACATAGCATTGCTTTAATTTTGGCTTTTCCTTTTTCTATACATGGTCGCCAACGATTTAATCATTTATTTAAAATTACATTTTCTACATTTTAAAGTTTAAATAACTTCATAATTCTCAAATAAAATATGTGAAAGAACACAAATTGAAAATGTGAAAATAACCGAAAGATACATACTACTACTACTAGTACTACTACTACTGTTAATAGGATTCAGCATCTTGAATTACAGTTTTATTTCTTCCTTTCTTAGCTGCAACTCAGTACTGTTTGAACAGCTTGAAGGCCGTGAGATGTGAGCTGGTGATTTGTGAAGATGTGGAAGCAGTGACTAGCAGAAAGGACCATAGCAGCCATTTGGATTGTGTCAATACAACAAAATTAGTCGAGAAGCTACCAAAAAGGTGTGACAAGATCGAGGCAAGACAATGTGAACATTGATGAGAGAGATGATCATTGGAGATAACGCTGAATGAAGATCTTAACTAATTCTCATACAAGAGTTTACAAAAGCCAAGAAACTCTGCAACAAAGTCAAACTTCCAGTCGAACCATGGATCCTCTGGTTTTTCTCAGGACCAGTTGCACAAAGTACAGAACAAAAGGTGGCTAGCCTATAGTTCACACAAAATCTTGCATGTCATGGAGATCAAGTTCCCTAAAACTGTAATTGTCTTTGGGTGTGTTTCTAGCAAAGACCATGTCATGGCGTTCCACATCTTCAAAACAGAATTCAGACTCAATTCAGATGGCTATATTGAGTTGCTGTTCACTGTCTAAGTGGAGAGAGTGACTGTGAGAGGGCCATATGTGTAACATGTCCTACCTCCAGAAAAACCTAGAAGTGGATGTTTGAGAACTTCCACAATTTAACTGATCCCAACATCTGGCGTCCTAACTTGCCTGACTGTAACCCCATGGGCTATTATGTGTGGGGCACAATTGAGAAAGACACCAATTGTACCATCTTCAACACCAAGAAGGAAATTATTGCTAGAATCAAACTGGTGTTCAGGCATCTCTCAAGTTTAAGTCCTGCCTGGAAACCATTGTGGAGGCTAAGGGCAGCTTCTCTGAAAGAGCTGTAGTTGGCAAAAGATCCTCTAAGAGATGCGCTTTTAATTTTGAGAATATATCAATTATTGGCCAAAATTCTTTCTCTTTCAAAAAGTTTCAAATTTGTCTTCTTGAACATCCTGTAGTTCAAGGTTTGGCCAAGAGTTTCTTGGATAAAACAAAAAGTGCTGGGGGGGAGGGAATAGAAGTATTAGTAGCAGTAGCCCAAGAGAGAGAGAGAGTAGGATCATGATATAAATTATTAAATTATGTAAATAAAAAAGAAAAAAAAGAAAAGGAGAGTAGAAGCAGTGTATATGTTTGGTGATGAAGGGCGAATGAGATAAAATATCTATTTACCTTCATAATCGCTTAAAGGGGTGAGCACAATGTACCAACGTTGACTCAACAGAGTTACGGATCGTCTATAGTTTTGAGAAAAACCAAGCAAAATAGCAAAGATATTGCAACTATTTCTTTCTTGGGATTTTCAGCTGCCTTCCTTAGCCCAGTCAGGGAGTTTAGAGGAAAGTAGTGTTGGTTCGGCTAATGGCACACAAAACTTTAAAAAAAAATAACTTAAAAAAAAAAACTTGTTACAAGAAAATAGTGAATATTTACAATATGGTGTTTGACCCACAAACTTGGCCATTGGCAGTTTTCACTTTACTTTAAACTGATCGGATAAAAGGAAAAACATCTGTTACACAAGCAGAAACACAACAGATCTTAAAAATGCAATAAATTCTCAGGAATTCAGTAATTTATATTGTCTGAGTGGTGATAAAATTGGTTGACTTAAGTTGAAACCTAATAAGGAGGTCAAGACATGTTTATGCAAAAAAAATCAATAAGTGACATTGGCAATATTCTTAAGTGTTACGCAGACAATATCACCAGACAAGATAAGACAAAACAATAGCATTGAGAACACATGAATATGATACTACGAAATTCAATAAATGGCAACAATCCTGGTTCAGATTATAATGTAGTATTTATGCTCAGATGTGGTACCATCTCATCTAGACAGAAGAATGTTTAAAATGACGATTGAAAGTCTCTAGGTTCAATATTAAGGACAAACAGATAATAAATAAATGACAACAATAATATTATCAAGTGTCCAGAAGACAATATCACCAAACTAGAACATGACAAAACAATAGTTACTGTTAAGGCTTGATTACTGATTGTTGGGTTTACAGCATGTCAAACCTTGTTAGGTCATTTTTTGTCAAAACCATTTATACGCCTTGTATGCAAATTGTTTTTATAAATTCATTTGTTTTATAATTGTATATTATGAAAATAATCTCAATTAGATTTTATCTAACCTGTAGATGGACTGCAGCATGCAGTGACTTTCACTATGCATACAAAAAATAAGCAAGGGACACTTTCTCTACCTCCACTTTTCTTCTTAGACACTTTGTTATTGGCTAATCTATTTTCGCTTACCAGAATAAAGGATTAATAGAATTGCATTCTGCTAATTCTAAACAACCACTCACTTTACAAAATGCGAATTCCATTGAAGTCAATTTATGAATAGTCACATTCTCTTTTTACATTTACAATGAAATTGATGACATTTTTGTAGTGTTTTCAGGTTACATAGCATTGCCTTAATTTTGGCTTTTCCTTTTTCTATACATGGTCGCCAACGATTTAATCATTTATTTAAAATTCGCCCCTACTGAAGAATGCCGACGGGACTGCCCAGGCATTTTTTGTAGGCCAGAGTGCTCATCTTCTAGGACGCTGGCTTTTCAATCCCACTTTTCAGCCTTGTGTCACATCTTACCGCTGTTGGAGGGAGATTTTAAAAAATTACATTTGCTACATTTTAAAGCTGCCAAAAAGGTGTGACAAGATCGAGGCAAGACAATGTGAACATTGATGAGAAAGATGATCATTGGAGATAACGCTGAATGAAGATCTTCACTAATTCTCATACAAGAGTTTACAAAAGCCAAGAAACTCTGCAACAAAGTCAAACTTCCAGTCGAACCATGGATCCTCTGGTTCTTCTCATGACCAGTTGCACAAAGTACAGAACAAAAGGTGGCTAGCCTACAGTCTGCACAAAATCTTACGTGTCATGAAGATCAAGTTCCCTTAAACTGTGATTGTCTTTGGGTGTGTTTCTAGCAAAGACCATGTCACGCAGTTTCACATCTTAAACAGTTTCTAATAAATTAATATTCTGTTATATACATTTGTAATTTACATTGTCATATTTCTTATACACTATAGTTACGTTAATAGTGAAACGTCTGATGTTGCTGGGATGCTAAGAACGGATACAACATGTTAATCTTAGCTAAAAGGCCAAAGAACTACAAAACAATGATTTCATGACTAGTCATTTTTAAATGAATGAAAACAAAATCTTGATTTAATCTATTGCTGTACTATCTTTTAATGGGTGTGAGTAGTGTAGTATCAGTTATGTTGTTTAAGACCGTCCTCTCAGGAATTGGCTGCTCCTTTTTAAAGGGGTGGACTAATCCTCCTAGATATTGCTGTAATATTATGAGGGTTGATGAATATAAGGACACTATACAGAATGAGAACTAATGTGTCCCTTACGGTCAAGCTAACAATATTTATATCTATATTGTGTCAAAGTCTCTATGTGATCTTCGAACATAGGAGAGTTCCTTAGCTATGAACGAGTGCAAAGGGAGGTAATTTGGATGTGTGATCCAAATTACCTCCCTTTGCACTCGTTAATAGCTAAGGAATTACATCCTCCTTTGGGGAAGGGGTAATGTAGTATCTGTTCTGTTATCATGATGAGACCATCTTCCCAGAAATTACCTTCCTTTTTGGGGGAAGGGGGTAATGTACTATCTATTCTGTTGTCATGATATTATCCTCCCAGGCATTAACTCCTCTTTTTTTAAATTTGGTTTTCAACAGTGGAAGTAGAAGCTTGTGATCTGTTTCTATCAAGAACTTTGGAAATCCTATCAAGAACTCTACAAACTTCTCACAACACCACGTAATTGCTAATGTTTCCTTCTCGATATGTGAATATCTCTGCTCTGTTTCAGTGAGAGATCTTTATGCATAAAATACAGGTCTTCAGTCATCTCCTTCCTTCTGAAGTAGTACGCCACCCAAGCCATAATATGATGAATCTGCTGAGGCTCTTGTTGGTTTGTCAGCACTATAATGCATCAGTATTGGTGCAGAGCTAAGTTTCTTCTTCAGAGTCTGAAACGCTGTTTCCTAAGGCTGGTCCCATATCCATATTGTTCCTTTTTTAAGAAGATCCCAGAGTGGTTTTGTAATTTCTGCTAAATTAATTAATCTGAATTAATTTTCCATGCCAAGTAAACATCTTAGCTCAGACACATTTTGTGGTCTGGTCAATTCTTTAATGGCCTTCACTTTCTCAGGATCAACTCAAATTCTTTGGAGATAAGATGTCCAAGAAATTTAACTTCTCTAACAGAGAATAAACATTTTTCATTCAGTGTTACCCTCGCTGCTTTCATTCTTTGAAGTACTATTTGTACTCTCTGGTTGTGCACTTTTTGAGTTTTTCCACCGATTAGAACATCATCTATATTGCAAATGACCCCTGGTATTCCGGATACTATGTGCGACATTTCCCTGTGGACAATTTCCGATTCAGAGCTTATTCCAAATGGTAGATGCAAATAGTAAAATCGTCCAAAAGGAGTTATGAAGGTGGTTATTTCCTGTGAATCCTTATGCAGAACTATTTGGTGAAAACCACTGTTACAATCAAGTTTTGTGAACACTGTGGCTCCATCAAGCTCAGCAAGTAGTTGATCCGTTGAGGGAAGTGGAAAACTTTCCCTTTTCACACTTTTATTAAGTTTTGAGAAGTCAACACAACGTCTGACTCTTCCATCCTTTTTCGGGACTGCTACGATGGGAGCACACCAGTCTGTTGGGTATTTCACTGAACGGATAATTTTTTCTTTTTCCAAATGCTTCAACTCTTCCTGGACTTTTTTCTTCATGGGAAGTGGTAGACGTCTAGGGGCAGCAATTAAAAAAGGTTGAGCCGTCTCATCCAAATGAATCTTATAAAGATGCTCTAGGTTTTCTAGGCCTGTGAACAAACTGGGGAAGTCTTTTTTATATTAGTGACCGTCGCTTTTCACCATATTGCTTTTACTCAGTATTTTTAGAGTGTTGATTGCTGGTCCACCCAATAATAGTTCGGCTAAATCTTCACAACGTATAATTGCTGCTGCAAAGTTTTTTTCTATAACTAAGTGTGGCGTCCACTCTTCATAATACTTTTATTTTGTGTTGACCTGATCCATATAAGCTTTTACTTGTCGGTTTTACGATAGGAGAATTCTTCCTAAAGAACCGATCTGGCACAACAGTCACATCTGTGCCGGTATCTAATCTAAATTTGATGACTTTGCTGCAGACTTCAGTGGTGACTTCTACCGTAGCTAGCCATTCTTCTTCACTAACTGTATTACATACAACAGTTCCTAGGAACTGGGGTTCTTCCTCAACTCCCCTAATTTTCATGTTACTTTTGAAGACAGTTGCATAGTGCCCTATTTTTGAACACTTTCTACATCTTGCTTGCGAGGCGGGCAGTTTTTTCTGTTGTGAAATGCATGCATTCCACACCACATACACTGTTTCTCCGTCATCTTCTTTTTCTGCCTTTTATCTCTAAAAGATTTGGTGACACGGTTTAATCTGTTGTGGATCTGTTGTATTCAAGAGATTGTTTTGGTTTGAAGTCTTGATGATTCATGTGCTCTACCCATCTGTAGGCACTTGTCGAGGGTTAGCTTTTTGGCTGCTAAAAATTTATCTCACATTGAATCATCGTTAACCCCACCACAACTTTATCTCTAATGAGTCTGTCCGTTAGCTGTCCAAAATTGCAGTTCTTTGCAAGTTGGCGCAGAACAACTGAATAAGACTATGCTCTCGCTGTGATCCTGTTTCTGAAGGTTGAATTTATAAGACTCATATGCTTCATGTGTCTCACCAACGAAAAATTCCTTGAATTTCTTTATCACTTCGATTAGATCTATCCTATCTTCATCATTGTCAAATGGAGCACTTCATAAATATCGTAACAAGACTCACCAATAGTTGCAAGGAATACTGAAGTTTGATACCCAGTATTGAGATCATTTGAAAGTCGACTTGCAACAGAATAATTTTAAAAATTCCTCTTGAATTTTCGCCAATTGATCGTTACATCTCTCGATAAGAAATATAAATTTTTTTTTTTTAAGAAAGATTTTCTTTTTGCAAAATAATTGACGGTTTTCCTTGTTTTGTTTCTTCAATTTGCGTGTGTGCAAGGGCGTTGGCTGTTGTCCGAATGTTTACGTCTTTTTTTTTTTTTTGAAGAAAAAAAATCTGTTTATATTGTGTCAAAGTCTCTATGTGATCTTCGAACATAGGAGAGTTCCTTAGCTATTAACGAGTGCAAAGGGAGGTAATTTGGATTACACCACAATTACATCCTTCTTTGGGGGAAGGGGTAATGTAGTATCTGTTCTGTTATCATGATGAGACCATCTTCCCAGGGATTACCTTATTTTTTAGGGGGAAGGGGGTAGAGTACTATCTATTCCGTTGTCATGATATTATCCTCCCAAGCATTAACTCCTCTTTTTTTTTTTGGGGGGGGGGGGGGAGAAGGATAGTAATCGTTCAACATATCATCCTCTCAGTTATTACCTCCTCCTTTGGGGATCAGTGTATTATACTCTCGTCATGTGGGCAAAACGGACACGTACATAGCCGAGGCAATGGCTGAATACTTAAAAAATGACCTCCAGGCTGTAGTGGATTGGAGTCATAAATGGTTGGTAACTTTTAATGCCGCAAAGACCAAGCTCCTTTCCTTCAATAACTACAAGAAACCTCTTCAACCACCGATTGCCGTGGCAAATAACATCCTACCTGAGAGTTCAACATTCAAACTACTCGGCCTAACATTCACAGGTAACATGAATTGAAACATACATTGAGACATTGCCAAGGCTGCTGCAAAGAAGGTGGGCTCCCTCTACCGTGCTAGTAAACTCCTCACACCTGACATTATTCTGTATCTTTACAAAGCCACCATCTGCCCATGTATGGAGTATTGTTGTCACATCTGGGCTGGTGCATCATCGACTAGTCTCTCCCTCTTAAACAAGGTCCAAAAAAGAGTCGCCAAGTTAATAGGTCCCTCACTATCCACCAATCTTCAGCCCCTATCCCATCGCCGCAATGTTGCATCCTTGTGCTCGTTTTACAAATACTTCAATGGATTGTGCTCTGATGAACTAGCTGCTCTAGTGCCCCCTCGACGCAAATACACTAGAACAACCCGACAATCAGCTAGGTGTCATCCATTCACTGTGGAGGTCCTCAGATGCCGGAGAGCCTTCTACTCCAGCAGCTTCTTTCCTCGTGCTGCAGGCCTCTGGAACTCCCTCCCTGCTCTCCGTTTCCCCGACGTTACTGACATGCAGAGGTTTAAATCTAATGTAAACAGACATCTCACTGCACAGCTCCCAACTTAGGGAGTAGGTTTAGGGTGTCATCCTAATTCACAGTAGCCCCTTATGTCTACAGTGGTGTCCTGCTTTGTTTGGGGTGAAATATATTTTTAAAAAATATATCTTCCCAGCCTAGCAAAAATATGCGACCAAAAAGAGTATATTTTTGCTAGTAAATACGTATATATTTTTAATTATTTAAACTATTTATTAACCATTGTTAGTACGAAATTGTAATGATAAACAAAGAAAATCGATAGAATTTCTCTTTGCTGCTCTTTCTGTCCATAATATATTAATAACTCGAATCTACACGGCGATCTAAAAATGTCAAACATGTGTATGTTGTATTATGAGGGGTCCTGTATTCTGAAAACGTGTAAAGTTAGCTAGTATGGATTATGAACTGGGTGAAAGAAATAGGATGGAGTGCAAAATAAGTGCGTATATAATTTGGGACAAACAAAATTGTTCCCACGGTGATTCATTCTGAGAATCATAACACACTGGATGTGAGCTAGCCGAGATGAAACACTCGGATCAAAAAGGTTAGACAAAAAGCGATATTGAGTTCTGTTATGACATTGGTTGAAGGGTCAAAGAGCTGACGTCACAGATCCTTGGTGAGAAATTAGCTTTTTAGACAGTTCACCATGGATGCGCGAGATGGACAGACGTTCATAAACTGAGCTCTGTAATGCGTAGAGCCCGGGTGACATCGCCAGATATGGGCTAAGACGCAAAGCAAGATCCCAAGGACGGGACAAGAATATAGCCGATTGCATGCGTCACATTCCACAAACAGTATGAAAGAAAAAGAGAGTGTGAATGAAGGAACCGACGAGTGGAAATCTCTCTGATTGAAGTGTGAAATAAAAGGATAGAATCTCTCTCAAAAATCTTGCCTTCGAGCATTTTTGTCTCCCATGCATGAAAACAGAGTTTTCCCACAAGACAGGTACGCCACTACGATCACGAGCCAGCAACAAAGATGGGTGTGCAAGCAAACCCACGACCAACAGTGAGGCAGAAATCTCTAAGGTAACTTTTAATATTGATTTAAAACGTAAGAACAATTTGAAACATGTTAAGGACATTATAAGTTTAAAGCCAGTTTAAAGGCTTAAGAACTATTGTTAAAATGTGGAGATAAAACTTTGTTAATTATTCTGCATTTAAATGAACGCTAAATTTACTAAGAGGCCCGGCCGATGTTTCTAACTTTCGCAGTGAGTTTCGTGTTGTTTCGATTTTTGGTGGTGTCTCGAGAAACGTTGACCCCGGGCCTTCGCAAATACAAGTTATAAATATATATAGAATATCAGACTTGTAAAGTTATCGTTAAGATATTATTAAAAAAAACAAAAAACTATTTTGTCACATGTATAGCCGATTCTCTTTGTGTTTACAAACAC
Source organism: Sepiola atlantica (assembly GCA_963556195.1). Taxonomy (NCBI): domain Eukaryota; kingdom Metazoa; phylum Mollusca; class Cephalopoda; order Sepiida; family Sepiolidae; genus Sepiola; species Sepiola atlantica. The sequence continues at coordinate 54,095,687 of OY744521.1, forward strand.
ATATATGTACACACATACGTGATATATCCTATATATATGCCGGTATTATATATTTCATATGAAAAAATATATATATTTATTTATATAATATGTATACAAATATTTTTCTTTATGTGTATAAAAAACGAATTGCATACTCTCTCTGGAAAATTTTGCCACATCATTGGTGCAAAACTTCTGTTCTAGAGGGCGATTGTCCCATTGTATCGACATGTATGGATTAGGAGGTTATACTGATGCACTTCTTAAAGGCATTGCAGCAGTTACATAATTACGATCTATTTTCTGTTGCACTTGCATGTTCTCACTCGTGGAGTGATTAGTACGTTGTGCAATCACAGCTGGCGTAGGAGGCGAACTTCCAGCCAAACCTTTTTACCCGCATTATGAATAGTTTTAGTTGAGATGTCGATCTGAACGGATGTAATAATTCTTCCCTCGTCTCTAGCTATGGCTTGGCTAAAGGAGATGAAACTCATGTACTCAATCCCATTTCTATAGTACATATAAGTCTGTAGACTCAACCTATTTTGTATTCTTTCATGACCATTTTTTTTTTGTATTCAAACATTATATTGTTTTTGTTTTGTATTCTTTCTTGGGCAATTTTTTTTTTGTATTCAAACATTATATTGGTTTTTTTTTGTATTCTTTCTTGGCCATGTTTTAGTGTTGATGTTTGTTTGAATAAAATTGATTTAAATTGTAGAGAAAAAGTTTGTCTTTTTAATCAAAACTTGGTGACCTTTTTTCTTCATATCCAACAAAGTCAGTAAGATGGATATCTATGCAGCAACCCATTCTACAAAATAGCGATCCGACATCTTCTCCCTGTCTACAGTATCTTCAGGGATGCATTTTTTTTTGCGGGGAGATTTCGCCATCCTCCCACATAAAGCACCTGTTATTCCAAAATGGTCACCCATCTAGTACTGACCTCAACATCACTTTGGTGATCTAATGAGAACTGATGTGTCAACGTGATGATGCCGTATTCATGTATATGTGAAAAAGACAAAAGGAAAAATCATCAAAAGATGAGAGATTTTACCGATTTCGTTCGGATCAACGAACATCTTCAGAAAAATGAAGATTTTAAAATGTATTTAAAATCTTTACTTTTTCTGAAGACATTCGGTAAAATCTCTCGTTTTTTGATGATTTACTCCTGTATTTAATTTGTTTTTCCTTTTATCTTTTTCACACATTCTGTCTTCACAGCATTTCATTTTAGTATATATTGTACATTTTATCTTCATATATATGTATATAAACAAATAATGTATGATAACCACTATTTATTGAAACTTAGCATATAGCGTCTTCTATTGGATTGGTGCAGTCTATTTCTGTTGTTAACAGAGTGAATGCAGTTCAAATACTGTCCGATTCCAGTCAAGCTATTTTAAACCGAGATTCCAAGCCATTTAAGATCAAACCGTGTGGGGGAATAAAACATTGAATACAAAACTCAAATCCTGTTTATCAAATCATCTAATCCCACCCACACAATGACATTCTATCCACAAAACAAAGACTTCTACATTAAAATTTTAAGCTTGATTACAATCCTAAACCAACAAAAACAAACGTACAATTGAAAACAATACCTGACCCAATCACCCCAAGCGCTCCTTCCTGGACCAGAGAAACTCGAACTATAATACAAGACTTAGTCAAATGACCAAACTATCAAGAGGAATTGGATAAAATTAAAGTGCACATAAAATCACATTTCAATCTTCACGAATCGATCGAAACAAGAAAAATAATAGGCGGTGTAGCAATATCTAAAAAAAATATAAACTTCAGTCTATGCCCGACTTGTCCACCAAATTTCAGTCATAAATGTCCCCATTCAGTTATATGGTAAGGGTTACTTTGGTGATTGTCTCATCAGTAGGAGGTGTGATCTTGAATGGGCTTCACATCATCAGACCATAAACCTCCATATTTTTATCTCTGGGGTTATCTCAAAGAAAATGTCTATCAAGACAATCCCAAGACTAATCTTGAACTGAAGATGATCACAACCAAAATCAGGACTGGGTCAAAGTTATTGATAATTTTGCACATCGTATTTATGTATGCTTATCATTGAACTGCGATAGAACAAAGACTGTTGGGCATTCATGACTAAAACTAGGTGGACAAGTCCAGTATAGACTCAAGTTGATTTGTACCAAATATGGTTTGATTGCAGAAAAGATTGGGAATTTTATTAACGATTCTATGAGTGCCATATTTTTTTGGGGGGGAGGGGGGGTCACCCTATACATATAAAATACTTTTGAATCACACTTGTTTGCTTATTTCGAGCTCACTCGCACATCATTGACTAGAATCTTCCATATTTCATGGTCTTCCATCACGTTCTTTAGTTCTTCAGTTGAATCATACAATGCATACCAATTTTAAGTTAATCTTTTCTTTTTGTTAGTAAAATGTTTCAGAAAATGAAATAAATACATTTTAAAGGAAATAAAAGAATGCTCACAAGGCAATTTCTATAGTTTTAATTAAAAATGTAATAATTTTTCTTTATTTTACAAAAATTAAAAATTTTGTTAAAATATTGAAAATTAAATTTTTCTATTCAACAAATTCTAAAATATTTTTTTTTATGAAAGAAAGAAAAAAACTTTGCACAAATCGAAATAAAACAACTCATGAACGCAGATAATTTTTGCATTTTTCCCATTTGGTCACCCTTTATCACTTTTGACGTTAAGTAATATGTTGGTAACTGAAAGAGAAAAAAACAAAAACTTTTGCTGCTTCTTGACATAACAATCCCAGCTAAAAAAAAATGTAAAATCATTCCAGTTTTATGTCATGCAGCAGATCTTTTTGATTGGGTAGAAAAGTCTTATTTTAAGTTGTACTTTGATTCACAAATGCCCCCAACCACAAACAAATTGTCTGGCAAACACATTTTTTGTTCAAATTTCACGAACATACAAATGCAGATTCACAAACAGTGACTGTTAATGAAGCAACGGTTTTAAGTATTTGTTTAGGGTTAAAAAGAAAAAAATATTGATAATATAGATTAATTAAAGACAGTTTCTGGACCAGATGAATAAATTTATTGGATTTACACTAATTTCAATGGGAAAAATTGTTTGGGTTCACAAATGTTGTCAAAGAACAAACTAGTTTGTGAGCCGAGATACCACTGTAGTTTAAATTAATAACTTTTTTTAATTTAAGTTTTTCAAATTTTCTTATATTATGAATCGAAGTAGCCAAATAACCACTTTGAAGAGTAAAATGCAAGAAAAGATAACTCGTGATTCGACTAAATGATTAGTCCTGTACAGAGTTATCTTCCAAGAACAACATTTTTACACAGTACTAATCCTATTTATGATCCAATGTATAAACAAACAAGAAAAGTGTATAAACAAACAAGAAAAGAAAATTCTCATTTATCTATCATACTTGTCCACTGGATAACAAATCTGCATGACATAAAATTAGAATCGTGTTTAAATTTTTCAGCGAAGATTATTATGTTTACAAACACTGAAAACTTTTGCTTTTTACATTCTATTTTTTGGGATTATTATTATCATTATCAATATGGATATTTATATCTAAACTAAATTTTGTCCGATGTGCTCTCTGACCTTCTTCAGGTAAATCATTCATTTATGTACAGTGACATTTCTCCATTAAATATTTGTGTCTGTTGATGTTTCTTATACACTAAAGTCCATCAGATTTAAGTATGTTTGAAACATCAATGTATAACACACATACATTATATTTAACTATGGAGGAAAACGTCATTGCTCTGCATAAATGTATCAAATCTGAACAAGAGCAGCCTCGATGGCCGAAATGTTGTATAAATATAAATGTCAAACTTGATGAGGACAAACGTAAAAACAAAAATAAAACCCCAACAAGAACATTCCAAAAACAATTTAAACAAATTATAATTTTTGTTTTATAGCCAAATTAATTGCTTGCAATAATAAATGACCCAAGATGGTTTAATATGTTGATATCTTAAAAATATATAAAGACGTGAAAAATGGAAAACCATAAAAGTAGTATCAACTTTTTGTCTTCATATTTTGATGGTTAAATCAAGAATGAGACAAGAGAAGAAAAAGAAAAGCCAAAAAGTAGCACAAAATTTCTCGACTTTTCTTTTCTCACTCTTAATAAAGTCTTCAACATATAAAAGCAAAACTTTGATAGGGACAATTTCAATATTTTTCCTGATTTCGATGCAATTACCGATTCTTTTCTAAATTCCCGATTCAGATTCTTTTTAAATTTCTAAATATTTAGTTATAGAATTGTTGTTGTTTTATAATTTTCGGATTACCAAAAAAACGTGTGTAATATGTGCATATATTTTCGCAAAAGTAAAAATACACTTGGGGGGGGGGGGGAGTATATTACACGAGTAGATCTTTCTAACTATTTTTTTCTCAAATGTTTCCCCGTAATTGAGTGAAAATAGTGAGCCAACTAAAGATTTATTTCTTTAAAAAAAAAAGCCGATTTGCAGTCGTTCATCGTAAGTTGACAAAATGTTATTTGAATTTTTCATCAACAATTGAACATAGTTGACCAGGACCTTTTTTAGTAAAAATAATTTTTTTAAATAGACTAGTAAGTAACTTATTTAAAAAATGAAAATACTGCAAAGAGGAAAAAAAAAAAAAAGAAGTAAAAATGGAACAGAAAACTGTTCCCTTTTTTCTTTCTTTTCTCTTTGATGTTCATTTCTAGCAAACAACTTGTGGAGGTGATTTGGTGCCAACATTAACAAACATCTAACCCACACACCTGGTGTCATACCTTCTAAGAAAATATTGAAATTAAAGTGAACTGTTACATTTACTCGGTTAATGAAAATGTAATCGTAACTAAGTGAAATTATGCTAAATACGACTAAAATGAAAACCACTTACTTCCCCCTGGCAATTTTGAAATATTTAAGGTGTGCATTTTACATGAGTAGGCGCTTTTTTAAACAAATTTTATGCTGAAAATCACGGACACAAATTATGCAAGTGCACACATTACATGTGTTTTTTAGGGTATATTTGATTCTTTTTGCATAACACTCAATTCAGCAACAATGTTTAAGATTCTAAAAAAATTTATTTTTTAAACTAACCTGTTTAATTTTTAGATGGGTCATGGAGTGGGTCGCAATATTAGTTTAACGTAAATTGACCACCTACACGAAACATGTCACGTCATACCACCCAGAGGTCAACTTACGTCAAATTATATAGCAAACTGATCTCTCATCATAAATCTAAATATTAAATAGGTAAGGTTTTTAATGTTTTTAGAATCTCAATATTTGCAGTATCCGGAAAATGTAATTTTGACAAGGTAAGAAACTTCCGAATTTAATAACTCTGAATTGGAGGACTGCAATTAAAACATGCAAATGATTTACAGTGAAACTGTGAATATAATTCTAATTTCATTCTAATTTTTTATGTTATAAATTAATGAAGAGGTAACCTGTGTGTAAACATACTAAAAGTGCACAAAGTCACACGCTGCAAATCTACTAATACTTTTTAAAATTCTGCATAAAGTGGTTAAAGTGTCCAGAAGAGAAAGGTGCTGGAGCACCATTCTCTCTAGAAATATGCTGTGTGTGTTTTTTTTTTTAGATAAAATACACCATAGATGCTTGTATAGAGAAGACCATTCCATTGGGTCTTATTTTTCTGCTGCCATCACAGTAGTTGGTGCTAAGCAGATAAACAAAGAATTTTGAAGAGAATGGTTACACGTTACATATGCATATACGACGGTAATCATTTCTGTCTGAAATTATTTCATCTTTGTTTGGTATTTAAAAAAAGATACTGATCGTTTTATTAATGTCGTTTTCAAATTCAACTCATTTTAAAATTCAAAATGGATGCCCAAATCTGTCTAGAGAAATCTTAAATAAAAATATTTGCTTGTTTTCCCTAAAATTTGAAATATTGTTTTTACACAATAACAAGCCTGCACAACATAAAATGTTTTGTTTGTCCTAATACAAAATTCTAATTTATTTTTGAACATACATAAAATATTGAACCAGCTTTCCAAAAAAAGGCACTCTGGATCAGAGCAAAAATTAAAATTGTCTCAGTCTAGAAGGATTACTCTTTCATTGACAGGCGGAACAGAATGGATAGGCAAGTGAATAAATAGCGAAAAAGTTGGACAAAGTTTCACTAATTGACAAGACAGTCAAAGATTACATCCGCCGAAACGTTGTAAGAATAACATCTCAAATGAGAACAGCCGTCCAAACAGTTCAAATAATACAAGTATTTAGTCTGTTGTTTTCAAACAAATGAAATCGATTTTTTGCAGTTTTAAATACAGGTTAAGCACTCTCTCCTAATATTTTAGATTAAATATTTTTTAATTTATTCTGTTGTTTTCAAACAAATGAAATCGATTTTTCTAAGTTTTTTTGTGGGGGGGGGGAGGGGCTAGGTTCGCTCCCCTATAGTTATAAATAGAGACTAAGCCCTCCTCCATATTTTAAAATAAATACTTTTAAATAAGAATTTACTCTATTTCTTTTCAAAAAAATAAAATCGATCTAAGTTAGGGGGGGGGGGGCTAAGTTCCTTCCTCTATCCCTATAGTTGCAAATAGGGGATAAGCCCCACCACACCCAATATTGAACTCAAAATATTGAAGTTTCTTTTTTTGTTGTTTCATTAAATCTTAGATGTAACCATTTTTCTTCTTTCTTTTTAGGATGAGTGAGGGATCCTGTTGCCACTAGGACTTAAGTTTAGTGGTAGGGTTAAGAGAGGGTTGTTGTTTTTGGCGGGGTGGAGTTGTTGCCACCTGGATTTAGGGATAGTGGTAGGATTAATGGAGGATTATTTTTAACCCCCATTCATAACACTATATTTTACTCCCTTAACAAAAATAATTCCTGTTATATGCCCGTAAAACGTTATTTTGTTAAACACTGTCCAGAAATAGATGATCATTTTACGTTAAATTTATATGCGAAACTGATCCTCATTCTAAATTCTAAAATAATTGGGCTTTCTTCCCCAAGGTTTTTCAGGATTTCACACGTAATTGTTTAAAATGTGGAATCTTATTAGGGGGGGGGGGGTATTTAGCTGAGGGTCCTCATCTATTTTTAAATACAATTTTCTTTTTAATTTGATAAACTTCTTGATGTTTTCACATTATGTATTGTATCCAGGATGTTGATAATCTAATTGTGAGATTTTTATCTATATTTTTCACTTGTGCTATTGTACCTATTATCCACTTGTGCCACTTTTATCTGCTATTTTTCCCGTATAGTTTTTTTTACCTAAATTCGTTATTATGATCTATAAATTTTAGTTTTACTGGTAGTTTAAAATCAATAAATATTTATCATTAGTACCAGCAATTGAAAATTAGTTTAAAACAAAAGAAAAAAAAATTAAAAGAATCGTTTTTGAAATCTGAAATTCGGGCAAAATTTTTCTATTCCAATTCCCCCAAAAGTCCCGATTTTTTGATTCCCGATTAATCATCCAAACACTAGTTGATACTACTTTGAGTTTTCAGGTTCTCCATTTTTCACATTCTGATGATTTATTTTCTAAATATTTGATCATTATATATAGATATACATATATAATATGTATAACTGTATATATTCCAACTTAGGATGTTTTTCATACAGTGCTCGATACACAAGGTAGAGTTATCACAGTGTACAATGTTCTGTTTTGAAACGATTTTCAAAATGGTAAAATATCCAACAGGCAGTATTTAAGATTCATTTCTGCACTTTTAAAAGTCGATTTTAATGCATTTTTATCACAAGACATTTTGCAATGTACATATATAATATATACACTGTATATATCTGATATTTAGCACTCTAACAAAAATAAGATACATCGTCAATAGTGCATGGTGATTGCCAGTTTTTTGCCTTGCGTTTTTCAGACCATAGTTGAGTCTCTATGTATATATAATTCATACACACCCCAAAAATACCTATACAGAATTCTAACATGTGCCTATTAAAAGGAACCACCTTTAGCTGATGTCGCCTTAGATCACTTTGCTAATGAGCCTTATGGGAGAGTGAAGGGTGACTGTGTATAGATCACTCATTTTTCTAATTTTATGGCTTTTCATTTTCATTGTTTACCAAATCTCCTCTGATTATGTGTCAAACAGTGAAATATAGAAAACTTATGATGAAGTAAAAGTTATATTATTTGCTCCGTTCATTTAGGGCGAAAGTGCTTAATATCAGAGATAGGGCACATGTAGATCTAAGTTTGGAGACAACCAACAGTGCAGGGCGACTGTTAGTTTTTTGCTTTGTATTTTTCAGAGATGAAAAACTGTCAATCACCTTGCACTGTTGACGATATTTCTAAACTTATATATAAGGTTAATAAGTTATTTTATTTTTGGTAGATTGTTAAATACCCGATACATACAGTATGATATATGATTAAATTAACTGAGTTGCAGTTTCATTCTCAAAATGCTCAGCTTAAAATGCTCTACAAATAATAACTGGCATCAATTTGAGGTTTCTTGAGATTCCAAATTTAGCAAATTATGAAAAAATTGAAAATTGAATATCTTAACCAATAAAAAACTACTGGATTGTTTTCTGTAAAATTTGGTTACTGGTTTTTAATCACCATAAGTATGAATTTTTTCAAATTAGAATTTTTTAGCGCATTTATGGAGGAGTGTTATGTCAAAAACACCAAATTTTTACCATTATATATATATATATATATATATATAGTAGTATGAAAATATATTTATGGCAAGTAAGCTGCACAGAAACGTTCTTATTTAATTCTCAAAGGAAATCAACAGCCTGAAACATGAACATTTCTGTGTCGATTATTTGCCATAAATATATTTTCATATTACTACTAAGCTCTACTCACATATTGAGCACTGTTGAAGTAAATACTGAAAATATATATACTCAATATATTATATTACTTTATAATATTATATGTGTATATACATGAAATAGTAATAAATTATATATATTTAAGTAGTGTAATCTAAAATTTTTCACTTGTGATGTGACTTTGCTCCAGGATTTGTGTTGTATATATCTATGGCTGATACTGTCATGCTGTAAAGACCAAAGAATTGTGTTGTGATGACTTCATGCAAACCGAACACGGTACAGATATGCAAGTGTTGTCTGATGAAAGGCTGTTAGAGAAATTAGAGTTATTGTGATGCTGTGATTCACAGTAACAGTTGGCATTGTTCACATATTTTCTCATAACTGTCTTCCGAAGTTCTTCACGAGCTTTTCTTACAACAAACATCATCAGGCAGGCCATCAGACAAAGCTGAAAAAAACAAAACAAAATCTATAGAATCATGTGCGCATATTTCTGCATCAATGCTAACATCAAAATGGCTCTCATCATGTTAAAATCATTAATCATGCTAACAGAGTGTTAGCATGGAAGATGTTTTATATAATAATTGTGAAAGACTTATACAATAGTCATGATGAGTCATTTACATAAAAAAATTTTAAAAGCCGTTTCAATAAATAACTCTGTTATTCATTTTTTATTTTGTTATAACATTTTGCTCTGTATAAATAATAGTTTTATGTAGATAAGAAAGTAATTGGAAAAAAAAGGATAAATAGCTAAAACCTTTTAAATATTTTTCTATTGCATTCAGAGTTAATTTTCAAAAGAGGCAATTCAAATGAAAACGTAACATACATTAACACACGGGATGCTTGCCACACCTGAAATAGTTTCATTCTTACATTCTTGTTAATTGAAAAAATATGATTTAAAGTTTTTGTTCGTTTATACAAACGTGTAAACCAAGTTTATTTTATGAAAAACTTTTTAAAGGAAAATTAAAAATATGAAAATATATTGATATATTGATATATGTGCATATTTCCATATTAATGCTAACATCAAAAGATCTTTGAAACCATAACGAGACCCTCCTGTGGGCATGAAATACTCAGACCATGAAATCCATGGTTTTGATAGTTTCTAGTGTTGTGAAAACTGATGGCATACATTTTTCATTGCTTCCCAACAACTTTTATAATTAAAGTCACTCAGGGAAAAACAGTTGTCGCCTTGTTTACAAACAATACTAATACTTCAAGTTAGTTGCTGCTGATGTTTGGTATGATGTCGCTTGGCGAACAGATAGATACACATAACAACATAAGCAAACATATTCTACTACAACAAATTGCACATATTTAAATAGAGAATTAACTCTACTTACACAAACACGTTTCGTAAACACTGAAACTAAATTAAAATCAAGTTTGGTAAAAATGTTAATTTCCAACTTAACCACAACTTTTATACTTAAAGTCACTTGGAAACAATACACACTTCAATTAGCGACTGCTTATGTTTGCTTGAATGTATACTAAATTACCACCCTTAGTGTTACATGCAGAAACATAGCTATTATACATATACATATTAAAACAGACAATACATATTATATTGGACATTACCAAAATCTGATTGTAGCATTCTTTCTTTTTACAACCATGCCATATTCACATGAGAAATCTTTTTTTCTATGTTTTAGTGAATTCTAAATGCAATGTCATGAGATCTCATGTTAGAGGTTAGTATACCAGATTACAATGATGACACGGAAAGAAAGCATTGGCATTATTATATTTATATATGGTGAAAAAGAGATAAATTTTGATAAACCCCCATAAATATGTAAGACCAACATGGATCCTTTACAATCCACCCTTGCCAGATTCTCGCCAGGAAAACTTTTTTTTTCCAGGTTATCGTGAATTCTATGCCTAGACTTTAGAATATCTAAAAGGAATTTGAAAATCAGATATTGAATATTTTTTCTCCAAATTACCAAAATAATAATTACCATTGTGTACCAGCCGTAATATTTATATAAATAGCTGTGTAACTTTGAAATCGTTTGTTATCTCCTATCATAAAATAGAAAAGTCTCAATTACAAAAGGGCAAATTGGACAAAAAGGGATTAAACACAAAAGTCTCATGATCTGAAGTTCAATCCCTGTGCATGGCAGTATGTTTTAATTTTCTCTTTCATCACACCCAAAAATAAATTCCGCAAAACAATACCAGAGAAGAAATGTAAATAGTTAATGTTTTTGTTTTTTTAATGTAAATTTTATTCTGATATCAAAAGTTTGCTTATTTTTTTAAAATACACTTTTCTTATCAAGGTTGCTCTGAGGAAATGTAGCAGCCTTATAAGGCCACCTCTAGTGTAGCACTTCATCTCATCTACGTACTTAAATAAACTTCTATTTCAAAAGTATACTCTCCTACGGTAATTGACCTTGTTCAATCAATCAGGGCCTCTACTATCCCCCACCCTCGATTACTTTTTAACAAAAACAAGAGTGAAAGAAAAACTTCCATTCGTTGGCGTAGGTATTCAAGTACAAAACACAGGCAAAGATTTGCCACTGAATGAAATAATGATAACTCAACAAGTTTTAAAATAATAACAGAATGATAAAATAGTGATAACAATGATAAGTTCTTTTTTAAACAATAACAAGATCGGTTAAAAGGTTAAGTGAAATACAATGAAAAGTAAGTCGATAACAATGAGAAAAGTTTTAAATTACCTGAGCAATGAAAATGAAATAACCCGTTACATGTGAGGAACTGTCAGTCCACACCTCCTCCATAGAACGGAATGTGGAACCGACATAGCAGTTCACAAGAGTGAGTGGCGTCATTCCTATCACTGATGCAATCGTATAGACTGGCACAGAGACATGTGTCAGCTGAAAAGAGAGAATAACAGACCATAGGTTAGACCAGCAGATAAGTAGTTGGAGTCAGAACCTGCAATTTTTACAATAGCTAGATCGTTTTTTGTTTGTTTTTTTTAAAAATCATTTATGACAATCATTTCATTTAAAAATAGTGTGAGTAAATACATAAGCATATGAGATTGCGTTCTAAATATGCACATAAGCATAAAAAAGCCATTTTCTTTGCCTTCATTCTGAATATATTTTCTCCCTCTTTTACCCCAACAGATATTCCTTTTTATTTTCTCTGGCTCACACTAATTTTACCTGATTAATTTGTAATATTGTTTCTGATGAATTAATAACAGATTATTTTCTCTTCGCTTTTACATATCTGAAAAAGGGATAAATTGTACCAAAATGGATTGGATTGGATTGGATTGGTTGGTTTTGCGGCATATCAACCTATGTGGTCATTTAATGCCGAGGTTTTTTGTTTTTTTTATTGGGGGGGGGGGGAGAGACTTTTTTAGCCTTTCCTCCCTTTTTTATAAAATCGAACTAAGAAATTAAATGTTGTATTTATACATGGATAAGTATATTTGGGTAACTTTAAATTTCCTTAAATTTTCTTATATAAATTTACTTTTCTTAGGTATGCTAAAATATTTGCTGAGTTGACCTTTTCGAACAGGTCTTCCATACTGCTTTCTGTATAATATAGTTTTCTAGTTGGGGAGAGGTCATCACACCCAACTAGGATATGTTTTACTGTGAGTGTCTCCTGGCATGGGATGCACTCTGGCGCCGATTCTCCATTAAGTATATAAGAATGAGTAAAGTTGGTGTGTCCTATGCGCAGTCGAGTCAGTATCACATCTTCTCGGCGTGATCTCTTGATGTCCGGACATCGTTCCCTAAGTTTAGGTTTGATTGAGTATAATTTGCTGTCCTCTTGCTGATTCCACCGCAGTTGCCATTTTTCCTGTATGTATGTTTTTATCTGGGGTCTAAGATCAGTATGTGGGATCTTAAGATTGTTAGTTGGAAGGTGAGAAGATTTTTTTGCAGCTGAATCTGCCCTGTCATTGCCTTTGATCCCCACATGGCTGGGGATCCAGACAAGAATAATGTTTTTAGTGGTTAAAAGGATATTGATTTTTTCTAATAATTTTGTTGTAAGTGGATTTTCTTGTTTTTGATTTTTTATAGATAATAGGACTGATAGAGAATCTGTAAGGATGATAAAGTTTTTGGTGCTTTCCTCTGAAATTATATTGAGTGCTAGATCGATAGCTATAGTCTCTGCAGTGAATATAGATGCTTCGTTTTGAAGATTTCTCTTCATTGTGGTTTTATGGTATGTTGCTGCACATCCAGTGTGGTTGTTGCTTTTAGACCCGTCTGTGTAGATAAAGATGTAGTCTGAATATCGTAATTTTAAATGTTGAAGTTCGTCGTGGTATTCAATAGGGTTTGTGGTAGATTTGGACTTTTTATTTAGGTTCAGTTTTATTTCTACTTGTTTCATGGTCCATGGAGGTGTTTTAGGTAGTATGGAGTTGTGAATGCTGGAGATTGGAATTTTCGATTCTTCAATGCTTTCCTTCATTCGGAGCCCGAAAGTTTTGATAGTTTTTCCTCTCATGTTAAATAGTTCTTCGTATTTAGGATAGAAGGTACATTGATATGCAGGGTTGTTTGGGCAAGACTTCAGTTTGAGTAAATATTGAAGAGCTAACTTTTCTCGCCTTAGATCTAGTGGGGGTTCATGTGCTTCCGTGTATAGACTGTTCACGGGGGAGGTTCTGTATGCTCCTAGGGCCAATCTTAGGCCAGAATGGTGAATAGGGTCTAGGCTTTTTATATAGGATGTTCGGGTTGATCCATATATGAAACAACCGTAGTCTAGTTTTGAGCGGACTAGTGCTCTGTAAAGTTTAAGGAGTGTTTCCCTATCTGCACCCCAATCGGAATGTGCTACCACTCTCAACAGATTTATAGCTTTGTTACATTTTTTTTTAAGATAGTTTATGTGTGGGATAAATGTTAACTTTTTGTCAAATAAAATCCCTAAGAATTTGTACTGGTCAGTAACGGGTATGGGCGTTCCTTCCATGGTTAGGACAGGATCTTTATGCATGTTCTTTAGTTTACAGAAATGCATGCATTTTTTTTTTCTTTTGGAGAATCTAAATCCATTTTCTTCCGTCCATCTCATTACCTTGTTTAAGCACAATTGAAGCTTCCTTTCTATTATAGACATATATTTCTACAGATCTACAGCATATTAGGAAATCATCTACATATAGGGAGCAATCTACCCCAGGGTTAAGGTTTTTTACAATATTGTTAATTCGGATACTGAACAAGGTCACTGACAGTATACTCCCTTGAGGTACTCCATTCTCTTGTTCCTTCAAGTCCGAGAGAGTTGTGCCAACCTTTATTTTGAACCGTCTATTTTAAAAAAAATTTTCAATAAAAATTGGCATTCTGCCTTTTAGTCCAAGCACCTTCAGATCTCTTGTAACCCCGTACCTCCACACAGTATCGTAGGCCTTCTCCATGTCAAAAAACACTGCTGTTAAATGTTCCTTCCTTACAAAGGCTTCTCTGATGAAGGTTTCAAGTCTGACTATGTGGTCTATTGAACTACGGTTTTTCCTGAATCCTGTTTGAAGTTCTGTAATAAGATTCTCTGTTTCCAGGAACCAGATTAATCTTTTATTTATGATCCTTTCCATAGTTTTGCAAATGCAGTTTGTTAGAGCTATAGGTCTGAAATTCAATGGATCTGAGACGTTATTTGATTGGGATTGGATGTTTGGGTTTTCAGATTTGGGGATTGGTATTATTATGGCCTCTTTCCAGGTCTCAGGTACGTTTCCACTGGACCATATAATATTGAAAATTTCAAGTAGGTATTTCATTGACGTTTCTGGAAGTTTCTTGAGGATTTCATATGGAATTTCATCGGGCCCTGTAGCTGTGTCATGGGATTTGGTTAACGATTCTTTTAATTCAGACAAGGTAAGAGGTTGGTTGTATTTTTCGGTATTTTGTGATTTAAATGAAATTTTCTTTTTCTCTTCCTTTTCTCTGATCTTTTTGAATTTCTCTGTTTGTCTGTCACATGATGAAATTTTTGATAAATTGTCTGCCAGATTATTGGAAATGTCTTTTTGATCGGTGTATATTTTGTTGTCTTTAGAGATGTGGGATATTGGTGTACTACTACACTTTCCTTCTATTTTCCTCATCATGTTCCAAACTGTTTTTGCCTTGGTATTTACATTAATTTTGGATATATAATTTCTCCATGTTATTCTTTTTGCTCTGTTGTTTTTGAAGAAATCTAGATTTTCGCTTGTTGGGCACTTTTCGAATTTTCTCAAAGCAGCTCGTCGAGCTCTGATGGCTTTTCTGCATTCTTTTGTGAACCAAGGTTTGTTGTGGTTGTTGGTTTTGGTTGTTTTCGGTATGGTATTATTTGCTATGTTTGTGAGTGTTTTAATAAAGTAGTTCAAATGGTCATCTTCATCTTTCTTTTCGATAATCAATTGGTTTTTGCATTGTTCCTGGAAGTCTTCCCAATCCGCTTTATGTAGGTTCCATTTGGGTGTTTTTTGTTCAGTACTAGTACTTAGACTTTCCAGGATGATTGGGAAATGATCACTCCCACAGGTGTCATTGTGTACTTTCCAATCATAGTCTATGTATATGGAAGGATCACATAAGGTAAGGTCAATGGCGGTGAAAGTACCTGTTGCTGGGTACATATAGGTGTAGTTTTGATTATTAAGGAGGCATAGATTATTTTTATTTATTATGTTTTCTATTTCTTTTCCTTTTTTATTTGTCTCTTTACTTCCCCATATTACATTGTGACTGTTGAAATCTCCTAGTAGAAGAAAGGGTTTAGGGAGTTGTTTAATTAATTGAATTATCTCAGTTTCGTTGATTGTATCTTTTGGAGGGATGTAGATTGAACAGAGTGTTATAGTTCTATGTAGAGTCACTGAAACTGCAATTGCTTGCAAATTTGTGTTTATATTTATTTGTCTTTGAGGAACTTCATTCTTCACGAGTATTGATGTGCCTCCTGAAGCTCTGTCCGTATCTTTATTTATGTAGTTATAAGATGTGTAGTGTCTTATGTTGATGGTATTATTTTCTTTCAGAAAGGTCTCCTACAGACAGATAAGTGCTGGGTTCATATTTGTTATTAATAATGTGAGTTCATTTTGGTTTGCTTTTATCCCTCTGATGTTCCATTGTAATATTTTGTTCATTTGGAATTGTGTTCAACTTCCACTTCCATCGACTCCAATCTCTCAAATCTATTTTCTGTCGGAATTCCTGTTCGGGATATAGATCGGGATCTTTCTTTTCCTGTTTTATTTTGTTTGTTTTTTTTTGTCTGGGGGGATTTTTGGTTCTTTCCTGGTTTGTGATGTGTTTGATGGTTGTTTGGTTGTTTTTGTAGAAATGGTTTGTGGTTTTGTTTCTTTTTGTGGTTCAATAGTGTCTTTACTTAATATTATCCCTGGACTGGTTGCAGACATTGCACTATTCATTTTCCTCATTTCTTCTAATAGTTCTTTCACTTCCTTTATTAGTTTGTTTAGGATATCAATTTTCTTGTCAGTTGTATCCGTTACATGTATATGACCATTTTGATTGTTGATTGGAGTAGTTTTTTTAGTTGCATCTGCATATTTTCTAGTTTCAATGCTTTTCCTGGCCTCTGGGTAGGATATATTTTTTGTATGTTTTAGTTTAGTCACTTCTTTTTCTCTTTTCCAAATTTCACAATATCTAGAGCCAGCGCCATGATTTCCAAGGCAGTTGGCACAAATCTTTTTTGCAGTCAATGTGTGGGCCGCTTTCTCCACACCTTCCACACACTGGTAATCGTGTGCACTGATCTTGATGGTGTCCAAACTTCTGGCACTTGAAGCATTGGAGGGGGTTTGGAATATAAATTTCTACATTTATTTTCATATATCCAACTTTCACTTCTTTGGGTATGGTGAGGGAATCAAAAGTTAGTATATATGCGTTGGTATCGATTTTTTCACTGTTTTTTTTTATTTGGACTCTTCGAACATCTAACACATTCTGTTTCCGTAAGTTTGTCTTGACTTCCTCCAAGGGACAAAGTGCAAGTTCGTGACTTTTCACAACTCCTTTGCAGGTATTTAGGGTTGGATGTCTGTAGCATTTAACTTTGATGTTTTCAAATAATTTTAGTTTCATTATTTCTTTAGATTGTTCTTCGTTATGGGTTTCTATTAGTAGGCTGCCATTAAATTGTTTTTTAATAGACTTTGGTTTTAAAGTTCTAAGATTTCTTTCAATTTTGAAAGGTGATAGTTTGCTCAAAAGAGTTTCCTCCATTGATTCTATTACTACGAATGTTGAGTTCCTTGATATTGTCGTCTCTTCTTCAGAGCTACTGTTGTCAGAGACATCAGAGTGGTTTCTCTTTAGATGGTTGGGTGGTTTTTGGGAGGAATAAGCCATAAATTTTGTTTTCTTTTTTCGTCATTTTTGGTCCCCACCCACCTCGGAGTCCTAATTGGGAAGAGCCTGGGGAGAAACCCATTCGCCCAGCCTCCACAGGGATACAAAGATGATATAACCGACTTTGGTGGTATCATAATGATTATCTGTTCTCTCTTAATACTGCTATGGGATCTGTAGCAATCCTGAGGGGTTTACAGCCTCGTCATCGATATTCACACCTAATCGATTGGCCCTCAGCCACCGCTTTCCATCATATATTAGGGAGTAGGGTTATTTGTGGGAGAGGGAGGGGTGTGTTGTATTAATAGAGAGCTTTTGGAGTGGGCAATATATGGTGGGGCTTGGCGTGACTGGCCGATTGGTCCGATCAGGCCTCTCCGACCGCCTGTCTAGTCGAAGTAAGGGCCAAAGTAATGTGTTGCGGTGCCTAAACTTCTATGTAACCTGGTCTAGGTTCGCTCAATCACCAGGATCACGTCCTAAGACATTACGGGTAGCAACCCACGGCTAACTGGTTGCCCCACTGAGGGGTTTTTACCCTCTGCAGGGGGGCAGTCGGTTTGTTCTCATGCCCTACCGACAGGGCAAAAAAAAAGTATATTTGTTTTCTTCTCTTTTTTGTTTCTTTCCCCTTTTAATATCTGTTTCTATTTAACCCATAGTTGGGACCCTAACAGGTACTACCACTCCGGGTCAGGGTGGACCTGGGAGCAATGGTAATTAAGAGGAGGCTCCACATTCCCCAAAGTCTGTAAACCGGATCTCACCATCGGATGTAGTTTAAGGTCATATCCAGGACCGGGAGTAGGGTAGGAAAAAATAAAAAAGGGGAGGGAGAAAGGGAGAGGGGCTGTTGTTTTTGTTTTTGGTTTTGTAGAACATAATTAAGTTTTACAAACAAAAAAAAACGTCAATGTAGGTGAATTTCGTCTCAGGGAGCCACAGGGCAGCCTGATCTGGTATCACCAGTGTACCAAAATGTCATGAATTGAAAAAAGCCTAGTTCATATGAAAAGATATATATATATATATATATATATGAAAAAAGGAAAACCAAAAATATTATTTATGTATTCATCAACGTTGATAAATACATAAATAATATCTTTGTTTTTTTTATTTTTTATTTTCCATTACGTTTGAATATTATTTCCATTTTTGATCACACATTATATATATATATATATATATATATATATATATATATTAGTCCACTCTTGTTTATAATCGTCTTTGACAAACTGAAAAAGCCCTGCAGAAATAGTGTTCCATTGGAGGTTCTGTGTGTGGATGATATTGCTATCAGTGCACCCAGTGCAACAGAAGTGAGTACAGCATATAAAAGGTGTAAATCAGCGCTTTAAAGGGGCGGCTTCAGGGTTAATATGACAAAGACGAAGCATATGATATCTGACACTAAAGAGATGATATCTGTTCCACAAGGCAAATACCCATGCCCCATCTGTAAGCTTGGAACTGGCTCAAACTCCATGAAATGCAGAACATGCAATAAGTGGTGTCGCAAAAGGTGCACCAACCTGCCGGTGCTACATGTAGCAGATGCAGCTAATTTCTTTTGCAGCACTTGTCGAGATCTGCCTCCCATGGAAAGAGAAATTATTGCACATGTCGAAAGAGTCAATAAATTCACCTACCTCGGTAACACAATTGATTCCAGTGGACAAACTGACATAACTATAAGACAATGTATATCTGCGACGTGGAGAGTCTTCAGGCGGCTGTCAACAATTTTACAAAATGCAGGGATCCCATCGTATGTGAGATTGGCAGCATACAACACACATGTCTGACTTGTACTCTTGTATGGCTGCGAAACATGGTCAATGACGAAACGTCAGAATTACACGATCCTGGCTGCAGCACATTGGATGGAGAAAATTGCTGGTCTCACTCTACTGGCCTCCACGAGAAAGTATGTTGCACAACATCTCAATTGGTATGGTCTCATCGCCGGCCGTCAGTCATCCAGTGTGTTCCACATTGCTGTTGATGACCAAAAGCCACGTCGTTGGCCACTTAAGACATGAAGGGGATCAGTTAATCTTGGCGGGTGGCACAAGTGAAATGGCAACAGACAGGAAAAGTTAAAAGTCGTTCACGAAACGTCTATCCTCAAGTATGAGACAAGATGAAAAATGAAAATGAAAATAAAATAGAATTTAGAGTTGGAGATCAGTTTCATATATAAATTTAACGTAAAATGATCATCATTTCTGGGCCATTCTAACTTTTTAGTGATGTTCACTAAATATTGTTACCACTAACCCTAAGTCCGACTGACAAGGTCGTAAAACTATGCGCAATCGCTTTAAAAGGTAGACCTCGCCACCCAAAAATAAATGCACATAATTCATCCCCCAGAGCAAAATAACATTTTTTAGTTAACTGCTCTAAAATGCTAGAATGTCTCGGAAATGGGAACTCATTTTACGGTAAATTTATATGTGAAACTGATCCCCCACTCTAAATTGTGAAATAATTGCTTTTTTTTCTTCCCTTAAGTTTTTCAGGGTGTTCACATGTAATCGGCTAAAAAAAATAGAATCTCATTTTTGTTTGGAGGGGTGATTAAGCTGAGGGTGTTAATCTACAATAATAATATTAATACTTATAAGTTTTTATATAGTAAAAGAATCTATTTAATTTCCACAAAGATACGTTAAAATATAAATTTAAATATGAAACAAAAATTAATAAAAAACTTCTTAGTATTTTTTTTTCATAAAACACATTGTAAATGTCTAAAAAATATACTTACATTTTAATGTTGGAAAATTTTCACTGTCTTGTCAGTGGTAGAGAAATGTACCAACTAAACTGCCAAACGGTTACTAACCAAGAATCATTTTTATTACTAGTCTTTGATTTTATTGCCTTCTATCTCCATCCCAAGCTACCTTATTTAGAAACTTTGTTTTAATACCAGACATGGAAAATCAAAATGAAAGAACTAATGCCAAAGTGTTCTCGCACAGAGGCGTTAAAATCATTAAATTCATTTATACTTAATTCAACTGAAGACCATCCTTTGAAAATGTCTAAAGTTTTTTTTGTTTTTTTTTCACACTTTTTGGTTACCTTATGTAAGATTTGACAATGCTGGCTGGGGGACCGGATAAGGTCCACGGGACAAAAGCCCACCATATAATTAAAAATAAACAGACAAAAGCTCAACGGCATAAAATTAAAAGTTTTTTTTAAATTAAAAGACACTTTTTATATTATTATTTTTAATTCTATTATCAATGATGTTTAACAGTATTTTTCTTGACAAAAATGTTTTATTTAATTTTTAAACATTTTTCAGAACCTTGTAAAACGGCTGCGTTCTTTTAAAGGTTACATAACAAATTTATGCAAAGTTTTATTTTTTTGTTTTTTTAATCCAGTAAAATAAATTTACATGGTATTGATGTAATTATGATCTATAGCTTTCAGTTAGTACAACTGATGATATAAAAACAATAAAATTAAGTTTTAAAAAATATCGGAAATTAGGCTAAAATTTTTCCGATTCCGATACCCCAAAAAGTTCTGATTTTTCCAATTCCGATTAACTGTCTCAACACTAATATATATATAGAGTGTTTGAGATAAATTTGATAATCTTTTGATATTCTTTCATTTCAGAAACATTTGAAGTACTTAATAGCGATAAAGTGCAATGGATAGCTGTTTCTGTGTACTCTTGGTGGGTTTGAGAGCTGGAGACCATGGACAACTGGAAAGCACCAGAATATTGGAAGAGAGTAATCTGCATCATCATGATTGGCACCGGATTAAAAAGATTGGAATTGTTAACTGCAGTTCGGTTCTCGTTGAATACATTGAAGGTAATGAGATGTGAGCTGGAGAATTGTGAGGGATATGTGGAAGCAGTGGCCAGCAGGAGGGATCATAAAAGGCATCGAGAAATTGAAAAAAAAGTGGGGGCAGCAATATCTAGGAAGGCAATGCGGCCCTTATAAAGAAAGCGCTGAATGAGAAGCTTTGCTACTCCTCATACAAGAGACGCATAGGCCAACTACTCACTACCAAGGCTCAAGAGAGCCACTTTACGAATTCCAAGGAACTCCTCAACAAAGTCAAACACCCAGTTGAGCCGGGGGTGCTCTTATTCCTTTCAGGACTAGTTGCACAATGCACAGAACAACACATGGCTAACCTACAGTCTGCACAAAGTTCCACGTAGCGTGACCACCAAGTTGCCTCAAACAGTGATCGTCATCATGTCACTCTACATCTTCGGAAAGGGATTCAGATTCAGTTCAGATGGCTATATCGAGTTGCTGTCCACTATTGTCAAGTGCTAGGTGAAGAGGGTGACTGCAGGAAGGTCAGACATGCGGCAGTTGAACTCAGCTCCATGTCACACCTCCAGGAAAACCCAGAAGTGTCTGTCTGAGAACTTCCACGACTTCACCAATCCCAACATCTGGCCCTCAACTCACCTGAGTACATGCCAATGGACTATTATCTGTGATACATAGTTGAAAAAGACACCAATTGTACCACTTGCAACAAGGACGAGCTGAATTGCCAGGATTACACTGGAGTTCAAGTGACCCTTGAAGGACACTGTGAAGGCAGTGTGCTCCAGGTTCAAGCCCTGTCTAGAGGTAATGGTGAAGACCCAGGGCAGCTTCTTCAATTGAGTTGTATTCGGCAAAAAGTCTACAAAGACACACACTTTAAATTTTGTAAATACATCAATTATTGGACAAGATGTGACGTTTTTCTTTCCTTTCCAAAATGTGTCAAATTTGTCTCGAACATCCTGTACATCGATATAATAAAATTGTCAAACATATCGCTGTCATTTTCATTGCGAAAAGAAAAAAAAACTCGAAATTATTTATGAGATTTGAATTTCAATATTTTGTAAGACACCCTATCGATTTTATTGCAAAAACGATTCTTTTTAATGACATATTCCTTCATGTAAATATTTTCTTACAAAACATGAAAATGGTGTATGTGGGTGGATCAATGAGCGAAATTAAAATAACACCCAGTAAATACAGCTAGTTTAGACACCCACACACACATATATATATAAAAACGAAGGAAAATATGCGACACTCTTAAGATGGCTAGAGAATTTGTTTATGCGTTAAAGATTTTAGTAATTTCACATAAAATTGTTATATTACATAAAACCTATAAAAACTGTTTTACATCAAAGAAAGCGTTACAAATGAACAAGGAAAAACAATAGACAGAGGAAAGAAAAGAAAAAAAGAAAAAAAGGCTTTTAAGAAGTATGAAATTGTTTATCAGGCCAGATCAAAATGTACTTTAAATGAGAATGGAAAGAAGGTTCCTGTGTGTGTGTGGGTGTGTTGAGGGACAGTATGTATACTAAGCTCACAGCCGAAATCAGGAGGTGGAGGTTAGAATTATATAATAACTAGTAGGGCTACCTGGTGTTGCCTGAGGCCTTAAAAAACAAAATAGAAGAGGTTAAATAGTGTGACATATTTCTATTAAGAATTCTATTGCTCTTTTTTTTCTTATGGAAATTGCTCCAGACACGGCATGAAGCCACTTGATATAAGGAGCTAAAAAAATACTACTTCAAGGTCAAAAATATCAAACGATAAGTGCTAAATGGATAGATTCCAACTCAGAAAATAGCAATTCTTCCCCTTTTGTCAGAAACATCGCACATGGAATGCGAGGACTAAAGGACAAAGTAAAGGAAGTGAGAGTTACCAAGGTTCACTTTCTACTCTCCCATCTCTCTATCCATCTCTTCATCTTTCTGTATTTCCCCCTCCCCAAATGTAATAACTGTAATTTTACATTTATTGCTCCCGGACAATGCCGAGTAAAACGAATGGTCTCAGACAATTCAGAGTTTCTTCCCCTCTTCTCTCACAATAATTTTAATAGAAATGATGCTGCTGATGACAATAGTCTGAAGACCAAATGTAATACTGTAATCTAATATTTATTACTCCCGGATAACACCGATTAGAACAGAATGAAATTAAATCCATGCCCCCAGACAATTCAAAGTTTTTGTGCTCTCACAATAATTTGAATAGAAATAGTATTGATGATGACAATAGTTAGAAGACCAAATGTAATACTGTAATCTTACAGTTATTACTCCTAAACAACGTCAAGTAGAACAAAATACAATGAAATCAATGCTCCCGGACAATTCCGAGTTTGTTCAACCCCACATCCTCCTCTCACAATAATTTAAATGGAAATGCTGTTGATGACGACAATAGCCTGAAGACCAAATTTAATACTGTAATTTTACATTTATTGCTACCGAACAATGCCCAGTAAAACAAAATATAATGAAATTCATTCTCCCGGAAAATTCTGAGGTCTTGCCCCCCCCCCCCCCCCCCCTCTCAAAATAATTTTAATAGTAATAATATTGATAATGAGAATAGTCCGAACACCAAATGCAATATTGTAATCTTACATTTATTACTCTCACACAAAACCTAGTAGAACAAATGGGCCTGCTTAATTCATACTCTCTCTTTCTCCCCCTTTCACAATAATACTAAGAGTAAATGATGCAACTGTGGTAATCTGCTCATCTATGTATATTGCATTATCTGTTAAGCTATGTACAGTACACTATCATTTATTATGCATGTCAGTGACACCACAAAACTGATGTAATGTACTAAGCTATACACATTGCATTATCTTTTATTATACATCAGTGATACTATGAAACTGCAGTAATGTGCTTAGCAATGTACATTGCAGCATCATTTATTATACATGTCGGTGATACCATGAAACTGCAATAATCTGCTAAGCTATGTACATTGCATTATCATTCATTATATATATCGATGATACCATAAAACTGATAAAATGTGCTAAGCTATGTACATTGCATTACTATTCATTATATATATCGGTGATACCATGAAACTGCAGTGATATGCTAAGCTATGTACATTGCATTATCATTCATTATATATATCGACGATATCATAAAACTGATAAAATGTGCTAAGCTATGTACATTGCAGCATCATTTATTATACATGTCAGTGATACCATGAAACTGCAATAACGTGCTAAGCTATGGACATTGCAGCATCTGTTATTATATTTATCAGTGATATTAGAAACTGCAGTAATGTGCACATCTATGTATATTGCAGTATCATTTTTTGTATACAATATTATAAAAAAAGAGTGGAAAGTTGTTTATCCCGTGTAACGCCACATCTAAAACACAAGCTTTATATATTGTAGTAAGCACCATTGCCATAAGATATATATTAATGTATTATTATTATTACTAGCAAATATATGCTCCCTCCGGTCGTATATTTTTGCTAGGCTGCCGCGTCAGAAATGAACGCTCACCCGTAAACCGATGGAGCCCCAGTCATATTTCTTGGGTAATTAGACATTGATTTTCTTTGTTTCCGTCCAAGAATATTTTTAGTTAAAAATAAAGAAAAAAAAATTTTCGACCCCACTTCAATTTTTTTTTACCCTCCTCCATACATAGAAATATTTTTAATTAAAAACAAAAAAAATACCAAAATAATTTTTTTTACCCTCCCCCATACATAGTTAAGAAAAGAAAAAAAAATTGAGGAGGAGCCTCTATTGAAGGCGCCCACATCATATCAAAGAACCAGTTTTGTTATTCTTCCAAAATGGTTACCCATTTAGTAATGGCCGAGATACTTGTTGCTTAACTTCAATTTACAACAAAACACCTTGTCTTAACAACATAATGAAAATAAAGTATGATAATGTGAAAAAATCCTCTCACAATGACGTCACTTCCAGAAGGATGAGTCAGCAATTAATTCTTCCAAAATGGTCACCCATTTAGTAATGGCAAGGATATGTATTGCTTAACTTTAATTTACAACAAAACACCTTGTCTTAACAACGTAATGAAAATAAAGAATGATAATGTGAAAAAATCCTCTCACAATGACGTCACTTCCGGAAGGGTGAGTCAGCAGTTTATTTTTCCAAAATGGTCACCCATTTACTAATGGCCAAGATATACCTTGCTTAACTTCAATTTACAACAAAACACCTTGTCTTAACAACGTAATGAAAATAAAGAATGATAATGTGAAACAACAGAACAGATACTACACTACCTCCGCACCTCTCAAAAAAGGAGGAGGGCATGCCTGGGAGGATGGTATCATGACAACAGAACAGATACAACACTAACTCCACACCTCTCAAAAAAAGAGGTACTGTCTGGGAGGATGGTATCATGAAAACAGAACAGATACTACACTACCTCCACACTTCTCAAAAAAGAAGGAAGAAAAGCCTGGGAGGATGGTATCATGAAAACAGAACAGATACTACACTACCTCCACACCTCTCAAAAAAGGAGGAGAAAATGCCTGGGAGGATGGTATCATGACAACAGAACATATACTACACTATGCCCCTGAATTGAGCATTTAAAGATAGCACATTAGTCTGAAATAGTATATACTATACTATTTCATAATAAGTACAATAGTTTTAAATAGTATAGTTTTGGCTTCAGACAGACAGATACATAAACTCCATTATTAATAGATTATTATATCCGGACAATGTTGAATACATTTTCTTGCATACAATATTATAAAAAAATTGTGTACTGGCCAGGATATGTGTGGCTTTACTTCATCTGATTCATTTTATGCCTAAAGCATACATGTATTTGTATATTGTACAGCACCTTGTCTTCCCAAATTGTCACCCATTTAATACTGGCCAGGATATGCATTTCTTATTGAATTAAATTAAAACAGTAGGATTAAAAAACGTCAAAAAAACGTTAAAAAAAACGTTAAAAAATTAAAATATAAATTAAGAAAATAAATAAATAAACATGAATAGGTAACTGATTTGTATTATTTGGATTATTTCGACTACTGTCTGCATCTTGGATGTTATTCTCACAACGTTTTGGCCGATGTAACCTCTAACCTTCTTCATCTCAGGACAGAACCCTTTATTTAATCCATGAGGATAGCTTGCTCTTATTTGGTCAGCCATGACCAGGTAGAAGTCTTAAGTAATTCGTAATTGTATTCTTAGTATCGCCCACACAAAAGACTCACTTATTATTATTACTGATTATTACTTAGCACTATATCCGTTATGTCACGAGTTCTTGCAAGATGAAAACAGTACAAATTATCAATGCTCATGTCAAAAATTCCGAAACATAGATAACTGATCTCCTCATCAGGTTTTACCTTGTTACAAAAACACACATCATTCTTCACTCTTGATGATCGAATAAAATCGTGAAGCCGCAGTAAAGTATTAAAACTAAGAGCATTTTATTACTTTACTAGCAGGATTACCTGGCGTTGGCCGGGGGTGGGGGCAATAGCATCATATGTAACATCATAGTAAGGAGAGTTTACTTTTACAGCAACCTTGATGTTGTTGGCCTGATCTATTCAAATATATGTTAATACCTTAAAAATAAAGCGTATAAATAGATTAATTTCATTGTATAATATGTTAGATAAGTGTCATTAGCTCCTTGAAGGAACAGCTAGAGACAGAACTATTTCCATTATGTTCACATGCAAGTTGTATATGTGAATACACTTATATTTAAGGTACACTCCTTAGCATGTTTCTATTTTTAGGGACAGACATGCACACAGATAAAGAGGTGTTCTACTTTATTATATATATATATATATATATATATATATAGTTAGATAGATCTAGCAAGAGACGCAGACAGATAGACAAAGAGGGTTTATATATATATATATATATATATATATATATATATTAATTATTAAAAATAATAAGCAATTAGAACGCCATACAATGCATTTTAGTTTTATTAACTTTTTTTTTTCAATTTAATTTTCGAAGATATACTTCATCATCAGAATTTCTGAATTTCAAAATAA
Organism: Sepiola atlantica; assembly: GCA_963556195.1. Lineage (NCBI taxonomy): Eukaryota > Metazoa > Mollusca > Cephalopoda > Sepiida > Sepiolidae > Sepiola > Sepiola atlantica. The sequence continues at coordinate 54,122,926 of OY744521.1, forward strand.
AGATATATAAAAATACCTTTCTTTTTTTTTTTTTAGTCCTCATCTTGTTTTTTGGTGTTATTTAAAAAAAAAAAAAAAGAGAGGTATTTTTATATATCTTTATTTTGAAATTCAGAAATTCTGATGATGAAGTATATCTTCGAAAATTAAATTGAAAAAAAAAAGTTAATGAAACTAAAATGCATTGTATGGCATTCTAATTGCTTATTATTTTTAATAATTAATATTTCCATGTAAACAATGCTTTCTAACCAAGGACAACATCTCATATATATATATATATATATACATACACCAACATTTTTCACTTATATTTTATTAGATTTAAAAAGAACAAAAAATATATATTCTTTGATTTCATATGATTTTATTTTTTTAAAATCGGGGTGGGTGGGTAGAATCGAAAATGCACACTCGATGTTTTCAGTCTAATACTTTCCCAAATAAACAATTCAGACATTTGTTAAGTCGAAAAATTGGATATATGTATTTGAAGATTTAAGAGGGTCCTGTTCCCATGGGTCACTTAGATGTGGGAGCACATAGATATTTGGCACAGAGTGTAACAGAGATTTGGGACCCCTTCCATTGTTTTCCTCTCAGAATTTTATACATGACATAAATTTCATCAAAATAGGATATATTTGAAGCTTTAAAAGATGTTTTTTTCACACTTTTTGGCCACCTCTCCCAGGGTTAGCTGATGCTGAGGGACCGGACTAAAGTCCATCGGATAAATCCCACCGTATAAAAAATTAAAACATTTTTATATTTTGCTTTTAATTTAATTATTAAATAGGTTTGTCAGTATTTTTCTTGACAAAAATGTTTTATTTGCTTTTTAAACATTTTTCAGAACCCTTTAAATCAACTGCATACTTTTAAAGATTACCTAGTGAATTTATGTAACTATACGGAATGGTTGTAATCATTACTAAAATGTCTTTAAGCTGTTTTTCAAGTGTTCTTTATAATACGTGTGAATGTAGGTGCATACATTGTTAATATCTTTTAACATGTATCAATGTGTGCTGTTGTTTTTTTTCTCTTTACTCTTACAAATGTTCGTTACAATTAAAGCAAAATTTACTTTTTATTTGTTTTCTCTTTTGTTTTGTGATCGCCATGGAGATTCCTTTCTTCTTCATTTCTTTGTGTGGCACGTTGATTTCTCTTTCTGCTGTCATACTGTGATTGTTGTAGTGTTTATATCTCCCACTGTGGCCACATCTCATTAGTGTGTCTAGTGAACAAACTTTCTTTAAATTGACAAAAGGGAGTCTGAAGACATGTTTTGAGAGTTTCAAAGGGTATTTTATTTATCTTCTCTGGGTAAGAAGTAGAGAGAAGAGGTCCGTAATATCTTAATTGTCTCTGTGATATCTTAACTTCTTACTTAGTTATTTCTTGACTTATTTTGTTATAGGTCTATTTCAGGAGCCGGACAACAGGGGGAGTTTCTCATCTTCGTCTCATCCAAGACTTAAAGTTTCAACACATCGTTTTTACATCTGACTTGCTTGAATTCCATGGCAGACTGTTTCAACACTCTTGTCTCTTTCTTTGTGACAAACAAGTGATGTCACATGTACTCGATCTGTTCTGCTTTGTGTCTGACTCTTATTGACCCTAATACCCTGTACCCTGATCTTACAGTTACTAACTTGTGGGAAAACAGATTTGTTACCGCAAAGTTTGTGTCAGTCCGACATGCACCTAGTTATATAATTTCGACTGCAGTCCCAATTCTTACTAGCTGAAGTACACGTTTTCAACATAGGGCCTCCCACAATGCAACATTTATGCAAAGTTTCATTGTTTTTTTGTTTTATTTTACACAAGAAAAATAAATTTACATCATATTTTCATGTTATTATCTACAGATTTTAGTTTTACCATTAGTTTAAAAACTATAATTATTTATCCATCAGCAATGGAAATTTAAGTTTTAAAAAAAATTAAAAGAATCGTTTTTGGAATCGAAAATTAGGCTAAAATTTTTCTTATTCCAATACCGATACCCAAAAAAGTTTGATTTTTCCGATTGCAATTAATCGTTCCACAGTATTGTTTTATAATTGGTATGGGGTTTAAGTACCCATACCAATTATAAAACAATGCTCTGAGGATTGTTTATAGCTAAAAATAAATTAGGACTAACATGCTCTCTGTTGTGATGCTGATAGATTTTAAATCTAAAAGCTGTTCCCTGCCTTTATAAATAATCAAGTAAGGAAGATAATTCTCTTTTAAGCTATACACACAAAAAAGAATTATTTTCTTTTTTATTTAACAGATATTTGATTATTTTCCTTCCTTTTTGGTGTAAAAAGGACACTGCTTAGTCAGGTACATATTATAGGATGTTCGGAACAAATTTGATAATCTTTTGATATTCTTTCATTTTAGAACCATTTAAAACATTTAATAGCAGTAAAGTGCAACAGATAGCTAGACACCATGGAAAACACTGGAATATTGAAAGAGAATGAGGATTTGCACCGGATTAAAAAAGTTGGAAATCTCAGTTACAGTTACATTGAAGGTTATGAGATGTGAGCTGGAGAATTGTGAGGGAGATGTGGAAGCATTAGCTAGTAGGCGGATCATAGCATGTGTCCGCACAATGAAACATTGGCAAGAGAGATAGGCGTCAGAGTGGTGATGATGAGTAAAGCACTGAACGAGGATCTTTCTCTTGATACAAGTGTCGCCCAAGAGAGCCACCTTAGAAAATCCAAGAAACTCCCCAACAAGGTCAAACACCCCAGCAGGACTTATCTTCATGTAACACTACCGAGAAAACCCAAAAGTGGCTGTGTGAGAACCTTTACGACTTCACCAACTCACCTGAGTGCAAACCCATGGACTATATTATGCATGAGGTGCAGTTGAGAAAGACACCGACTGTACCACCTGCAACACTAAGGACGAGCTGATTGCCAGGATCAAACTGGAGTTCAAGCATCTATCGAAGGATACTGAAGGCTGTGTTCTCCAGGTTCAAGTCCCACCTGGAGGCTGTGGTAGAATTTCAGAGCGACTTCTTTGGGTGGGGTGTATTCGGTCAAATAGTCTCCAAGAAATACACTTTGAATTTTAAGAATAGATTATTGGACAAGATATAACGTTTTTTTTTCCTTTCCAAAAAGTGTCAAATTTGTATCGAACACCCTGTAAATACAATGTTCTGAACTCTTTTTTATATTACATCTACCTGGGAAACGTTGGCTAGCTCTGCTAGTATGTGCACTTTCTCTCTCGCAAAGGTTTGCATTGCCTTGTTTGGATATATATATATATATATGTTCATTCAGATAGCCTGTTTTGCCATCTCATGGCTCTTCAGTATATTTAGAATGAGCCAGTGCTGAGACTAGAAATCCAACTGCTTTGTCAGCAATCAAGTATTCTTACACCTATACTATCTAAGAAAAATCTACAATGCTTATATATTCGTATTATTGTCTATCTAGAGTGGTCTATTCTTTTGCACAAAGTGCTACGCTAAGTGGGAGCCAGAGAGTTCAACACACGAGGGGTGGGGAGCAAACACAGACACGATGTGTCTGAAAAGTAACAGGACTGGTGTCACAAACAATCTATTTCGATTTCAAATAACTAAATGGTTTTCGCTTCAAACCCCTCATGTCTAATTCATTTCTCTATCCTTTTCTGTCACACTTTTATGCATTGGAAAGGTTCTTCTGGGATTCCCTCGGTTTGGATGAACCCTCCATGCTTTCACAACGGATACCCCTTATGATCACCATGAGCTTGAAGAAAAAGGTTACATGAGGCAAGATCAGAGAAATAGGGAGGTCGTACCAGTACAACAACGTTTTTGGTCAAGAACTTTCAGATGCTTACGGAATGTAAACGAAAGCATAAAAAAAAAAATTACAATGGTTTCAGAAAGCTAAGATTACAGTTATAAACTATTCCCAAGATAATAATCCATTTATTCTTCTTTCGTCACACAGCACACCTAGTTCCATTACTTTTCAGACAAAATTTGTATAAAAAACAAGTACCAAAGAATTTCCAGGTGATTCAAAGTCTTAATTTTAGTCATTTTTAGTAACTTATGTACTAGTTGACCTATTCTTATTGCCTGTGTCATGTATGTTGAACATAAATTTATTTTCATACGATAACTGTCAATTAATTAAACGAGCATGATCATTGATGACAAGGCAAAATAGCATTACCTATACTAAGACTAAAGTTGGCACAACACTGCAGCGACAGTATTAAGAAATTCAAAGCAAATACGAGATGCAGATTAGTACTGATGGATATCGGTTTTAAAACTTCTTAGACACAGAAACAACACTGCAATGGTTCATAATTGTCCTGAAAAGGACAGATTGATCACATGTACTACTGGTCAAGGACAGAGGCTTTGGTGAATGGGCTCAGTTTAGGACTGCTGTATTGTGCAAGTTTACAGTTACACAAATAAGTAAAAATACTTTAAATAGTTTACTGAGTGATTTTACATTTTGCTTGTATTTTCTTCTTTGCAATCATTCATACATGCCTCTATCTCCACAAAAAAGCTTCCATTCAACCAAACGTAAAAAAAAAAACCTCATAATAGTTATTTATAATACAGACATAAAATTGTCTAAACACTTGAACTAAAAGAAAACATTGAGAATAAAAAGAATAAAAAGAAAATCAAATTAGAAGACATAAAATCTTATTGAAAGAGTTGCTTTATGATCACAACAAGAAATATATATATCTTGTCACGCACAGCCTTTGTCGGGACCACAGTAGCGATCGCTAGCGATATAAAAAGTAAAAATGTCCAGAAAGTGGCTCGTAGGTCCCCAGGTTCCGATATTACCAACAGAATACAGAAGGGGGGGGGGGATTCTATAATTCAAGACATCACATAGAAAACAAGGAAGAATAACAAGCAAATAAAAGACGATGCAAAAGTATTAACAATATTTATGAACAGGATAACAAAAGGGACAAATATATATTACTGGACGAATATTTAATATAATTAGATCCTTCCTATCAAAAGATCCAGGTTGTCCTCGATGGCCGTTCATCCAAACAACATGACATAAATGCAGGTGTACCCCAGGGATCAATCCTTGGATCTTTATTGTTCCTGATTTTAAACGACCAACCTGATGACATTGTGTCTGAGATAGGTATATTTGCTGACGACACCATGCTCTACTCTCGTCATGTGGGTAAAACAGACGTGCACACATCCGAGGCAACGGTGGAATCCTTAGAAAGTAACCTCTAGTCTGTAGTGGAATGGGGTCATAAATGGATGGTATCATTTAATGCTGCTACAACTACAAGAAACCTCTTCAACCACCGATTGCCATAGTAAATAACACCCTACCTGAGAGTCCAACGTTTAAACTCCTCGGCCTAACATTCACAGGTAACATGAATTGGAACAAATACATAGAAAAAATTGCCAAGGCTGCTGCAAAGAAGGTGGGCTCCCTCTACCATGCTAGAAAACTTCTCACACCTGACAGTATCCTATATCTCTACATGCATGGAGTATTGCTATCACATCTGGGCTGGTGAATCATACACTAGTCTCTCCCTCTTAGACAAGATACAAAAAAGAGTCTCTAATCTGATAGGTTCCTCACTATCCACCAAGCTCCAGCCCCTGTTCCATCGCCACAGTACTTCAATGGAATGTGCTCTGATGAACTTACTGCTTTGGTGACCCCTCAGCATAAATACACTCGACTAACCCGACAATCAGATTAATTAGCAATACACATCGACCAGAAAACTGTTTGGATAATCGCAGACTTGAGGGTAGTTCTATTAAAATAGTCATATCTTAAAAACTAAAGCACTTTAAGTGCTCAAAATACCATCATTTTGTTAGGAAATGAATACCCTTTCAGGTGCATTCATGAATAATAATATACATTATATATTTTTAAGAGTTTTGAGCAAATAAAGGCAAAAAAATGTTAATGCTATTTTCGGCAATTTACGTCAAATTTCTTTTTAACCCCCCCTTCGTTTAAAAGTCTCGTGGAATTTCGTCCTAAAATTTGGAGACTAATCAGGTAAAGTATCACTTTTAATGTTTGTCGGTGTACGAAGTAATTCAGCTCATTCATTTTTTTGAAATTTTAAAAATAAGACTTCAACTCGCCGTCGGTCGAACATTTTTGAAAAATACATTTCCGTCGCCCAATTAGTAAGTAAATCAATCATTTTACTTTTTTATGCATTAAAATTATAATTGTATATATGTGTTCTCTTTTGGTTGTCCTGATATTTCATGACCCTATCCGGAAAAAAAAGGCGTTTTCTATTTATAGAATAGTTGCAGTAATAGCAGTTATAAACACGAGGCGATTTTTGTTTATTTTCATTCTAGAACGAATTTGAAAAATTTTAAAATATGAATATAAAAAATGTTGTTACATTTTTCGTACCCAACTAGTAAATAAATTAATCTTTTATCTTTTTTTATGCATTAAAATTATAATTGTATGTTGTTTTGTCTTTCCATAGTAGTAATTTTAAATTACCTTATCCGAAAAAATAGTGTCCATTTTTTGAGCGAAAGTCAACAATAGCTGCTAGTATTGCTGATATAACATCAGCAGCAGCTAACTAGTCTTGTAAAGCTTTGTAAAAATAAGACAAAAATATATATTTGTGCTTAAAAAAGTTAATCCTATTTGGTTCTTTTATAAAAAATACTTTAAAAAAGACTGGTTTTCACTCAACTTTCGAACTTCTAGTAGTAATGACTTTCTAGTCGCCAATTTAAAAAAGAAATTACGATTCTACTTTTTTAGGCGATTACGTGTAAACACCCTTAAAGTCTTGGCGACAAAAAGAAAAAACAAAACAAAAAAATTAGAATTTAGAGTGGGGGATCAGTTTCGCATATAAATTTAATGTAAAATGATCTCCGATTTCCCGGCCATTCTTGCCTTTTAGTGAAATTTATAAAATAAATAATTACTCTACCATTAACTCTAGGTACGACTAACAAGCCCACCTCCTAAAAATGCCTTCTTGAACGTATCGTACCATTAACCTTAAATATGAGTGGCAAGCCACCCCCTAAAAAACTCCCTTAACCCTAACACTAAGTCCGAATGGCAACCTCCATCCAAAACAAAACCCCTTCCTTAACCTTATCAATAACCCTAAGTCCGAGTAGGAAGCCCTAATCCTACAAAAAAGACCATTAAAACCAAACATAATCGTCTAAAAAAAAAAAATTAAAAAATAAAAAATAAATAAAAAAGCAGACCCCCATAAAAAAAAAACGCACAGGATTTATTTGCCGTAGAAAAAAATTGATTAATGCCCTAAAACGCTAGAATGGCCCGGAAATGGTGAATTATTCTACATTAAATATATGTGAAACTAATCCCCCACTCGAAATTCTAAAAGAATTGGGTTTTTTTCTTTCTGCTAAGTTTTCAGGGTGTTCACACTTAATTGCCCCTAGCCCTACCACTAACCTGAAGTTCAAGTGGTAAGCCCCCCCCCCCTCCTCCCACAAAGACCCTCATAATCGTCTTAAAAAAAAAGAAAAAAAAGAAAAACGCACAGGATTTATCTCCCATAGAAAAAATAATTAACTGTCCTAAAACGCTAGAATGGCCTTGAAATGGGGGATTATTTTATGGGAAACTGATCCCAACTCTAAAATAATTGTTTTTGTTTCTTTCTTTCTGCCAAGTTTTTCAGGGTGTTAACATGTAATTGCCTAAATAAAAAAAAGTAGAATCTCATATTTTGGGGAGGTAAGGGGGTGAGTTAGCGGAAGGTGTTAATCTACAATAATGCCAAAGAAATCTTGCAATATATTCATTTTTAAACAGTCCTAGTATTAGATTTTAGTTTCTTGTACATAAAATGTATTACAATTCAACTTTAAGTTTTCTAACTTCTTTCTTTTAATGGATACATGGTATTTTTAAAGTATTGCAGCATATTTATGTGCACTTAGTGCAGATTACTTGGAAACCATTAATTTCTAGAGATTTTCAGTGGCACATTCTGATTCCTTGTACAAAAATACATTTATATGGTAAATTTCATTGCTTAATCTTGTATTTTAACAAAGATATAACATTTTTACTGAAAAATTAGTGTAAAAAATGTGACGAAACGCATATGGTCTTAAAGAGGGGAAAATATCCAATCGTGTGAGGCACAAAAATAGTCATAACTTCCTTATTTTTAGTCAGATTTTAAAAATTTAAAAAGATTCTTTCTTAGATCATCAAGCTCTTTCTATATATGCCATTATTGAGATATTTTAATCAATTTAAATTTTTTTCATGTGTATTGCTAGATTAATCTCATCCTTTCACTGTGGAGGTTCCCAGATGCTGGAGAGCCTTCTACTATAATAGCTTCTTTCCTAGAGTTTCCAGCCTCTGGAACTCACTCCCTGCTCCTCGTTTCCCGACTGTACCGACATGCAAAAATTTAAAACTAATGTGAACAAGCATCTTGATGTACAGCTCCCAATTTAGAATGACCCTCCTAAACTTTCACCCTAATTTTCAGTAGCCCCTTACATCTACAGTGGCAACTTGCTTTGTTTGGGGTGAACTAAGGTTATAAAAAAAAAAAATCAATTTTTAAAGTAAAACTAACCTAAAAAATAGCAAAACATTTAAAATTAAATCAACTTTAACTTTCTTTTGAAAACCGTATTGTGATAATTCAATTAAAATACAAAAATTATATAAAACTTATGAGAAACAAATATTTAGAGGGGGCTTTTTTGTTAAGTTGTTTACGTTTTTAGTGTCTCAAATTCTTTTTTTTCAAAAGCCCAATATTTTATACAATTATTTGATTTGTAGTTTCAAAATAAAAATATATATGCAAAATATATGAAAGAAAATAAATCTGTATGAATATTCTTTACTTTGTTATTACTTCTTAAATTGCAATGTAATTTTAAAACTATAAATCAAATAATCGTACAGAATAACGGTCTTTCAGAGAGAAATAAATGCTCTGGACCAAACCACTTTGCAAGAAACTGCCAGTAACAGCATGGTGAAAGGCGTAATGGCCCCAGATACAAATCACGGGGAAAGATGCAGTACTACAGATACCAGAAGATAGGCCACATTGCATCAGAATGTCCAGGAAACGAAAAAGGAGGCGAGATATCAGCGCCAGTCTCTCCTCAGTCAATTTAAAGTGTGGATCGATGGGAAGAAACGCAGAGCACTGGTGAACTCTGGATGTTCCGGTCTCTGATAACTGGATCAATATGTAGTCCTCAGAGTCATCAGAAATCTAACATCATGACCACTGACGGCAAAATTATCCAGTCATGGCGTCGGAACTATGTTGTTTGCAATAACCAATATAAGTCCTATAAAGGTCAATGTCTTAGTCGTGGACAGTCAACTATTAGGTTTCGACATGCTGCTTGGGATGGATGTTATAGAAATGCTGGGTGGAGTCAGCATAAACCAGTCTTGCGAAGCTATCTTGTACAAAACAGATCCACATGCTTGCGCTGCGATCAGGATAGAAGAAACCTGATTTTAGCGTCGTGTTTGACGAACAGGCCAAAGTGATGATGGCATCGTGGAAGTGGTCAGGTGATCACCCGCCTGGTAAACTCAACAAAAGGGTGCTTGAATACTCAGTGCCCACTCAAATCCGGCAACACTATGGACGTGGCTAAATAATGGATTGTTACTATCCTATCCTGAAGAAAAACTAGGGGCCTCAAACTAGGGCCTAATTCCGCCAATGGCAGTCTTCCAGCAGAATAAATCTAAGGTGCGCCTAGTTCTAGATTTTTGCAAACTGAATGGGCAAGTCGATGTCTATACGGAGAATGCAGAGGTCTGTGCACACAGGCTGAGAGAGTGGCGAACAAAAGGCTCCAATGTGTCAGTGCTCGATCTACGGAGGGCTTACTTACAGGTGCATGTGCATCAATCCCTGTGGCCGTACCAGACTGACATATTGGAGAAAATGTACTGCTTGACGTGCATATGTTTTGGGTTCAATGTGGCACCAGCCATTATGTGAGCCATCGTAGATGCTGCATTGTCGAAGGACAACACTATTCAACGGGAAACATCAGCATATATCGACAATGTTTTTATAGATGAAAATATAGTGTCCGCAACTAAAGTGAGACAGCACCTGGCCAATTTTGGGCTGGCTAGCAAGGAACCTGAACGGCTGCAGGATGGTGTGCAGTACTTGGCCTGAAAGTTTGGTAGGAGTGCAATATGCTAAAGAGGTAACGAGATCCCGAGTATGCCACGTAGCATCACCCGATGTGCCACATTCTCTTTGTGCGGAAAATTAGTTGGGCACTTTACGGTGGGTAAATGGATCAGAGTAGCAGCAGCATTTATTAAGAGAAGAGCAGTGGCAGTCACTGAGGGCTGGGACGATGAAGTGGACGATGTTCCATTGACCATGATGATGACAGAAATCATCGTGAGAGTACACAAAGGAGACCCCATGTACAGCAAGTGATGTGTTGTCACAAGATCTTTAGCGACCTGAGTTTCACTGGAGCACGATGGAGCTGTGACAAAAAATGCGAGTTGGTTACGTAAAGCAAAGAATGTGGGAAGCATCCATACTGCATCTTTTTATCGACTGCCTGCGTGTACAAATGGATAACAGATACCCTGACGGGAAAGTCCAGGGTGCATACTAAAGCAAGCAAAATGCTTATAAGACGACTCGGTGCGCTTTCAAGCTTGATGGAAGAGTGTCAGTCGATTGATCCGCCGTCCACGCACTGGCCAAAGGGCAACTTAGATGTCGGTGGCACTTGGTATCAAGTGGGGATAGACATAACCCACTACCAGGGAAGGCACTATCTGTCACTCATTAACTGTGGGGCCACACGTTTTTCTGTTTGGCGTCGTCTAAGACAGCAAAACTCAGCATGCATAGTCGACCAATTGGAAGTTATATTTTACGAGTGCGAGCCACCAACTGATAATGACCCAGCATTTTGCAGTAAGACTTTGTAAATGAGTGGGGAGTTCGACTGCGATTTCGCTATGCACACATACCATCAGGTAATGGTATCACAGAATGGTACCATCAAAGTGTGAAGCGGATTGCCGCAAGAAAACTGTGCTCAGTAATGGAGGCAGTTTATTGGTATAATGTCATCCCGAAGGACGATGTGTCACCACTGACTGCTCTTGCCAACATGATCCATCGTTACAAGGTCAGACTGAAATGCATTGATGTGCTGCCCCCTGATGAGCCCGAACAGCAACGTGGGAGATTGTGTTTGGACAAGAATCACGAATAGACGGTGTACATCCCCTTACACAGTTGGATGCGTTACGGGCGTGATTAGCCTGCAGAATGTCCTCATTGATGGGATGCCTTGGCACGTAAGGGACCTACGTCCCGTTATAAGCCCAACTACGTCAGAAAGTTGAAGTGACAGCGAGCCGTCCACTCGGAGTGCATGAGTGATCACTATGAGCGGGGCGAACAGCTCAATGCCTAGTACCGATGTATCGGATGATTTTTCCGCAGATGAGTCATCTGAGGAGGAAGTTGTGGTCGCATCACCGCGGAGATGGGTGGACAGTCTCAGGCCTGATACAGATGCATCGGATGCTCCCTCCCCACAGAAGAGTTATTTGAGGAGGAAGTCGCAGCCATATTATTGCGAAGAAGAACCAGGCAAAAAAGGCCTACACTAGGTTGCCACATTTGTGATTATTAGATCAGAGGGTAGCGGAGAGCAGGAGGAGCAGCCGACTGCCGTAAACGAAGACACTTGTCTGCGTCGATCAAAGAAATGACGTTTGGTTTGCTGTTTGTGCAGAGGAGAACTGCCAACACGAACCCCTAAAACGATCACTTACTAAAAATTAAATTTTTGGAAGTAAATGGCAGCTGGCGTTGGCTTATGTCGCACATGGCTCATTAGCATAAGTGAGATTTCACTGATATAAAGAACAGGACAAACGTGATTTTGGCAGATGCATTGGTCGGAAAAAGTGAATGAAAGAGAAAGGCAAAGTGCCGCATTATTTTTGGATATACTTTTTATTGTTCGTAAAAAGCAGAAGTGACGAAAGAATAATTCCAGGGTTGAATTATTTTTGGATAGACTTTTTATTGTTCGTAAAAAGCAGAAGTGACGAAAGAATAATTCCAGGGTTGAATTATTTTTGGGTAGACTTTTTATTGTTCGTAAAAAGCAGAAGTGACGAAAGAATAATTCCAGGGTCGCATTATTTTTGGATAAACATTTTATTGACTCGTTCAAATTTACCTTCTCTTATTTTGTGATTATTATTATTATTATTACTTTTAAAAAAATTTCAATTATAGCTTCCATATGTCTTTCTCTCTCCCATTCTGCTTTTCTTTATTATTTTATCTATTACAAACATACTTTCTTTATTAACCCAAAATCTATTTTGATTTCAACATTCAACACTTACAATTTACATTTGAAAAACTTTAAAATATTTTTGTGAAGTATAAAGACAACTTGGCTGTAACAATAAATATTTCCATACATAATACATTGCAAGTGATTTTGTAACCTTTAAACTGTAATTTTGCACATGCATACGGTCTTTAATAGTTTCTATACAAAATTTGAGTATTAGACTGATTAACTGGGACGGTCCGTTCAAATCTAATGGGAACCTGTGTGTCAAACATGATTTAGCCATAATTGTCTTCTCAACATTTGCTATTATAACAATTTGTGTACTTGTCTATGCCAGGTTTTCTAAAAATTTAACTTTAATATCAGATTATGAACATTTTTCAGTGAATCGGGCACAGGTTTTGAAAATCCCAAATAAATGTGTGCATATCAGCTGATGTATATTATTTGTTTATTAAAAAAAGAACATTTTTTTTTACTTAACATTTTAAAATTCCATAAAAGATCTTTTACAATTGTTTGAAAGTTTTTCATTTATATTTAGAATATATATATATTTTTTACTTAACTTTTTTTTAACTATCAAATTTAACCATAAAGTAAATTTAGTAATTTTAATATGAAAAATTTAAAAAAGAAATTTTAGTTTTAATATAAAAAGAATTATCTTCCTTACTTAATTGTTTATAAAGTCAGAGACCCTGTTTAGATTGAAAATCTACTAATACAAACAGGAGGGGCACATGAATCCTATTTTTTGTTGTTGTTAACAATCCTCAGGGCACGATGCTTTATAATTGGTATGGGTTTTAGGTCTACATGAAATGGGGAAAGTAAATAAAATGGACTGACATATGGACTAGGCTGATCTGCATACATCTCCACGCTTCTCAATTGTAATCAAACAAAGTAGAATAGTTACATCTGATCCGGAGATACTGGTAGATATGCATCATGCATCCCTAACATATATAAATCTAAAAGGAAATGGTGAACTCCCATTGAGTTTATTCCAATGACACATCTCAATTTGCCTCATTAAAAACAATACATTACACACAAAACAACCATCTTGTAACAGTTAGGAAATATCGACAAACAACAAATTCTTTTACCAAGTAAACAAGGATATCAATTGAATAATGGTTCCAGGTTGCATTTAAAAATCGAACTCCACTTTTTTTCACACGTGTTTGTCTTCAGCATGAAAGTACACCTGCTCACAACAGTCTGCATATGAGGCATTTCCAGGTTGAAAAGATCATTTCTGCACTGAAATGACCTCCCTATTCACATGAACTTGATCCATATAACTTTCTTTTCCCCAAGCTCAAGGGTGTCATCAAGACTACCCGTTTTGAGGGCGTTTAAACCATTAAGAGGGTCATCCAAAAAGAACCCTTCCAATAGTGCATAGAAGCATGGCAGAAAAGAGGGGGTAATGGAGATTATGTAGTTTGTTATTTGGAATTGAAAAAAATTGTTGCACCAGTTCTGTTACTTTTCAGACACCTCATCAATATACATTTTAATTAATGTAATTGTTTTTACTTGGAGAATTAATTAAGCAACAAAATGTTCACGGGGAATATATTAACAATATAAAACATATTCCTGACAGATGGAAAAACAAAGCCATGTGTAGAAATATACATGGACACATCTAAAAAGATTGTCAAGATAGTCAGAAGATTGTCAGTAAAAAAGAAAAATTATACTTTCCAAAATAAGCAAATTTCTAAGCTTTAATGATTCACTATGACACAAAAATTTATTCCCTATTCATCCTAGTTCCTCTTTTTCAATGATCTTCATCGTAACTTGTAAATTTATGTCCATAACCAGAGTAAATATAAATTTAAAAAATTAAAACGTGTATGCAGATGATGGTAGGGTGGGGGGTATTTATTTTTTTAATAATTTTTAAACTTTCCTGAAGTTAAATCTTTTTTTAATAGAGAAGATAAATTGATTTCCTTACATCCCAAACTACAAATTTTAAATGAAATGTTTTTGAATTACATCTGTGATTTTGTGATGCTCATATTGAGTCAAACTCAGATTTAAAAAAAAAATGACTAGAGTCGATAGTCAACTTTATTTTCACTGATTCCTCATCTCTGATGTGAGGAGTCAACAATTTTTCTTAGAAGTAAGGTTTTTCAAAACAGACTCCAGAGTATAGAGTCAAATTTTTTCCAGACGACTCTCCACCTGGTTATATCAACCAAACAAAGATCAGCGCCTCCCCCCCCATCCTAAGCAAATTGATTTGCCTGTCTCAATTCATTTTGATTAAAACTCAATCATATTGACCCGTTATGATAATCGATTGTTCGTCTTTAGACACATTTTATTTTCTCTTTCATTCAATTCCAAAATGACAGCCAATCAAAACACAAATCTCTTAAGCATAACATATCAGAGCTGTTTAATAAGCACAACTTAACAGCTGTTGTTATTCAAATGACTTTTGATAACTTTCAAAGTTTGTTTGGCCAAGCCAGAATCAACAATTGACTTGGATAGAGTAGACATCACCTTCACTTATTCCATTGTCTGGCTGATCATGGCTAACCCCACAGCGGACCTGGCAAACTGCTCTCTCCATTCCTCTCCATCCTATGACTTCCTCAGTGTCACTCAGCTTTAGGCCTAATCGTGTGACATACCTATACTTCAGTTTGTGTCTTTTTACTGTGGTCAAGAAATCTTCATTTGTTTGCTTGTTTGGTTATTGACATGATCTCTGTAGGTTTTTAAGAGGAATGAATCTGCACAACCTGTATCCATCTCTTTAGGTCTGTCGGGTCCACTGGTTTACAAAGATATGGTGTTGAGTAGAGACTGATGATTCTGTTTTTTTTTCTTTTACTAATGGCACACATGAAAATATCATGACACGCTGGGAAAAATGTTAAATGTTAAGATAGACATTAAAAATCTCCAACCTCAAATGATATTTTTTCCAGTCAAAAATCTAATCTTTTTTGTTTCATATAGAGACGACCAATGAATGTGAAAGTCATTCTTTTTGTAACAAAAAATTAAAAAATCCCTGATTGAAAAAACAACAACAAAGCTTACCTGACCCCCCCCTCCTTCCTTCTCGGTCTGATAAAAAAATCAACAAATCAATTTATTGCTTTTTCTCTGGCTCTCAATTTTACTAAATTCATTTGTAATTTAATATCATTGTTTTCCCTCTTGGCCTGAAGTGTTAAAATTAATATCAGAAGAATTGAATTTGGCCAATTTCGCATCAGATTTTTTAATATCAAAAAATTTGAAGGACTATTTTTAAATTAATTAAAAATGAAAGCGAAGTAGAGAAACATCCCATTGTATAAGCTGTTCACTTCAGAAAGTCGACCAACAGAAATAGACTGATAATGGTAACATTAAGACATGAGGAGAATGCAAAACTTATCCATGACTACAATTTTGGAAGAAAAATTAGCATAATTATTGCTGAAAATGTATGGATTAATCCTGACTTGACAAAGACAGAAAAAGAAAAAAGACAAGAGAAAAAGAAAGAAAAACAGATACTACTACTACTACTACTACTACTACTACTAAAGTAAAAAAAAAAAAAAACTTGTTAAAAAAACAAAACGAAATTTTTTTAAAATAAATAAAAGTAGAGAAGTTTTAGGAATATATATATAATATTCCTAAAGTTTCTCTACTTTTATTTATGTAAACTCTTTTAACAAATTATAAAAACAAATAATAAAAACAAATAATATATTTAAATTTATAGAGCAAAAACGAGCAAATGGTGACGGTATTACTTGAAATATAGGATTTTTTTCTTTCTTTATATTTTTATGCTTGGAACGTCCTAATATTTCAGGGAAAACCCTTTCTTTATTTAAATAAATATAATTAAATATATTTTACATTCGCAAACGGTATCAGATCTTAAATTGATTTCATTCTTATGAGAATAAAAAATGGATTAACAGTGCAGTAAATTGTGAACCTTTCAGCTACTTCAGTAGAGTGAGCTCAGACCATCGCATTGTCACTGCCACCATTCAGCTTTGTCTCGGAACCAACAATCCCAAAACAGAAAAAAAAAAAAATGATATGTCTGGTTTTTACTGTGTAACAATGACATCACCAACCAGTTCAAAATTTCTCTTACAAACCATTTCAATGCACTTCAGGATGACAACATTAAAAATTCTGTATATAAAACTTTGAAAAAGTCTGTGGACAGGCAGCAGATGAAATATTTCCAGTGATACCAAAAGATCGGCACCGAACCCTTTGGGAAAATGAAGCAATCAAGAAATACACAAATTTGAAAAAAGCTGCACAGAACAAAAATTCAAACTCAACAAGAGACAATAGACATCTCTATCGAACTACTAAAGTTTCGATCAAAGAAATATACAACTTTGAACAAACAGCATTCATACAAGCCAAAATTGATGCCATTGCAAATGCATCTGTAAGCAGCAACTTCATGGAAAATAGTGAAAGAAATCAGTGGACTTGATAACTTGATTCTTGCCAAAGTTTGGTTGACAGATGACTTTCACGATGAGTTTCTCACATTTTGCAATTAAGTTTATCAATGAGACTTCATTAAGCGTTGGACAGAAGGTTGTGTACCCCCCTTTCCAAAGAAGAGTAACTTTGGCCAAACAAACTATTAAGGGATAGCACTTACCACAATAGCCTCCAAAATCTACAACCTACTTTTGTTGAATCGCATTTGCCCTGAGCTGGACAAAATTCTCGGCAAAAACCCAAGCAGTTTTGGACAAAACAGATGAACAGTTTGACAAATTCTAATTAGCCATTGT
Source organism: Sepiola atlantica (assembly GCA_963556195.1). NCBI lineage: Eukaryota > Metazoa > Mollusca > Cephalopoda > Sepiida > Sepiolidae > Sepiola > Sepiola atlantica. Next base: position 54,140,161 of record OY744521.1, read on the forward strand.
ATAAGGCAAGAACCTCAAAAACTGTGCTTGTATTTGTCGATTTCTCCAAAGCCATCCATCATAGCAAACTTAAAGAGATCAGTATCAGCTATCATGATGCTGTATAACAACCTTTGCTCAATGTTCTAATCTCTTCATCGAGATACAGAGTTCTTTAGAAGTGTTGCAGAAGAGATATGCTTCCTCCTACTTTTTTTTTTTTTGTTTGTTTTTAATTCTATGCCTAAAATATGCCCTGGAAAATCTGCTCATCTAAACATGGTTCTGGGGTTCTCCCTTAAAAGAGCCAGAAGTTTAAGTCACCCAGCAAAAACAATAACAAACGTGGATCGCACAGATGACTTTATCTTGTTGTCAGACACGATTGATGTGGCTAGAAAATTTCTTCATCTCATCGAAGAAGCGGCTCGTGAGATTGGCTTCTATGTTAATGCTGGTGAAACAACATTTATCAGTTATAACCCAAGAGAAATTCAGCTGAAAAACGGTAACAAAATCAAGTCTTTCCAGGAATTTGTATACCTTGGCAGCAGCATGTGGAAAGAGACATCAAAATCTGCAATGGCAAGACCTAGGGTGTCCTTAATGGACTGCACACCATCTGGAAGTCTTCCCACTCTGACTTTTCAGAGCCACATTGAAATGTGTCTTGCTCGATGGCAAGACAGCTTGGAAACTGAGGAAACGGCCAATCAAGAAACACCTTCCTTCCAGCTACTCTCGTTAAAAGAGAGAAAGAAAGCTTCTGCTTGCTGGTCACTCCTGGAAAAGCAACTCAGAACTTGTGAGCGACACAATGGAATTCATTACGTGGCAAAAGATCATTGTAAGACTTCATCACACCTACATCAACCAACTTTTAGAAGACTCTGGATGCCATCTGGAGGACAGGTCTTTATTTATTATTCTTTCTCTCAAATTCTTCCTTATCACTTGTTCCAATGTTATCTTTGGCCTCCCTTGCCATCTGATCCTGCTACCTCAAATATTCTACATTTACTATACCAAGCACTCTCATCCATTATATCAATGTGACCAAACTAACAAAGTCTACTGTTCTGCACACATCTCTCTATACTGTCCAGATGTAACCTTCCTCTGAGGTCATCAGATCTAAACCTGTCTTTAAGACTCACATTACACATCCATCATATCATTTCTCTCCATGCAACACATATCCTCAATCATCACTGACCAGGTTTCATTTCCATACATCATCACACTGCACATGCAATAGACTCTTCCTTTGGTCAACAGCTATAGACTCTGCTGATTAGTAATGACAACCATCCACTCCTAACTCTTGCAATCACGCCAGCACCAGCTCCTCCCCTGTGCTCCAATGCTATCACGAAGGTAACAAAAATTCTGGACAACCTCATTAGCCTTGCCATCTAAAATACTTTCTCCACATCCAAATTCTAATCCCTCTCCTTTGTCTCTTTAGTAATCTATAAATATATTGTTTTGTTTTTTTCAAACGTTATTCAGTATTGCGTTCTTATTTATCCAAAAATACAGATTTACACACACGCACTAGCTGGAAGACCTAGCGTTGCCTAGGATTGAATCAGAAACCGTAGGTCCATTTGAGCCTAGGCCATACCATCATATAATCTTTTTATTCTTATTTCTTACATTTTATATATTGAATTTTTAGAGTGGGGTTCAAGGATGTACTTAGCATTGATCCAGTGAGAATTGAGTGACTAATTTTTGATAAATTTGTAGTCTATAGTAATCCCCTTGAAGCACACAGTGTTTCCCCAGGAATCAATGAGACCCCCCCCCCCATATATTCCACACCAAGCCATGAACCTCATATTAGCAGGCGAGACAGGGAGCAAGAGAAAGAGACGGAGAAAGGGAAAGAAAGAGATGGATAGATGGAGAAAGAGAGAGAGAGAGAGAGAGAGAGAAAGGAATGAAAAAAATAAAAGTAGTCAATTTATTTTAGTGACCTTCTGATTTTAATGCTGCACCCAAAAATTTGAAACAAAAAACAAAACAAAAACATTCCGTCTGACTCATAAAATAAGTTTTAAATAAAAACAAAAGAAAAAAGAAAAAATCTCCAATCTTGACAAGCTGTTACAAAATCGACTTAAAATTGTTTTAACCAAAATTACTACTAACTTTACAAAATCTTAGTCAAGTGACTAATCAATTGAAATCTGGTATTCTCATGTTAACTGCCAACTCAATAAGGTTTGGTCTGTCTTTACGGCATATCAACCTTTTTCTGGTTATCTAATGCCAAAAACAATCTATTATAAACGATTAATTGAACACAAATTGCTATTTTTACTAATAGATGTGGAGGGAGGGACTCATACCTTTCCAAATAATATTAACCATCACAAAATTCAACATTTACAAAACCCATAACTAAGCTCTGATTTACAGTCTTCACTATAGCAAATGTTTTATTTTACAACATATTTAAAGGTGAATCCATTGATTTTGGTAAAAGTTTTGATGCTTCAAGTTGTTAATATCTTCAACTGACATTTCTTTTAATGTATATGTATACTATCTGATAAAGTTTCATGTGATACCCAGGACTGATTACATTTAACCCATAGATGGGACCGTGACAGATACTACCAGTCTGAGTCAGGGTGGACTTGGGAGCAATGACAACAAAGGGGCTACTTCACACTAGTCAAAAATCCCAAAGACGGACCTAACCACCAGATGTAGTTTAATGTCAGATGTAAAGGTTCAAAGATATGTGAACATGATGAACCCAATCTTACATAAGTATCATCATCATATTCAGTTTAACTTCCATTTTACATGTTGGCATGTGTTGGACGACTTTTAGAAATTGACTTCCAAATTAACCGATCTCTGATCAAGCCTTTATTCCTTTTTCTCTCAAATCCTTCCTTATCACTTCCTCCCATGTTTTCTTTGACCTTCCCCTGCCAACTGCTAATGTCTTTAAGACTCACATTATACATCCATCATATCATTTCTCTCCATGCAACACATATCCTCAACCCTCAATGGCCAGGTTTCACTTCCATACAGTATCATACTGTGCACACATACCTGATAGACTCTTTCTTTGGTGTTTACAAGTACTGTAAAGAAATTGTGTTGCTTCCAACTCCCTTTCCACAAACCGAGCAGGGGAGCTTTCAAACACTACAAGCACTGATCATCACTTTGGTGTTCGTAACATTCTCCTTCGGAATTTTACTTTCCATAAATTACCTCTAAGTCTTAGCAAGTAAACTTTCCATCATTTCACAGACAAATAGTAAATCGTCAGCATAAAGTATATGATAGACAATGTTTCTAAGACACAAATGAAAAGCAAAACTCCATTAACAATGTTTCAAAGACACAAATGAAAAGCAAAACTCCATGGACAATGCTTCTAAGACACAAATGTAAAGCAAAGCTCCATGGACAATTCTTCTAAGACACAAATGAAAAGCAAAACTCCATGGACAATGCTTCTAAGACACAAATGAAAAGCAAAACTCCATGGACAATGCTTCTAAGACACAAATGAAAAGCAAAACTCCATGGACAATTCTTCTAAGACACAAATGAAAAGCAAAACTCCATGGACAATGCTTCTAAGACACAAATGAAAAGCAAAACTCCATGGACAATTCTTCTAAGACACAAATGAAAAGCAAAAAACCCATTAACAATGTTTCAAAGGCACAAATGAAAAGCAAAACTCCATGGACAATGCTTCTAAGACACAAATGAAAAGCAAAACTCCATGGACAATGCTTCTAAGACACAAATGAAAAGCAAAACTCCATGGACAATGCTTCTAAGACACAAATGAAAAGCAAAACTCCATGGACAATGCTTCTAAGACACAAATGAAAAGCAAAACTCCATGGACAATGCTTCTAAGACACAAATGAAAAGCAAAACTCCATGGACAATGCTTCTAAGACACAAATGAAAAGCAAAACTCCATGGACAATGCTTCTAAGACACAAATGAAAAGCAAAACTCCATGGACAATGCTTCTAAGACACAAATGAAAAGCAAAACTCCATGAACAATGCTTCTAAGACACAAATGAAAAGCAAAACTCCATGGACAATGCTTCTAAGACACAAATGAAAAGCAAAAAACCCATTAACAATGTTTCAAAGGCACAAATGAAAAGCAAAACTCCATGGACAATGCTTCTAAGACACAAATGTAAAGCAAAGCTCCATGGACAATTCTTCTAAGACACAAATGAAAAGCAAAACTCCATGGACAATGCTTCTAAGACACAAATGAAAAGCAAAACTCCATGGACAATTCTTCTAAGATACAAATGAAAAGCAAAACTGAATATTCTGTTCTAAAAAACATTCTGTGTTCTTACACATCAGGAAATAAAATATGATTTTTATACACACCCACACATTATATATATATATATATATATATATATATATATATATATATACAATCTGCATGTTTAGTGACAAAAAACTATTTCAAATTTAAGCATAACAGACTGCCAAAAATACTATTCTGAAATTGGGCATGACCAACCAATGGACATGGTCTCTTCTAAAAATGCTAAGACACATCTGAAATGCGCTGATTTAATCTGCACATTTAGTGATGAAAACGCTATTTCAAACTGATGCATGAAAAACTGACAAAGCCTCTCAGATTTAAATAGGAAAATTGATGTAAACTATTTAAAATAAATTAAAATAAATTAAAACATAATAATTTCATAACGTTTAATGAACTGGAAATTTTCTTTGAAGAGAAATTTTCTCTGAAGAGAAATTCTCCAGTGGAGCTGGCTTATGGGCCAGCTCCTTGAATTGTTAACCTCCTTAATACACATTCCAGAGGTAGGACATTATTCTTACCAAGTGTCAGGTTTCTAGGTATATGTTTTGAAATATTCTAGGCATGGGCAACTGTCCTTTCTCACCTCCCTACCCAAACAATACTAGACACATCCTACGGACCCAGCCCCAAAATTGAAAATTACAGAAATTAAAAAATACTAACAATGTTAATACCGGGTTCAGAGCTGGAAGCAGGAGGACTATCATTCTGGGTCAATGTCGAGTATATCTGCTAATAAACTTTATTTTCTATTGACCAATTTAAAGGTTTCAAATTGAAAAAAGATTTCTAGCTAAAATTAACAATGATAGACCAAATTCTAGTATTTGCACTCTTAAATCAAAGATACAGAGTTTTTTTCAGGGAGTCACTAATCTAAAAAAGAAACTGAAGTTCCTTTTGTTGTGTAAAGTAAGAGAGCTGGTTTGACACATTCAGTTTAAAAGTGATCTTTTAATATAGAAACAGGAATAGACTACCTGAGTGTCACAAGGCACTGATAATGATCTATTTATATAAAGGAAAGTCATATTTCCGTCTGTGTCAAGCTAAAACTCAGAAACTATCAAATATACATTCATAACCCTTACATATTCCAATTCAGTAAGACTGGTTATGGTAAAAGTTAAAAAAATATTCCATTCGTTCATTTGGGGTCATCAAGGACCAAATTCGTATGTGGAAGATCAAAAAATAAAAAAAATCACTTTGATTCTTACTAACAAATGTTTGAAAAACAAAAGTGAAACTAGGTCAAACAGTCAGTCAATTACCAAAGTTTGCATATTAGTGTGAGAGAGGGATGTGTTATAAAAGGAGAGAGAGAGAGAGAGAGAGAGAGAGAGAGAGAGAGAGACAGACAGACAGACAGACACACACACACCCTGGTTGGGTTGAGCTGGCACTTTACAATGACTCGGCCACATCACATACTACATCGCGATGTTGAGCCATCCTCCTCTTCCAGCATTAGATTCCATAAATTGTTGGTTCAAAGATTCTTTCCAGATCAGACTTCACAGTGCCAGCTGTTCATCGACTACTGCATCTTTCTCTCTGCCCTAAAAACAACCTTGTGTCGCATCTCATTTTTGTTGCGACGTGGGTAAATTAAATTTCTACACAAAGATGACTTTTACTTCCTCAGCACTTGTGAGAATGCAACAAACTTAAAATTTTAATTAATTTTCAAAATCCAAATAATAAAAACATAATTTAAATTAAAGAATCCTGGGCAGCAGCAGGTATGGACAGCTATTTTAAAAGTAGACTAAAACATTTGTAGGAACTGATACTAAATATCACATTGGTTTTGCTCAGAGATCAACTATTGACAACTGATGCGTGGATAGGCAGACACATACACCTTTACTTTTTTTTTAATACTAATAAGTCACTGCTTATCAAAGGTCAAAGGCCACTTGAGGCTAAGGGGTAACGAGATAGTATTGTTCATCATCCAACTGACAATGATAGGATTGGAAACGATGGATGGAATGAGCAGAATTTTATTATTTAAGAAGACAGCTCGACAACTACATTGGACTTGAAAATTAAAAATTTTTTTTTTTAACATAGTTCACCCCAAACAAGGCAGGTCGCCACTGTAGACGTAAGGGGATACTGAGAAAGGAAAAGGGGAGAAGGAAGGGGGGTCAACCTAACTTGGGATCTGTGCAGCGAGATGTCTGTTTACATTAGTTTTAAATTTCTGCATGTCTGTTCTGTCGGGGAAACAGGGGGCAGGAAGAGAGTTCCAGAGGCCAGCAGTACGAGGAAAGAAGCTACTTGAGTAGAAGGCTCTCCGACATCTGGGGACCTCCACAGTGAATGAATGAGACCTAGCTGATTGTCGAGTTGGTCTAGTGAATTTACGTCGAGGGGGCACCAGAGTAGCCAACTCATCGGAGCATAATCCATTGAAGTATTTGTAAAACAAGCACAAGGATGCTACATTGCGGCGATGGGACAGAGGCTGAAGCTTGGTTGACAGTGAGGATCCTATTAGGTTGGCGATTCTTTTATGGACCTTGTCAAGAAGGGAGAGACTAGTAGATGATGCACCAGCCCAGATGTGACAACAATACTCCATGCATGGGCGGATGGTGGCTTTGTAGAGATACAGGATTATGTCAGGTGTGAGGAGTTTACTAGCACGGTAGAGGGAGCCAACCTTCTTTGCGGCAGCCTTGGCAATGTCTTCAATGTATTTGTTCCAACTCATGTTACCTGTGAAGGTCAGGCCGAGGAGTTTGAATGATGAACTCTCAGGTAGGGTGCTATTTGCCATGACAATCGGTGGTTGAAAAGGTTCCCTGTAGTTATTGAAGGAAAGGAGCTTTGTCTTTGCGGCATTAAAAGTTACCAGCCATTTATGACCCCAATCCACCACAGCCTGGAGGTCATTTTCTAAAGATTCAGCCATTGCCTCAGATATGATCGCATCGGTTTTGCCAACATGGTGAGAGTAAAGGGTGGTGTCATCAGCAAATAAACCAATCTCAGACTCTATGTCATCAGGGAGATCGTTTATATAGATCAGGAACAACAAGGGTCCAAGGATAGATCCCTGGGGTACACCAGCATTTATGTCATGTTGCTTAGATGAACAGCCATCGAGGACAACCTGAATTTTTCTTTTGTCTAGGAAGGATCTAATTATATTTAGTAATTGCCCAGTAATACCGTATGAGCGTATTTTCAGGAGAAGCCCTTTATGCCATACCTTGTCAAAGGCCTTGGATATATCAAGCGCTACTGCCCTAGCTTCTCCTGCCTTGTCGAGTGTATGATACATGCGTTCCGAGATGACCGTTAGGATGTCTGCAGTAGATCGTGCTTGTCTAAATCTATACTGGCGGTCAGAAAGAAGTTTAGCATTAACTAAGTGCCGTACTATCGCTAGATTGATTATGGATTCAAAGATTTTAGCAAGATCGGCAGTAGACTGATTGGGCGATAGTTCTGAGGATCGGTTCTATTCCCAGAATTCTTGTAGACTGGTACCACAGAGGCAATTTTCCAGCTATCGGGGAAGCAAGATTCAGCTAGACATTTATTGTAGAGTTTGGAGAGGATAGGGGCCAGTTCAGCAGAGCATTTATTTATTACTATTACAGGTATAAGATCAGGCCCACAAGCTTTGTAGGTGTCAAGGTTTTTTATGATGTCTCTGCCCTGGGATGGGGTGATGACCAGGTTATCAAGTGTGGCTTCGGTCAGCAAAGGGAATTTGGGGAGGGGGTGTTTATCTGAGTCCAAAGTAGAGTTAGAAGCG
>OY744521.1:54153279-54268279 GCA_963556195.1 Sepiola atlantica
TTACTTACACATGTCTAAAAACGCAGCTGTCAAACCTGACATTGTCATATGGAACAAGCGAGAGTGGCAACTTTGGTTGAGGTCAGTGTCCCTAATGATGGGGGCCTAAACAGAGCTGAAAGGGAGAAAATAAAATATCAAGGTCTAATGTATGATATGAAAAGAAACTGGAACCTCAAAGAGATCTCCATCATTCCAGTTATCATAGGAGCCACTGGACTTATGAAGAAGAACTTGAAAAAGTATTTAGCAAGTATACCTAGTGAACCAAGTGCAAAAGAAATCCAAACAACTGCACTCAAGGGAACAGCCAGAATCCTGAAAAGAGCTCTCGGTTGGAGTCTGTAAATAGCGGGTGATCGTATGGCATTTGGAAGAATGCCCCGTCCCCAGCAAATGAATGAAAATAAAAAATTTTAAAAAGAGACAAACATTTACATATAGACTTCTAACCCTTGTTACATACTGAAACATTCTCTACCAAACATGAGTACATTAACTTTTCTAAACGAACAATTATTCACTGAAACTATCTTCACATTATTATAAATTTATAAATATGTTGTTTTGCTAACCATGTTTTAATCTTTTATTCACAACACCATCCGTTGGGTTAGGGTTTAGCACTTGCTAAATGGTGACTTATTCTTAATCATTCTTCCATTTTCATAATATATGGACGGCGGCACCGGGTGGGGGGTGGGGGGCTCAATCCCCCCCAACCCACCCACACTTTACGGAGAGTTTAACCGCCCCCCCCCCTTTTTAGGAGAGCCCCCCCCCCCTTTATAACTGTCCCGCCGGTCATGCATGTTTTTATCCATTTTCTCCCTTCTCCAGTTTGACATTGACAATGTGGTACTTGGTACATTTTCAAAGACACGACAGGAGCCACGCTACAATGGTAAAAAAAATACTACTAATATTCGTACGCTTGTGGTCACTAGGGACCAAATTAGTGCAGGGGAAGGTCAAAATAAAAAAATTACGTTTTTGTTTCATTCTTACTAGTAGTTGTTTCAAAAACAACACTGAAATTAGGTAAATCAATCAGTCAGTTAAAAGAGAGATTTTAACAGAATGATGTCACACACTTTTTTTTTAACTTCTATTTTTGTTATACATGCCACCAGGCAACACCGGGTATCTCTGATAGTTTAACATTAAAAAAAAAAAAAAAAACATGTTTCATTGTTTTTTTTTGTACTTAGAATTAGTGTAGGGGTTAATAAATGGCACATTTTCGTTATTTTATCTGGTTAGAAGTCAGTGTTTTCATCTGTGTTTGGTTCGTTTGTGTTGTAAACTTAACTAATCCAAAAAATTGCTAAAATATATCTTTTGCATTATTTAGGTATTTTTTCTGTTCATGCATTCACAAAAATAACTATCATAATCCTCTTTTGTGTTCTCGAACGCGGTAACGAGTTCTATATGCTGTTGGGGTCGCTTTTCCTTAATGTGTGAAGTCCCAAATTACATGACAACAGAGCGGTCAGCCATTAGGTCACCAATATAAAAGGTGTGATCTGTAGGGGTGTGGTCCCATTTGTGTAGCAGCGTGGATTGTAGCTTGTTAAGATGTCGTATCTTAGAGAAAATGCTAAGATCCACGCTTGCATTAGAATTGTTATAAGAGATGTTTAAAACAGAAAAAAAAACAGATGAAAACATGCATGAATAATGAAAGTCGAATGAAAGTAGAAAGAATAAAACATTATTCAAAGAACACAATATTTATATATATACAAAATACAAGACATTAATTGTTCATTTGAAAGTTCCGTTATGGAAATGTTTGTGCCTGTAATTTAATAGTGTGTGCGAAAGTGTAGCCGTGTGTAAAGCTTTGCGTTAGCATGCAAAAATATATGAATGCATGTGTCGCCTTTTGTCAGAGTGCGTGGTTGTACGAATCTGTGCATGCGAGCGTGCATGCATGAGTGAGAATTGATAAGGAGTGTAGGTCTTGATGTGTGTGAGTTGAATGTAGTTGCCAGCCTCCCAAGGTCAGGAGGGCGAGGGGAGGCGAAATAAACGTTGTCGTCTTGTCAAGCATCGAAGGGAAAAGAGAGATTTTGGTCCGTTAACTTTGTAGGATTGGGATAAATCTCAATCCTATGGATCCAGAGCTCACAGCTTCATTTCACCTTTTTCAGGCTGATCGTTTAAGTTGCAACACGCTTGCCAAATCCCTTGCCTTTCCCCCTTTTCCGATTTAGCTACCAAAGTGACAACATCCGTTTGTCCGCTGCTCTTATTGTCTACACAAGTTCTCTGACCTGGCGTCTTCCTATGCATCTTGCTAAGTCCGCTTTTTCATATCTTCACGTATTAGAAATTTGTGTTAAATATTTTGTATATTATTTGGAAGCATAAATAGATTCAGTTATATTTTTATAAGTACACTTTTTAGTACTTTTTTGGTGACCTAGACGTAATCTGGGACTCCACACATTACGAAAAAGTGACCTCAACACCACATTTCAGTGTTGTGTTGTGCCCGTCAGGGATACGTCCTCGACAATCAGGCTGACGGAATCTAGACCATTTGTTGGTGACCTTTCTTCTGTTGGGCTGAGGTATGACGGTTCTGTGCACTTCTAGGGGAGCAGTTTATTGCTAATCTCCTGAGGCACTCGGGCATTTTTTGTGGGCCAGAGTGCACGCGCATCTTGTGCGCTGGCTTTTCAATCCCTACCTTCCGACCTTGTATCATCACCTCTTCCCGCGGTTGATGGGAGGTAAATAGCAACTTACAACGACCATGTTGGAATTGGGACTCAAAGTGAAATCACAGATTTTAGAAGCATAGGTATCATGCAAGGGTTAGCCCCCCCCCCCCACAATTTTACCGGGAAGGGGGGGGGGGGGTTAAAAATGAAATACGTAATAAATTAAATTTGTATAAGGTAAATAAGAAAAAGAAGAAAGAAAAGACTTACGCCAAACAGTCCGTTCTGTAGTCCAAAAGGAATTGGTGTTAGTCTGGCCAAGGCTATCACTTTATACCCTTGCGTTCCTTCCACAACCTTAATAACAGCTTCGAGTCGTTTACTGTAAAATCGCACAGTAATGCACCTACAACAGTTTCGCAGAGCCAGATAAGCCACTGTGACTCCAACCGCCGCACACGACAGGACGACCAGAACTCCCCGAAAGAATCCGTACACATATCCAGTGGTCAAGAGCAGCAAGAAGTAACCCCAGGCCACTGGGAAAGACACAATGGTGAACATACAAAGAAAGGCCACATAGCTGACAGTAGCGTCGGTCGTCTCCAACCAGAGGAGAAAATCTTTCACATAATTCCTGAAGAAGATTAATAAGAGGCAGATTATGGAGATGGCGGTCAGGGAAACCATGGACATTTGACCGCAACCGGCTGCCGTGGAAGAGGAAGAAGGGTCACTGTAGAAGCCGGCCTCCAGGGTCGAAGAGTGACCACCAGCCATGTGGACTTCTTCTTGGTGGTCGGATAAGATTGTCCCGGATGATGATGAGGAGGACGAAGGTGATGAATTATTGGTTTGAGATTGGTTCTTCTGCATTTGAAGTTTAGGAACCAATTTTAATTTTGTACCGATAAATTAAAATGTTTGTATCAAAATATATATTAAAAATCTATTTACCATTAAAACTCTGTGAGTAGTGCTTGCTTGTTATCTTGCTGATCACAGTGCACATTGGATGATGTCACAAAAGACGAATGACACCTATGTGAACTTTTTTTTTCAAAATTAAAAAGAAAAATCTAATATTTACAAAAGATATTGATGATTTGGTTTGTAAGGGGGTGGTCAAATCTAAGTATATATTTTTTATTTTTACACAATTAAATTACAATATATTTAAAAAAATCAATATTTTTTGTTAATAGCAATTAAAATAGTAACATTTTATTGCAACGCAGAGATGACGACAAATATATTCCTTTATGTCTGTAAAACTATCAGACAAAATCTTGTGTCTGTGTGTTTCTCGACTATACGTAACTTTGATAAATACACATTGAATTGTTATTTATTTACTATTTATTCAGTGAAATCAAAACATTTAAAAGAAAACTTAAACGATTTTTTTAATCCTATTTTTTTTTTTTTAATTTGTAAACATGACTAACTTTTGAATTATTTTTCTCCGAGCCGCCAACCCGGACAACGCCGAGTAAATACACCTAGTTTTAAATAGTCTTTATACTTAATTTATTTTACTTTTCAAAATAAAAATAATTTTTTTTTTATGTTAATTTCTAGGTGCACATTAGTAAAGTAATAGTAAATATCGTAGACTTTATAAGTTTACAAGAACTTGTAAAATACGATGTTTATTATTTGTTATGCTTAAAATAATTGAAGATAAATAATATGTATATTGTACAATTTAAAAAATAAAATATTGTTAATGTCGCAAGATGCCAGTAATTTCAAATTATGTGTCATTCAAGTGAATGTATTGTTCCTACTATATTTTTGTTTTGTTCTGTTTTTTTCTTTCTTTTAACTTTGACATTTCGAAGCAACATCGTCCTTCGTCAGTTAAATGAAAGTTTTTTGGTTTTTCAATTGTTCGCTTTGTTGGAAGTTATTTTCATTAGTTTTTGGTGAAACATTTTTTGTTTTACTTTTCTTCTTTTTTGTTTTCCTTTTTACCAATACAATACATCCGTCGAAGAATTCATATCGGGTTTCCAGTCAACCATTTCCAAAAGTAAAATTAGAAATACTATTCCCGGGATTCAAGTTATTGTATAGTAAATTAATTAGTACAGACTGTTTCGATCCCAGGATGAGGCCATCCTCTCAGGTATCATCCCCTTTAGGAAGGGGAGTGGGTTATTTATTGCTTGTCGCGTGAGGCGCCCTCATTCATGGGGGAGTGTCGACTGCTTAGTTTTGTTACCAATCTAGAGTGCGTTCTTTGGAGGGGAGGTGGGGCTCGATTCTCTACACATTAGAAACCGGCATTGTGTCTAACTTTGCCCTCGTGGGGAGGTGAATAAACAAGGACAGTACTTTGATTTTTGAACGAAATAATAGCATAGGCGATGATAAAAAATTTAAAAAAAAGTATTTTGGTTTGAATTAGAGAAATTATGTAGAGTTCTTGTATACAGGACCCAACGGGTCACGTTTGTGGTTGAAAATAATTTTTTTTGGGGGGGGGGGTGCATTTAAGAAATAAACTGTGACCCCCTCCTCAAAAAAAGCAGACCGTTTTAAGTGTACTGTGGACTGTTAGCTTCAGCAGATCAGCAACATGTTTTGTCCTGGGGGTCCACAAGAAGCAACAAATACTGCAACGTTCTGCTTGCTTTTAGCTTTAAAGTGAGTAGTACTGAAAAAAAAAAAAAAGAGAAGAAGAAAAAAGTAACACGAGTTGATAATGTCGAGGGTTACTTTGCTTTTACTCGATTAGTTTTTACTTCCGCCGTTGACCTGACAGACGAAACCGACAAGACTTAACTAATCGATAATTGTACTTGTTTACGCTACTTGTACGACTATATTACAAAAAAAAACTTTGAAACTAAATTTGTCAAATTTACTGATAACAAAAATAACACAAATAAACTAAATGCAATCAAGTAAAAATAGTTTCCATAAAAAATTAATCTTGAGTTTGTTTGTTTTTTTAATTAGAAGAAATCTGAATCGCCGGTTGGAATCGAACGCAAAACACTTGTTGGAGTTGGAATATAATTATTGGCGACGTTAAGACGCTGCCACCAATACCTCTAAATTCTTTATTTTTGAGATTTAAGACAAAAGTACTTTTTATAAAGACTTATTAAGGACGAAGTTACAAGATTTAAAAAAAAAATTGTAGATGAGCAACTTCAGATCCCCACTCCCCACTCAAAATACGAAATTCTACTTTTTTTAAGTGAAAAAACTAACAGAAACACACTAAAAACTTGACGAAATTATTACTATTACCGACATCAATTATTTTAAAGGAAATACCGTCGAGAAATTAGTCAAAAACAATTTATTTTACTCTACCTACTCATTTATGACCTATTTGCGTATATAAAAAAAAATTTAATAGAAGTTCGGTAAATATCGAATTTTGGTCAAGATCAAAGTGTAGTATCTGTTCCGATGGTGTCGTCTTGGCCTTCGGGGCTTGATTTACGCCGGTCTATGGGACGATCCTGTACAGTTATAGGAGGTCCACCCTCCCAGGCTTTACCTCCCCTCTTTGGAGAGGAGTAAGTTTATTGCTTACTGCCTGAGGCGCCCCTACCGGGGAATGCCGATGGAGCTGCCCAGGCAATTTTTAATGGCCAGAGTACTCACCTCTCGGGCGCTGGCTTTTCAAGTCCCACTTTCCCGACCTTGGGTCACATCTTACCTTGTGGGAGTAAGATAAAACTGGCCGTGTGCCTAACCTCCTGGGGAGGTAAATAAAAAAGAAAAAAAGAAAAAAAAAGAAGTCATCTTTGTTTCGTCAGTTAGTAACATAAACAACGATGGCTACTTTCCTCAGTTCCGATATTTACAGAAGTTAAAATGCTTATAACTTGTATTAAATATTCAATATTTTATCTACAAAGTGACCTGAAGTATGTAAACACAAAATCCTTCAACCCATTTTCATCATCAGTCATCATTGTCTGAGCTTGATGGGTTCATTCTTTTCTGGGGAATGTGTGATTGTTCCATTTAAATTACAAAATTATGTGTTAAAACAATTTCATCTTGGACATCAGGGCATTAGTCGCATGAAAGCATTAGCACATAGCTATGTTTATTGGCCAAACATGGACAAGCTATTAGAAGACCATAACTCTACAAAATGTCAGTTAGCAGCTAAACTCCTGAGAAAAGCAAAACTTTTTACTTGGCCTATTTTGGGATTCTCCCTAGTCATGTTTGTGGGACCTTTCGGTGAGAGAGTCAAGAAGAAAATCAGTGTAGCGACTCACTTTGAAGAGTAATTCGTCTGGCCATGTCTGACTGAAATAGAATAAGCAAAACGGGATCACCATTCCTCACGAAATAAACAATGGCTTCACAACTAAAGAGGTGCGCAGAGTTATTTACTGGAAACACAGGAACAGAACAAAGATACTACATTGGGTTGATTGGGGTAGACAAGGCGAAATAGCATAATTCTGGAGTCCCCTGATTCATCTACTGTTGGCCCGCTAGAGAACGCAGCATCTACATCTTGTCTGGAACTGAAGATTCATGTTGATCACATGGTTTAGGTTTGCCTCAAGATGTGATTCATTGCGTATGAATCTTGTGCAGTGAAGAGGTGATGGGTACATAAACGTCAAGCCGAATCACATCTCACTGCCAGTCACGTAGACCAATAGAAAATAGTTCACTCAACTGCTACAGACCTATTGATGGAAAAGGTTTTCTATTACTAGTAGATGCCTACAGTAAATGGCTTGAATTTTTTCCAATGACATGAAACACTTCCTGAATAAACCAGCAAAATACGTTTTCAGCAAATTCAGTCTCTGACAATGGCACTGCTTTCACTTCAGTGAAGTTTTCAGATTTCTGCAAGCAGAATAGCATCAACCACATAAGCATACCACTATTTCATCCTCAATCTGATGGCCAAGTCGAGCGTTTTTGTGATACATCTAAGAGAACACACTTAAAACTCTAAGAGCATTAGAAATCCTAGAGATATTGCTTGGAAACTATAGAGCTACACCAAATCCAAATGCCCCTAACAATAGTTTGCCCGCTGAAGCGCTATTGAAGCATAAAGTTCCATTACCAATGGATGTCATTCATCGAACTGCACAAACTTCTCACAGGAGAAATAGAACAGCAATTTAATCGGCATCATCTTGCACTAAGCCTCACTTTTAAACCAGGATAAAAAGTCTTATCAAAAGACTATCGAAATGGCACAAAGAAGTGGACACAAGGTTACATCTTGCACCAAACAGGAAATATCATTTATGATGTCAGCATGCAATCTCCTATCTGGGTTCAACAGGAAAATCAACTACGACCCTCATATCTCACAGAAACCAATGCACAAGATACTACCTTCTCACTGGAGATATTATTGGACACGTTCGAGTTAATTCAACAAAGCCCTTCAATCATGCAGAAGGAAGAACCTAGAGCTTAACTAAAGAGTTTACCTAGGAGGTCAATTCTCATCCGAAACCATACAAATCTAATAAAGGTCAAACCATGACAGAAGCCTTTTTAATAGCACAAAGCTTTTTGTTACCAAACTTATTTCTGCACTTTAAAGAGTGCAGATATAAAGTATGAATATTTGAAGAAGCCAATTTTATTGTGCATGTTCTAACAAAGATGTCAGCACGGAAAATCTATGAATTTTGTTTTGCATCTTCATATGATGTTGCCTGTGAAAAGCTAGGAATATTTGATATTCTAGCTTTTACTTTGTTAGCGACACACGTGGTCAGAGATATCTTTCTCATACAAGAGGTCACTTTTTTACGTGTTATGATGAATAGCACACACGTGTGTCGAAAGAAAGTGAAGAAGCAATTTGCCTTAGATACATTTATTCACATATATAGTTTGTCGAAAGACGAATACAAAAGGGGGATACAATATAATTCACAAAGAAAGAGAACAACAGAAAGACATACTAAGTAAAGAATATATTAAACTCACATGTGTGTCAGGGTTGTAGATAGAGAGACCTGTGTTAGTAATGGATGAATAAATGTTACTTACTTTGTGCTGTTTGTCTCTGAGAGTCTATGTAATTGCTACTAGGAAACATGACCTACAAAGTCTGCTAGGATTTTGAAGGCAATGGAATGGTAGTTAAGCCTTGTAATAGCCATTCTCTGACAAGGAGCGGTGGAGGGAACGTCCATATACTTTGAATAATGTGTCAGAAAAAGATTAAGCTATTGTCCAAAATTCCACTAATGGGTGGAACTGTAAGGGGATGATGAAAGGGGTTATCCTTTTATCTTCTCGTAAAGAAACGGAACAACAAAAAGTATTTCTGTAACTATAACAAAAAGGGGTTTTATTAACTCAAGGTTACCTATACCGTTTGGTATAGGTAGAAGAGAGTGGGACAGTGTCCGTCTGAGGAAGAGGAAGAATATAAGAGTTCTTAGGGCCGCCCGTGGATTTCTTCAGGTGAAGATGGTGGTAGTCGTCAAGTGGCGACGGCGGCGGGAGAGAGAGCGTTTCCTCGTTCCTCGCTGGTGCTCTCTACGATGTGTCCAAGCTGGTGCCAGGAGGTCGTCTGGTCTTTTTCCTCGAACCCTAAGGGGACATAAGTAGTCCCTTAGGGAACTAACGATATTACTGCGCCCTGTGATTTGATTGGACAAGCCAGCTCACAGGTACAGTGATTACGCATTCAAAAGTAGTCCCTATTGGTGACTGCTACAGAACAAGATAACAAACTCTCGTGAATTGTCGAACATTAGCTGAGAATAAATCCAAGGGAGATAACTCAAATAATTGTGTCCCGACAGCAAGAAAGATTTCAAAAACTAAATCTACTACATAATTCTTTTTCTAATAGAGCTATACAATTTTGGAACATATTACCTTATCAGGTTAAAAATAGTTCTAACGTAAATCATTTTAAGAAATAATTCAGAAATAATTGTAAAAAATGAATTCATAGGGACATTTTTTTTCTGATGAAATATTTAGGAGAATTTGATCTGTCTATTCATATTATACTAGCAGGGTTATCCGGAGTTTAAAGTAATGTGAACCTGTGTACTCATGCTCCCTGCTCTAAAATCAATGTCTCTAACAGCCAAACAAAGAAAAACGTTGTCTTCTATATTTATAGAAGATATTCTGTGAGATTTTTTCATTTTTTTAAGTTCAGTAGAGATTTCCAAATAGGAAATAATAAATAAATCATTTTTTAAGTTGAAATGAGATTATTGATTAAAAAAAGAGATGGCTAAAGAGACACAATAAATAAATTTGATCTCTATATTAATATCATATTAATAGTCAAACATTATTTTAAGGATGTCTAACACTCTAATAAGACCTCACATAGAGTATTGAATTTAGGCCTGGGCTCTGGTGTCTGACATTGAAATTGGAATGTAATATTGAGATTGGAAGGCATAAAAAGAAGAGTGACAAAACTAATAAAAAGGATTAAAGGCTGCAGTTATAAATCTATAGGTTAAGTAGAATCAATCCTTTACAGAACATTTATTTAAAAATATTCCTCTACAAAACTTGAAGCATAACTTTCAACAAAATGAGTGGATTCGGCATTAAGTAAGTAAAGTGGTCAATAATAGCTGAGGACCGCTCGAATGCTCTCTTTTCATTAGCTACTACAACGAGATGTGGGGGAGGACGCAACTCCTTTCCCAGGATTACTCCGCTTACCCTTGATCATCACCTTATAATGCTGCGTGTTTAGCAAGAAAGTATCAATTACCAATTTTTTTAGTCTCTGGTATTACTCGATTGAGGATTGAACACTGATCTCCCAACCCATTAGCAAACACTCTTAACATTATGCCAAATGGGATTCTCCATTAAATAACTGAAAAAGAGTTGACATGCCATAAAGCAAAACAACCAAAACAACATTTTGTGTCTGTGTGCAAGACCAAATTTTATACTGATTGTAAAGTCGGAACATTTGGAAAATTAATGTATTTAAAAAAAATTTCATACTTCAGGCAAATTTAAAAATTGATATTAGAGTTGTGTGCAGAGCCACCATTACCTACCTCTAAACCGCTTTCGACTGGGGATGTTTGGAGGAGGGGGGGGGGGCTGCTAGAAGGGATGTTTCAGCAGTACTCTGGAGGCCTGCTTACTTTTATTTGTTGTCCCCCCTCTTTAAAATGTTGGTGGAAAAAATATATAGAGTCGATTTTAACAGTAACAAAATATTCCTGTGGCTTCTATGTTGTTGGCTTCTATTTCTAGAGACAATGGATACCCTCTGAAAGGATGCCTGTGAGATGAGGAGTTAAAAGTGGGGCAAGGGTGGTTCAGTCTCTAACTGGTCTGATGTGTCTAGGTCCAGTGGTAGAGAGAATTCTAAAATGACTGGAAGCAGCACAAGAAGAAAAGGACTGTTAGTTCAGAGTTTTAATTTTCCTATACTAGTAGCTCTACCAAGGCTTGGGAGTCTACTCCACTCTACTATTTCACCAACACTAAGGGAAGGGGAGAGATGGATTCATACCTTTCTAAAAGATATTAGAGAAAATGACTTTACAGCTACTTTCAAACTTTTAGCACCTGTTATTCCTAAATGGTGACCCATTTAAGTACTGACTAGAGTCAACATTGCTTAACTTAGGTGATCTGATGAAGACCGATGTTTCAACAAGAAATTCTAATACCAGAAATTGTATTAGACGACTAAAACGAAGTAAAATGACAAGAGATCAATAGTTCAAAGGTGACATACATGAGAATCAGTGGCAGCACCACACCTCTAAACGCTACTGATGGGAACACATAAGTAATCGATTAGGATGCTGGGAGCTAGATAAATTACGTTTAAAAGCGAACAAAATAGATGCGTAAAATGTATCCCAAAAAATATTCAGTAGTAAGCTATGCCCCCTTCTTCTTCTCTCTCTCTTTCTTTCTCTCTCTCTCTCTCTCTCTCTCTCTCTCTCTCTCTCTCTCTCTCTCTATCTATCTCATTGTTCAAAGCTTGTGCATAAGATATAATAAAGATCTATATATTTTTTATATAAATGTTTTTGAACTATTCAATTTGAGAATTCATGATCCAACCACAGAACAGAACCAACGACCAGTCAGAAGAAGTCTTCATTTGTTCCAACAGTCTCATCAAGTAAGTATTCACATTGAACCACCGCAGAATTGAGATAGTATACAATAAAGTGGCATTGGATTTTTGCCCAACAAGCAGTACTTCCCCTCCTGCATCAATCTTTGATGTCTGTGGCCTCAACACAAGTGGGAGAGAGTGTTAAGTGTTAGATAGGAAAAGAGGAGCTGAGGTATACCAAAGGTTCTGATTGGTTGAACAAAATTATGTGTTAAGTTAGGGAGGAGGGGAGGGAGAACCAAATAATGTAAGCAAGAACATTATCATACTTTCCAAAGCCAATCATTTTACTTCATGTCCACCTGTAATTAATAGAAGTCAATAGAGATCTATATATAAAGTAAAAATGTCTCTGTGTGCCTGTCCACACATCAGTTGTCAATGGTTAATCTCCCAACAGAATCAATGGTATATTTGGAATATTTATGTTACTGTAAATGTTTTTAGCCTGGTCTTAAATGATTAAGCATTTTCTTTTCTATTATAAAAGTCCTAATCTTAACCCGATCGAGAACTTGTAGTGAAAAGAAAATTGGCTGGTAGAAATTTGCAGACAAAAAGTCACCCTGGGAGGCAGTAAAAGAAGAGTGGGAAAATATCACTCCACAACAATGTAAGAAGCTGACAGACAGCATGTCCAAATGAATAGCCTTGTCATCTGGTATTAGTTTTGTGTTTTTGTAAATTTTATTCAAAATAAATATTTTAAATTAGCCAAGCTCATTTTCTTGCTCTTTTTTTGCACATTTTTGCTTTATCACAGATTCAAACAACTTACTCATGACGCACAGGAGACAGATTGGTTTATATTGAGATTCAGAAGACCGATCTCCAGTATTTTTAAATACTAGGCAAACACCTTGTTCAAGGCAGTTTAGTGTCGAATGTGTTTAGCATGAGACTGTCTCTGATGTCATAAAAAATTGCATGGCTTTTCAAAATGTACACAAAACATTAAACACATTGACTTAATCTTAGGATGACATTTTTTCCATTAAAAAATCCAAAACAATTTTTACTACTTACAACAAATATTTTTTGGGGGCAAAAAATAAATATGAGAAATTTGTCCAACCGTAAAAATGAAAATCACAAAAAAACGTCTCACATTTCATTGCATGTCGTTCGATATGCAAACTAATTTATCAAATAAACTATCATCTTTTCGACATTGAATGTGAAAAATAATTATTTAAACGCAAAGATGTCTTGTTTCTTTTGAATAAGTAACAGAATGAATGTATGAACAGAACTTAAAAAAACCAAACAAGAGAATTTTGATTAAGCTAACTATGTCAGATTTGTCAAATTTAAACCACTATTTTGTATAAGAAAAAAATATAAATATACATTTTTGTAAGAAATAAATATTAATGCAAGTTTTTATCAGAAATAAATATATATTTTTGTAAAATATATATATATACATATTTTTTATAAGAAATATATACAAATATATAAGAGGATGATGTAGTTTGTGTGTAATATATATATATATATATATATATATATATATATATATATATATATATATATATATATATATATAAGTAAGGAGATTTAGTGAATTATTTATTTATTTAATCAAACATTGTTAAACGTAACAGAATTTATGTTCCATATGTATCATAGATGTTTTCGATTTTTTGCTGAATCATCTTCAGGTGACAAAAACAAATGAACAAAAAAGTTTGAGAAAAGAAGAGCTTTTCAAAAAGCAGTCAAGAACGTGCAGTCAGTGAGATGTCGAAAGAACAAATCAGAGAGACGTTAACAATTTAAATTCCAGAATGCCAGTATTAGCGTCACAGGATGAATTGTATTAAGTTAAGCATTTTAAAATGCTGTTATCGGTTTCAGATGTAATGTTATTAATTGTAGGTTGCTGTGTTTTAATAAAAAATAGCTTTGAGTATTTAAAATATGTTTAAATTGGTTTCAGAATGTATTATTTTCAGGTTATAAACTAAAATTTGTCTTAAATCAACTTGTTCCAGGACTGTACGATCAGAGTTATGAGGAAAGGTTGAAAGCTCTGAAATTGCCAAGTTTGGCATATAGAAGAATACGTGGGGACATGATTGAGTGCTATAAATTGCTCTCTGGAAAATATGATTTCAATGCTGATAAATTATTGACTAGAAAAAGTACAAGAGTGGGCAACAGGGGACACAGTCAGATGCTTTACAAGAAACAGGCACGTTTGAACCTGAAAAAATATTCATTCAGCCATCGCTGTGTTGATTTGTGGAACAGATTGCCATCAAGTGTAATTGAAGCCGAAACTGTAAAGATATTTGAGAAGCGGTTGGATAAGTTCTGGATTGACCAAGAAACCAAATTCAATTATAAGGCTGCTGTCATCACTGGACGCATACAACGATGAAGACAAGGAGCTGGTGCCATAGGACGACTCATGTCCTTCTACCAGAATTCATCTATGTTTCTATGTTTAAATCAGATGAGGGATGGCAGTTATGGTTTTGTAAATGCTGGTGAATTGAGCTAGAGTTTACAAGGTGTATGCTGAGACGACGGGATAGGGTAGTGATTGTAAAACCAATGTAGCTATTAGCTTTATTATTAGTATGGAAGTTGCATTCTCCCAAAGAGGATAGTTTGCTTGAAGCATTTTGTGTAATATATATATATATATATATATATATATATATATATATATATATATATATATATATATATATATATAGTCTCGGAAGTTTCTCAACCATTAAAACTATATAAAAAAAAAAACTTTAAAAAAAATAAAAAAAACTTATAGTCTCAAGTCTTCCAGTGGAAAATCACTCATGTAAGTCAATTTATTTTTTACAGTTATTATATTAGTTAGTTTCTAACACTATTTTAAGGGATCATCAGTTGTTTACCATGAAAAACTGTTTCGGGAATTTAAAAACAAGACAGTATTTAATTTCATGGCTTCCCAGCAGAGTTGATCAGACCCCACTTCCCTTAAAAGACAAAACCATAAACGTTCCTTATACTAAATCTACGTTTTGTTCCATATAAATGTTTTGCTAACTTATATTAGTTATTTAAGACATAAAAAAAAAAAAATTAAAAAAAAAATTTTAAAAATTCTTTACCTGCGCTGTTCGTCTGTCTAATAAAATTTATCCGTTACTCACAAAAATGTTGCTGCATTTTAAAGTGTTTGGACGAATCCATGACACTATTATTTAAGTGATTAATGTATTATTTTTAGTTTTATATTATAAATATAAAAACATCAACACATCAAAAAATAAAAGATAAATAAATAAATATGTATATACATATATATATATATATATATATACATACACACATACACATATATACCTTTAGTTTCTCCTTTTCTCCCTCGTCCTACTTTGTTGTCCATCTCCCCGTTGTTGTCAACCGCTAATAAATATTAATCTTCCTTGTTCACTATAGTTTTTGTAATCTGCGTTCACAACTGTCGACTTTTTTCTTTTCTCATTGTTTCAAATCTGCGTCTGTAAGTTAACCGTTAATTTGTTCTCTTTTTCTTCTTCTTCTTTGCCAACTCCCGGTGTTTAAAATGAGCGTTCATAACTGTCGGTTTTCTTCTTCTTCTTCTTCTTCTTCTTCTTTTTTAACATTTCTTTCTTTCTTTCTACTGTATTTTTATTGTTTTTCTTATTATAATTAGCAGATGTGTTATATATACGTTTATTCATATTATATAATTTCTATTTATATATACTATGATTTGTTCTATCAGTTTATTTTGATTAATTTGATAAGATTTAAAAGCATCAGGATGGCGAGTAATTGCCTTATTTAATTGTCCAAATATTTTATTTTGATCGCCACCTTGGTTAATCATTCTTATTATTAGATCAGAAATTGGGGGCATGAAATCTACTAATTTTAAGGTAACACGGGCAATTCTCAGAAATTCAGACATAATACTCCCGTAAAATATATACACAGGGCTAGTACTATTTTTATATGGCATTCGCACGATACGAAAAGGGAATGAATTTCTTTTATCAAACAGTTTATAGATAAATATTTTATCTTCAATTTTTATATCCAAATCAAGAAAAGTAGCTTGTGTTCCCTTATGTTCACAGTTTAATTTTAACTCTTTAGGATATATTAAATGTTTAGTATTTGCAAACTCTTCGCTATCATTAATGCAAACAAGGTCGTCAATATATCGCCTACATCCATGATAACTATACGCTCTAGATATATCATTTTTTATTAGTGAGGACATATATATATATTCCAGTCTATGTAAATATAGATCTGCCCAAAATGGAGACGGATCCAAACCCATTGGAATACCTATTGTTTGGAGCAATAATTTATTCCCTATTTGAAAGTAACTCTCTTTTATAAGGTGACTTATAAGCATTATCAGACCAGTTTTGGATACACTCGTCTTACCATTTTTATTTTTACACCAAAAGGCTTTAGATTTTGCAAAGTCTATGTATTTACCTTTTCCTCCTGCAAAAGCTAAATCTACAGTATTACCTAATTCTTTAATAAGTTCTTTATGGGGTATTTTTGTATATAATGTACTAAAATCGTATGTCGAGATTGATTTAGCCTGTTTACGAGAATTAATACGATCTAATTTTTCTTTTACTAGATCGGAATTATTTACCACCCAAAATAGGTTTATATTACTATAGAATTTACTTTTTTTATATATATATATATTATATAAGTTAGCCTGAAGAATTTCTTCAGAGGAATAAAATAAAAACGTTTCTTGAGTATCGTTTTTATACTACTATATTATAAAGTTAGGCGTGTGTATATGTTTGTGTGGAGTAAGTTCCAAAACTAATTAACTGATCATTATGAATTTTAGACCACTACTGCTCGGCGTAACGATGGGTAATGTGAACTATATTTAGTTTAAACCAGACATCGACCAAAAAACATCTTCATTTCTGCCTTTGATGCTAACATTCACAAATATCCGGGGATTTAGAACCAACATCAATGACGTAGAAACCTTTCTCCTAGTAAACTCCCCGGATATCCTAGCACTAAGTGAAACAAACCTACAATTCTCAATCTCCTCACACCATTTTAACATGACTTAATCCCCAACCCCCACCCCATTCTACCGTAAAGACTATGATAAACATATGCACAGGCTAGGAGTTTATGTTTGGAACACCCTTGACTAGAGAACATAGGCTAGAATTAGATGATCAAGTCTACATGTGCTTTAGATTAAACCTTACAGCACAGCATTAGTTTCTTATATTTCTTATACCGTTCTTCTTCGACCCAGGACTGTATCCTGCTTAACTTTGTCTCTGAAAGCATAGATACAGCACTCTCACTTGACTCGAGTGCCTAAATACATGTATTTGGGGATTTTAATGTACATCACCGTGACTGGCTTGAATTCTCCAGCTATACAGACACAGCTGGTAATTCGACGTAAGTTTCTCCATAGCACACTCCCTCTCACACAGACTGTCCCTTTTTCGACCGACCCACTTACTGACTATGTGGACCAGTAAGCCACACTTCTCGACCTGCTCTTGACCTCACTGCCCGAGGCTTGTGTGACGAATGTCCATAGCCCACTTGGAAACACTGATCACTGTGTAATGATTGATATCGCCCTAAAATCTCGTCCCAAAGCTGATGAGCCGTTGCTCAAAATGACGAGATACTACAAGCGGGTTGATTGAGAATCCATCAGAGATCACATCAGAGACGCCCTATGAAGTAAACATTTTTCTCTCCCTGATGATCAGTGTGCAAATGAGTTAAGCGAATGGGTCAAAGCAGACATTGAAGCACATGTCCCCATGTGAAAATTCTACAGTAAGCTCTACTCTCCACAATGATTCACCTCTAACTGCACAGTTGCTATTGCTCAGAGGCAGCAGCATTCTGACAATTCGACCACCACAATTCAACTACAAATAGACAGAAACTTATAGTGTCAAGAAATCATTGTAAGACTGTAATAGATGAAGCAAATAGAAGGTATACAGAGATGACCAGAAAACATATTTAGTCACAGAAACTAGGTACTTGTGATTTCTGGAAAATCTTCAATAGTGTGG
Organism: Sepiola atlantica; assembly: GCA_963556195.1. NCBI lineage: Eukaryota > Metazoa > Mollusca > Cephalopoda > Sepiida > Sepiolidae > Sepiola > Sepiola atlantica. The sequence continues at coordinate 54,171,138 of OY744521.1, forward strand.
TGAACAATAGGCAATCAACAATTCCCCCGCTATCAAACCACAATGATGTCGTTTGCATGGCAACTGATAAAGCTGAACTACTTTCACAATGTTTCGCCTTAAATTCCACTTTGGACTCGGCAAACCACTCTCTCCCAAATTTCCCATTGCATACTGAAGCCACACTTGATGACCTGACCATCTCATGTCTGAGACATCATAAAAAACCTTGACACCTCCAAAGCATGTAGGCCTTATCTTATACCAGTAATAGTAATAAAGAAATACTCTGCAGAACTGGCACCTGCCTTCTCCAATCTCTACAAAAAATGCCTTGCTGAATCTTGCTTCCCTGATAGCCTCTGTGGTACCAGTCTTCAAGAATTCTGGAGATAGAACTGACCCTCAGAATTATCGCTCCATCAGTCTACTCCCACTCTTCGCTAAAATATTTGAATCCTTAATCAATATAGCAATATTCCGGCACCTCGTTAATGCTAAACTTCTTTCTGACCGTCAGTATGGATTTAGGCAAACACGATCTACTGCAGATATCCTAATGGCCATCTCTGAATGCATGTATCATACACTCGACAAGGCAGCTGAAGCTAGGGCAGTAGCACTTGATATATCCAAAGCCTTTGACAAGGTCTGGCATAAAGGTCTTCTCATAAAAATTAATTCATATGGTATTACTGGACGAATATTTAATATAATTAAATCCTTCCTATCCAAAAGAAAGATTCAGGTTGTCCTCGATGGCCGTTCATCCAAACAATATGACATATAAATGCAGGTGTACCCCAGAGATCGATCCTTGGACCTTCATTATTCCTGATCTTCATAAACGACCTCCCTGATGACATTGTGTTTGAGATGGATATATTTGCTGACGACACCATGCTCTAATCTCGTCATGTGGGCAAAACGGATGCGCACATATCCGAGGCAATGGCTGAATCTTAAGAAAGTGACCTTCAGTCTGTAGTGGAATGAGGTCATAAATGGATAGTAGCATTTGATGCTGCTCAGACAAAGCTCCTTTCCTTCAATAACTACAAGAAACCTCTTCAACCACCGATTGTCATGGCAAATAACACCCTACCTGAGAGTTCAATGTTCAAACTCCACGGCCTAACAGTTACAGGTAACATGAATTGGAACAAATACATAGAAGACATTGCCAAGGCTGCTGCAAAGAAAATGGGCTTCCTCTACCGAGCTAGAAAACTTCTCACACCTGACGTATCCTATATCTCTACAAAGCCACCATCCGCCCATGCATGGAGTATTGTTGCCACATCCTTTGAGGGAGGGGGTAATGTAGTATCTGTTCTGTTGTCATCAGATCATCTTCCGAGGCTATTCTTACTTATTGACCTGTATTGATCGTTTTTCATGGTGGCCTGAAGTCATCCCACTAAGCAATATATCTGCTGAAACTGTAGCGCGTGCCCTTGTGGCGGGCAGGATTTTGTGTTATGGTGTCCCAGCAACAATTACCATTGATCGTGGCAGACAGTTTGAATCCTGCTTATTCCAAGAGCTATCCAACAGACTTGGTATTAAACGTACAAGGACTACTAGTTATCACCCAGCTTGCAACTCAATGATTAAGCACTTTCACTGACAATTAAAAGCCTTATTGCGTGCAGCCCCTGATCCACAGCGTTGGATGGAGTATGTTTCCATCGTTCTGTCACTCTGCTATGAAGGAAGACTTATGATATTCCCCAGCCGAACTGCTTTACGGTACATCACTGGCTTTACCTGGTCATATATTCACTCCTCCAGAGTCAACAGTAGTGAATTTGCAACAGACTTAGATGCTATTTCAGCAGTTTACCACTCATGAACACTCGTCATCAAAGCATCAAGTCAGCTTTACCTAAAGACATTTCATCATGGACACACGTTTTTATTCGAAATTACTCGGTTAAACCACCACTAACACCATTTTATTCCGGTCCATATTGTGTGCTCAATCGTAACAAAAAATATTTTACTCTGGATATTGGAGGAACTAAAGAGACTGTGTCGGTCAACAGATTTAAGTGAGCATTCTCAAACAACGACACCCTGGAACCCCATGTTTCACCCACGATAACATCACCTTAGTTAACTGATATAGTATCTTCAAATACATCCCAATCATGTCTTCCCACTCATGGTGCAACTACACATTCTGATAGACATGTCCATTGGCCAAAAAAGCTTTGTAAAACCTTATATATCTGAACATTTCCATTTCCTAAAGTAATTAACTGCCACTTCTACAATTTTTTACTTGCTTGTGTAAAATATTCTTTTTGAATGAACCCTGTTCCATTTTGAAAACATTTGTAATTCTTTCACTTTTCAGCAAACGAACATTTATATTTTGCAATAACAGAATATTTTTCACCTTTGAACAAATGAACATTTTCTTCTTTTCACCTCAGATTATTACATTTTTGCATCTTTTTCAGCAAAAGAGACATTTTGCCTTTGGCAGCATAACAAAGACATTCTTGTTGAAGTTTATCAATCATATAATCTATTTTTGCATTTTTATGTTATTTCCATTGTATTCTCATGTGCTGCTACTATCAATAAAGTTTCTCTTGTTTTATCGGCTAAAAGCTTAAGCAGAGGGATATGTAGCAGTTGCATGAGTGAACTATTTTGTATTGGTCTACGTGATCAGCTGTGAAATTGTGATTCGGCCCAATGAGATCCATACGCAATGAATTGTTTTGGTGCAAAAAACAGGCCACGTGATGAACAGAACAATCCAGTTCCAGTCTTACTTTCAAATAGTAAAATGAGTCGAGGAACTCCAGGATAATGTTATTTCGTCTTGTCAACATTAATCAATTCCGTTAGTCCAAGGAAAAAACAATAAAAACCAACATGGCCGCCAGCAATTAAAACCGGGAATTAAAGTTAGATTATATCACTTTAAAAAGTAAATGAGAATTTTATTTCAGGACCAAAAATATAATTAAAACCAACAATCAGTTTCATCCAAAATTTGGGTGAATACCAAGCGAAATGAGCGAAAGAAAACAGCGGTCCCTATTCTACAATTAAACCGATGTTTAAACTTGCGACGGCCGGTGGCGGCGGGTGGAAAAGTAGAAAAATAAAAATAAACCGAAAAAAAAATGTATTCGAGGGGGGTGAGACAATTATATGCTTATCTTTAATATTGAAGACTATTCTTTATTTTTAAATGACTGTGATTGAGTCACTTGAGCCATTTGGCGCTGGCGGCCACTGCGGACCAGGAAAAGTGCTGCCGCTACTAGATTATTTTCTGCAAATTTTGTCAGTTTAGAGCTAGTTTAGGGTTGGGTTAGGGTTAGTTATGGGTTAGGTTAGGGTTAGAGTGTAAGAAATCGATCAGTTTCGGCTGATCTCTAGTTTTAAAAAAATGTTATAAATATAACTCACTGATGCCCATAATCAGAGGTATTATGTTATGTCACTGAGTCATTGATTGTCTCCCCTTTACCCCCACCCCTTACGAAAATCTTCTAAAATAGAGATTAAAAATAACGTCAATCGAGTGTAAAATCGCTCATCTTACAAATAACTTTTTTTCTTTAATTAAATCCAGCTCTCGTTAGGAGAAGTAAATAGGAACAAGACCAAAATTTTAATAAAGGGAAATAACTAAATCCGAGTTACTCCCCTTTAAATCAGTCAGGTTGCAAATTTGATGTCTGTATTTTATGAGTTTTACAATTGTTTATTCTGACTGAAATTGAATTTGTATTTGTACGGACAAGCGTTTATTTATGAAAGTAAGACTTTTTTTTTACTTATTCAAGGTCTAAACTATAATCTCGTGCTTTTCTCCGACTCTCCTGAATACTAACACAGTCTAATAATTCTTAATTAAAAGTGACACTGTCATGTACATCTACCATATATGACATATACCATCCATGCTTTTGTATTAATAATATTAAATATGACCTTTTATGAGAGCCGACTGTGATTGGCCCTACAACTTCTAAGAGACACAAAGGCAATAAAAACAGAAGCAAAGATGGATGAGTGACACAGGGATTAAGTTGAATATAAAAATAGCTGGTTTATTTGGTCATAACAGGTACAAATACGAAGGTTAGGTTCAGTCGCTTACCTCGCAGTGTAGAGGTGTTGGTGTGATGAGGTTGAATGTCAAGATTGGAGATAGCTATTTTGTAGCAGTCTATGTATTCATCTAACTCAGCTCACTTGAACTGAAGAAGAAAAGGGTCACCAGGTTCTATATAAAAATACCAATATCTTCTCTACAATTAAATCTACTTTATTTAATAGTTTTGTCAACACAGGAACAGAAGAATATAAGACAACAGTACAAGGTGGTTTGGTTGGCATGTATTAGAGAAAGGGAATTGAGTTCAGATCTTTTATCTCGAACGGATGGGGGGCGAGGAAGGCAAATACGTCTGTTTACATTAGCGTCTCAACTGGAACTGTTTATATTTTTGCGCGAAACAGCTGGGTAGAAACGAGGAAAGGTAGACATACGCAGAAGTGTTTGAATCACCTGATGTAATTTTATGTAAGTTTTAACATGCCTGTTTTAGCTGACCAAACCACATACTAATCACTATGCAAGAAATTGCGTGTAAATACAAAAGAAAGTAGATCTCAATCATGTAATTGCTACAACAACTTGGTGAACTGCAGGAGAAATGGCCCCATCATACTGGCTATGGTGAAGAACAGCTCAGTGGACTGAAGGATAAACGACCCCATTGCAATGTGGTTGAAGGACAGTTTAGTGGATTGAAGATGAAATAGTCGTTGTACTACAGCTGAAAGACAGCTAAATGATCTGTGAGCAAGGCGATCCATAATACAGGCCTGGCAAACATGCGACTATGGTTCATGACTGGGGCGGACATGTGAAGATCAAAATTACTATTAAATAATAATTACTGAGAAAAGTTTTAGTAAGAAATTTCTTATCAATGTCCAGTAATTGTTAGGAAGCAGCTTACAAAAATTGATTTATTTCCATCAAATCAAATGTAAATTGTACAAAAATATAAAATATAAAATTTAAAAAAATCACTTTATTCACATTAGACACATTTTTGATATTTCAAAAATTATGAATCAATTTGTTTATATTATTGTTTATATACAGAAAATATAATGGCATAATACAATCAGAAAGCAAATTGAACATTTTACAAAATCAAATACTTTATGAACAAAATAATGTTCGAATGCTGGCTAGCGGTTAGAGTGCAGGGATGGATACTGACTGGCTTACCTAAGCAGGGTGTGATGTAGCAGTTACATGATGAAAGATCTATTTTCTCTTGTATGTACATGCAATCTCTTAAATAGCAATAAGTTGTGATTTGGTTTCAAAAACAGGCACACCCAAACTCGCGTAGAAATAAACCAGTCAGTTTGAATACTTCTGCACATGTGCACGACTTTCAGCAAATATCCGTTTCTGTCTACCTTGTGGGCAAGAAAATAAAATACAGTTCGAGTCGAGATGCCAATGGGAGCAGACACAACTTGCTTCTCGCTGTAACTTTGTCGGAAGGCGAATTAAAAGACCTGGGCAATTAAAAAACATACATACTTTAATATGTGCCAGCCAAACCAACTCCAACTTACATTTCTCTATTCCTATGTTCTTGTTAAATAAAGATTTATATTATTTATATATGTTTGTAATCGAAAGAAAAACAAGAAAGCTCATTAGAGTGTCTAAGGATTTAGTGATTAAATTAATTGCTGCTAAAAACATGCAGTCACAAAACATAATATGAGCGAGAGGGTACAACACTTTGTCAACTTTATTTGCTACGAAGGAAGATTGCCCTAAACTATCTTAGCAGATAATCACTAACTACTATATCCTACGAATGAAATACATGGAGAGACGAAGAACGATGGTTTCAATATTCAAAGTCCATTCTCATGTACAAAGCAAACACTGAGGCGTTTATGATCTAAAATACGGTGATATAGCGTCTATTGATCATGATAGACTGTTATGAATCTGAAAGTTTGATATATTGTTAAATAAAAAAAGCTTTTACAGAGTTTCCATATTTTTTGAAAGTGGGCAAAACAAGGCTACATGTAATTGTAGTGGGAAGAAGCCAGCTTGTTGGTAGCCACTTAACACTGGATTGCCCCCTAAAAAAAGTTGTCCCACTACCAAATCCTAAAAATAGAGTGCTGGGGCATTTGACCCCTAAAGTTAAAAGACCTGACGTTGGTGAGCTCATCAAATCCCCAGTGAGAAATATTGATTTGCCCAAACCTGCTGATGACCCTGATGAATCTTTTCCCCTGCGATTTCAGACGAAAAGAGAAGGAATGGATGTTGGTGCAGGAGGATCAAACACCAGGGAGAATGGTGCTAGAACAAATTTGAAAAGAAGGAGGAGAAATGAATAAAAATATCTAAAGATCAGGGTAAAAATAAATGTGCAGAAGTATTAAAGTTTAAAAACGTTCTGGACAAGCAACGAAAACAAAAAGTATCTAGTCCTCATCCACTCCACAAAAAAGCCAATTTCAATTCACCTCCCAAAAAACCCAGCCCCAACTAAGTACTAAGGCCAGCCCCAAGTCAACCCAAAATAAGCCTAGCCCCTGTTCTCCTCAAAAAATACCCTAATCTTGTTTTCCACTGAAAACTATGCCCCCTCCTATGCTCCCATTCCTGAAAAGGTCTACAAAATGATCCAGTTAAGTCCCACCTCAAATTCAACTCCTTATGGCACTACCCTTTTGTCTCTGCACACTACACTCTCAAATCAACTCTTCTACCCCCCCCCATGAAAACACAAAAACCTCCACCCCTTCTCCTCTGCTTCAAAAACCACTCCTTCCCCCTCTCCTCCATGAAAATAGATATGCCCATTCACATTCCTCTTCTTCAAGCCAAAAGCGACATAGGAGTTCCCCCATCGAAATGGGGAGGAAAAACCAAAATATTTTTCTCACGTGCAAAGGCAAAGTGTGGTCACTGAGGAGTAGGGTGAAACGGCCAAAAGTCATAACCTCAGTGACCTCAAAAAGTTACTAGGGTTTAGGGAGATGGAGGGTAAATCGATAAGTTCCCCAACACCAAGAGATTGATTACAGTAGATGCAGCTAAAGGAGTTTGGAGGATGATTGAAGAACATTCGCCATATCTCCTCCTTTGGTAATAATTAGAAAAAATGATGTAAAAACATTAAGAAAATTTTGTTTTGGAAGAGTCTCTGTAAAAATGCACTCATCCTTATATAGGTTAACCGAACTAATCTCTCCCCTGGATGTTGGTGGCTTGTCCCAAGATGGCCTCATCAATATTCAGATGAGCCAATATTCTATGGAGTGAGCTATCAACAATCTGACCCAGTTAATGTTCGTTGAGAAAACCTCACCCTAAGGCTTTACAATGGTGAGCAAGTTTGAATCTCCGAGGCCGAAGAGTTGGATCCCATAAATTACAGGTTTGGTGGGACCTTCAACTTCTCGGAATTGATGTATACTGTATACAGGAGACCCAATTTATTCAAGATGATTATACAGGTATGCTGGCTAAAGATGTTAATCTTTATTCGGCATACTTTGATAATCGCTCAAGAGGGGGTCTAACCCAGAGCAGGATGTTGTGGTGTTTTCTGAATTTGTAGATAAGTTTGATATCATCCACAATTTCAGAAACGAAAAACCCTGTGATAGAGTATGGACTTGGACAGCTAGGCGCAGCTCTGGCTCAATACAGCTTTCAATCTATATCGATCAGTTTTTAATTAGAAAAGTCAACGTCGGGCTTTTAGAATGTCCAAGTTTCCACAATATGGTTTATTCGGACAATAGGTTAATCCGGGTTCGAGTAAACTTAGATAGACCTAAACCTAAGTCAACTAGTTGCTGGAAGCTCAACATTTCGTTATTCAAAGTGAAGGGCTACCAGGAACAGTTAGAACTAACATTAAAGCTCAAATTGACAGGCGCTATAATTGGGAATAAGTGCAGGTGAGACATCTTAAGAAAGTAATTCTGTTGACTTTAGCCGTCGACACAATCTAGAATCTAGAACAGCAAAAGTGACATTAGAATCTAGATTAGATCAGGTAGTGGAGGAGGGGGATGGCACTGAAGTTACGATAATTAAGGCCAACCTAGCCATCTTGACTATCAAGGAGGATCAGGCATTAATAATTATGGATAGGTTAAACAGAATGTCTCAATAAGCAACAAATATGGCCACAGAATTGTGTGCAAAGGAACGATGAACGGCTTCTGATCGATATATCGCTCGTGTCACATTGTTGAATGGATGTCTTATGACCACAAACGAAGGTATTTTGAAGGTGTTTCGTTCTTTTTATAATAGAGAGTTTGGTTTGTCTTTAGCACATTTTGATACCTATTTAGCCGATGTTGCTCATCTTGGAGTGACTGAAGTGACTAGATGTGAATGTGGTATAGAATAGAATGAGGGCTGGGAGGCCCTGAAACAGGTCAGGCTGGATAAGTATCCTGGTATCGATGGTTTTCCCCATGAGGTCTATTTGAGACTGTCACCCATTTCTTTCCTTTGCTGGCTGTCTTGTTCAATTCCTGGTTTAGGAACAGGTCTATACCTCAGTATTTTATCAGGAGGATTATAAAGCTGCTTTGCAAAAGAAAAGATGGTGGGGATAGGATAGGCAACTTTCGTCTTTTAACTATGCTACATGTAGAATTAAAGATTTTGGCAAAGATTGTAGAAAATCGTCTGCAGGCTGTCCTGCTTAGTCTGATTAGCCCTGAACAAACTTGTTTTGCGAAGCGTAGGACTATTCAGGATAATTTACACATGATATGCTTAATCATTGAGAAAGGCGACACTGACGCTGCTGATCAATTTAGATCAGTTCAAAGCTTTTGATAAGCTGGATCATCACTACTCGAAGGTTGTCTTGTCTTGCTGGTGCTATTCAGGTTCTTGTGGCTATGGTCCGTTGCACGATCTGCTACCTGCATCTGAAGGTGATCTAGGTATGCCATGTGTTAAGATTCGTCAACACACGCTACAGCTATTTTACCTGGATCGAATGTGTACATCTGGTGAGGGAAATTGTGGCTTCTGGAAAGAAGACACTAAAAAAGCCTTTCCAGCTTTAAAGAGAATACACTCGAATGAGAAGGAAGCATGCCGGTTACCCCAAGGTGAGTGCTCCTTTTACTGTGAGTGTCGTTGGGTCCTAAAGTTCTTTTTACAGGGGTGAAAGAGAGCCTTTCTGACCCCTATCTGTTGTCCCAAAGGGCGTTATATTGGTTCATAATGAGAGAACATTTTCTATATGAGAGAATTGAGATGCTCGTTTTGACGAGGGAGGAACTGTGCTCAATCTGACCTTGAACTTTGCATCGCGCTTTTGTGAATTGCCGTTCAGTCAGTGTTCAAGTTAGTCGAAAGCTTGATGGTTCACATGCTGAACGTAGTGTATTCTGGACTGTTACTCCTTTTTGTCTGTTGTAATTAAAAAAAAATTTTTATGTACCACTTATCAAGGCCCCATAGGTCACTCGAAGATAAGGGTTAACGAGTTTGTCAGGAGGAGAGTGAGACAACAACGTGAAGATTGGTAACAATGGTTGAAACTCGCCAGAAATTAGATTATTTAAGAGGACAGATCAACAAGAATTTGTTAACATTGGACTTGAAAACGACCATGCTATAGTCAGCTGGGAAGCAGCCTCGTGGTATTGTGTTTCACAGACGGATAGTTCTTGGAAAATAACTCATGGAAGTTCCGTTTAGTTTTAGCTACACAGGGGGAGAAAGGAAAAATATTCACAGTTGTTGTAGCTAGACGAGTTCTTGTTGTAAATGTTTTACAGGGGGAACCATAGATTGGTCGAGCTTAGTTGAACACCTACCATGAAAATAACGATAGAGTAGAGAAAGACTAGCAGTGTCTCTTCTGTGAGGAAGAGGCTGTAGGGAAGAGAAGAGGACATCCCCATAAGGTTTCGAAGTCGGTTTTGTACTCTGTCAACAGTACTCCATCTTAGGACGTATTTGATTCTTATACAAATGTGTTATAAATGAGATGCTTTCTGGAGCGGTAGAAAGATCCGATCATTTTTCCAGTGACCTTAGAAACAGATTTGATGTAAGTCTTTCATTTGAGGTCTGGAGTGAAGGTCAGTCCTAGGAACTTATCAAAGCAGAGGGTTTCTTTAAGAAGAGGTCCATTCATTTCAATTGGGGCAAAGTGAGGATCGGATCATTGGTGGTGAAAGGAATGACGCTTGGTTTTAGATGTATTAAAAGTAAGCAGCCACCTTTTTCTCTTTTTTACTACGTGTTCCAGGTTGGAAGAGAGAAAGAAACAAAGAAATCTTGATCATTAATGCTCTTTGAAGTGTTGCCATAGATGGTTGCATCATCTGCATAAATGTCAACAAATGAACTTTGAATGTAATTTGGGAGATCATTGATGAAGATCAGGAAGAGGGTGTTGAATTATCAATTTTGTCGGACTGTTAAAACCTATTTTATGGGTTATCTCCCTTGTTCCATTGTTATTTGGGGACCAGATTAACCTTTGTAAGAATTGGGGTTATCTGCCCTTCCTTCTTTGTTGTTGTTGTTGGTCTGTTGAAAAATAAACGCACGACGCGCGTGTAAACCTACAAAATGTGTTTGTCTTAACTGAATTGTCCTGCCATGAAGAATGTCTGAATGTTGCTGAGATCAAAAGGTATGTCTCACATTCGTGTGAACTTGGCTTTATATCGATAATAATTATCAACAGAGGGTTGGGCCCAGAATTGATCCCTGAGATACACTGGCATTGATACTATGTGCGTCATACTTCTGTTCATCAATGACTACTTTTATAAACCTATCTGAGAGAAAGGATTTGATGGTTGAAAAGATATTTCCAAATATTCTATAGCTAGATAGCTTGTGAAGCTGTAGCGGAGGTGCAAGTGATAGCAACAGCAGTAGCAGCATGCAGCACAGCTACAGCAACTGCCATTACGATTTTTAATCTGTGCTTAATTTCTAAGCTCGACGCTGATTGGTGCAAGCATTTTACTTCCTGTCTGGCTTGCCCAATCAGGGGCCATCTCTCATGCGAGTTGAGCACCTGACAGACATTAAAAAAGGAATCACGCAGCGTTTATTTCCTCCTCCTTTCCAATGAGACAGGACTGAAAACATCTACACGTTACTCGGACTAACTCCAAAACTCCTCTCTTGGGACGCAACATAAACTACCTGGGCCTCTGGCCCGAGCTTCAACTTCGACAAGAAGACTAAAGAATTCAGCATGGCTACAGCCGCCACACATGTGGACTTAATATAACACACACACACACATGCACACACACATACACACAACTACATATGTACAGCCATACTTCCACACCTGTGTATGGACATAAACATTCTTCATATATGAACTCTTTATCTTTTATTACAAACAGGACATTGCCTGACTTCCACATCTGTGTACGGACACATATCCTACATATATGAACTGTTCCCTACTAATGGGACAACTATTTAACCCACGTAGACTTTCTAACCTTTTGCCTTCATCCATACTCATAGACGTATTCATTTATTAACACCTTTCTCTTTCATTTCTCCTTTTATACAGGTTAACAAAGACGACCAATAAAGTTGTTTTAAATGTTAGAATGAGACGTTGTCTTCCTATTCTACAACGTAAACCTTTGTGCTAAACCTTATCAAAAGCCTTTTATATGTCAAGAGGTATTGCTCTAGAGATGAAGCCTCTGTCAATTGATTCATTGATCCTGTGTGATATTAGTCAGCACATCTACAATTGTTTTGGCAGGACTAAATCTATATTGCTTCTCACTGAGTAGATTGTTTTTGCTGAAGTGGTTGGCAACTTCTTGATTTATCACAGATTCAAACAACTTACTCATGGCACACAGGAGACTGAGATGCAGTAAACTGATCTCCATTATTTTTAAATACTGGGCAGGCTGACGAAATTTTCCAAGGTGAGGGGAAGCATTTCTCCTTAAGCAACGATTGAACAGCTTTGTAAGAATATGATTTCAGGTTGCAGTTCTTAAGCACTATGATTGGAATGTTGTTTTGGTCAGTTGCCTTGCTGGAATCTAGGTTCTTTATAAGTTTGGTAACACCCTGGACAGATAAATGGATGTTGCTCAGAGTATTTACCGTCCTAGGGGTAAATTCAGGCGGTAGGTGGCCCTAATTGAAAAGGGTGGAATTTGATGCAAAGATTTTACAAAATGTTTAGCTTTATCAAATGCTGAGGAAATCACCTCTTGTCCATTGATGATGGTTCCCAAGACCTAGGTCATACATATGTTCAGGACACTTTTTGTTATTCGCCAAAACTCTTGGGAACCAAGGCTCTGCTCAGCCACTCTAGATTTAACAGATTAGGCATAGGACTCTTTCGCATCTTTTATAACCCTTTTGCAGTTGTTGCTAGTAGTCCTAAAGGCAACTTTAGTTTCAGAGCAATTGAAATAGTGATTTCTGTGAACAATGACAGCGGTACATTCAGGGGTGTACCAAAGCTGGCTGTTTAGTTTCTGTTAGAATTTCTTGGAGGGTGTGAAGCTCTCAATATCAACAATTAACCAAGCAGTAATATCGGATATTGTGGTGATACTGGCTAATTGATATGCATAATATATAAAAATAAATTACTATATAAGTCTTTCCTTAAGTATAGATAGAGTGAAAGTACACTAGCAACTGACTAGGTAAATTTACAACTTCACAACAATGGTGTCGCCGATAGGATCCCAATTGTCTCTCGAGGACCCCAACATCGTGGACACATGGATAAGATGCTTCGCTGCAAGTGCAAGGACCAAAAAGTTAAAAGACAACAAGGAAATGGGAGAAGAAAATGAAATAACAGATTTATTTTTGGCTACAGCTGGATGCGAGGCCATCATGAAAGCCTCAACCATGGCATATCCCATGAATCAAGAAGACCTGACTTTCGGAAGAATAAGTCAAATTATAAAAAGGTTAGTCGTGGCAGAAAGAAGGAAAATTATGTCAATGAAACACGACAAAAATATAAGCACTTTTTTATTTATTTTTTATTTTTCTCTTTTCTTACTCTTTTGGCCACTCACATATTATTTTTCTCTAAATTCTAATGTGTATTATTTGAATGTACTTAATTCTGTGTTTGACTTAAATGTGTTTAATTATTGATATATACTATCTTATTGCCTGTCTATTGATTTCCCAATGAAGAAATTCTTGAAATCCCACGCTGGCCTGAATTTTTAGCTGTCTTTCTCTTATTTGTACCTACTTGCGAGAGGGAAACCTATCTTCAACTTTCCGTTCCATCAACAGTGTACAGTGAACTTATATATATATATATATATATATATATATATATATATATATATATATATATATATATATATATGGAAGTCTTTTTTTTTTTACCTGCGGGGGCTCGAAAATACCCAACTAGTACACGGGCGCAGGCTATTGTCCGCTCTCGGTGTTGCCAGGCCATCCATCTAAGAGAAGGAAATCTCTAACAATAAAACCTTGTTACCAACTACTTACACCGTGGCAGCAAACCGTTGGGGAGGGAGGCCTCCTGAGTCCTAATCGACAACCTTCCTAGAGTTGGAATCTTGAACAAAATATCCGGTTTGCAAACCTACAATTGCTTAAGGAGTAGATAGGTTCTGCCTATCGCCGGCCCTTGCACTCCTTCTTTATCTATTAGCCAGGCGCAGATGTACCAGCACTGGGATGCCTCAAAAACACTCAGTGCCTGGCCTTGTTTCCTTACTAGGACAATGAACGCTGTTTCTCTTTCTCACTATTTGGGCAACTTGGAGAAAGTTTTTTCGTCATTAAATCTTACATGACCAGTCTGGGTCGCTCTTGTTCCGACAAGTTAGATTACTTGACTAGCTGCTGTTTCCGACTGACAGGACAGGAGCCCAAACTCTTGGGTAGCGCTAAAAACGGCTGCTCCATCATCAGTTGTATAATACTGTTGGTAGTTGTATATGCCATGTCACACATGGAAAGGGGCCCTGCAGTTATCTCTGGTAGGCTTTCCCGAGGCTCCCCCCCCCCCATGGACCAGGTCGCGACTAATGGACTGGTTGTGTGAGCTTATTGGCACCTAACAAGCACTCACCTTGCCCAACCCACTCTATAACAAAACAAACATATCATTACAAAAAAATCAAATCAAACCTAAACCAACATCAACGACGTAAAAACCTTTCTCCTGACAAACTCCCCAGATATCCTTACACTAAGTAAAACAAACCTTCAATCCTCAATCTCCTCTCACCACTTTGACATGACTGACTATCTCCCACTCTACCATAAAGACTCTGACAAACATATGCACGGGCTAGGAGTTTATATTCAGAACACCCTCCCCCTGATTAGAGAACATAGGTTAGAATCGGATGACCAAGACTACATGTGCTTTAGATTGACTTTACATCACAGCGTTAGTTACTTATATTTCTTATACCGTGCGCCTTCGACCCATGACTGTACCCTGCTAAACTATGTCTCTGAAAGCATAGATAGAGCACTCTCACTTGACCCGAATGCCCAGATACATGTATTTGGGGATTTTAATGCACACCACCATGACTGGTTGAGATTCTCCAGCCTTACTGATGCAGCCAGCAACTCTACGTATAATTTCTCCTTAGCTCACTCCCTCTCTCAGACTGTCGATTTCCTGACCCGCATCCCCAATCGAGTAGACCAACAAGCCTCACTTCTTGACCTTTTCTTGACCTCCGTGCCCGAGGCTTGTGTGACGAAAGCTCATAGCCCACTCGGGAATGCTGATCACATTGTGCTAATGATTCATATCACCCTAAAAAGTCGTCCAAAAGCTAATGAGCCGTTGCTCAAAATAACGAGATACTACGAGCAGGCTGATTTTGAGTCAATCAGAGATCACATCAGCAACACCCCATGGAAGGAAACATTCTCGCTCCCTGCTGACCAGTGTGCAAATGAGTTAACTGAATGGGTCAAAGCAGGCATTGAAGCCTATGTCCTCATGTGAAAATTAGACAAAAAATTATAGAGTCAAGAAATAATTGTATGGCCGTGATAGGTGAAGCAAAGAGATGGTATACTGAGTTAACAAAAAAGCGCATTCAGTCACAGAAACTAGGTACTCGCGATTTCTGGAAAATCTACAATAGTGTGGTGAACAATGGTCAATCAACGATTTCCTCACTATCAAACCACAATAATGTCGTTTGCACGGCAACAGATAAGGCTGAACTACTTGCCCAGCGTTTCACCTCTAACTCCACTTTGGACTCAGAAAACCACCCCCTCCCTAAATTCCCATTGGGGACCGAAGCAACACTTGATAACCTGGTCATCACACCATCCCAGGTCAGAGACATCATAGTAAATCTTGACACCTCCAAAGCTTGTGGGCCTGATCTTATACCAGTAATAGTAATAAAGAAATGCTCTGCTGAACTGGCCTCTGTCCTCTTCAAACTCTACAACAAATGCCTTGTTGAATCTTGCTTCCCTGATAGCTGGAAAATTGCCTTTGTGGTACCAGTCTACAAGAATTCTGGGGATAGAACTGATCTTCAGAACTACCGACCAATCAGTCTACTCCCGATCTTTGCTAAAATCTTTGAATCCTTAATCAATCTAGTGGTAATCCGGCACCTAGTTAATGCTAAACTTCTTTCTGACTGCCAGTATGGATTTAGACAAGCACGATCTACTGCAGACATCCTAATGGTCATCGCTGAATGCATGTATCATACACTTGATAAGGCAGCTGAAGCTAGGGCAGTAGCACTTGATATATCCAAGGCCTTTGACAAGGTATGGCATAAAGGGCTTCTCCTGAAAATATGCTCATATGGTATTACTGGGCAATTACTAAATATAATTAGATCCTTCCTATCCAAAAGAAAGATTCAGGTTGTCCTCGATGGCCGTTCATCTAAGCAACATGACATAAATGCTGGTGTACCCCAGAGATCGATCCTTGGACCCTTATTATTCCTGATCTTCATAAACGATCTCCCTGATGACATTGAGTCTGAGATTGGTTTATTTGCTGACGACACCACGCTCTACTCTTGTCATGTGGGCAAAACGGACGCAATCATATCTGAGGCAATGGCTGAATCCTTAAAAAATGACCTCCAGGCTGTAGTGGATTGGGGTCATAAATAGTTGGTAACTTTTAATGTCGCAAAAACAAAGCTCCTTTCCTTCAATAACTACAAGAAACCTCTTCAACCACCGATTGTCATGGCAAATAACACCCTACCTGAGAGTTCATCATTCAAACTCCTCGGCCTAACTTTCACAGGTAACATAAATTGGAACAAATACATTGAAGACATTGCCAAGGCTGCAGCAAAAAAGGTGGGCTCCTTCTACCGTACTAGTAAACTCCTCACACCTGACGTATCTCTACAAAGCCACCATCCACCCATGCATGGAGTGTTGTTGCCACATCTGGGCCTGAGCATCATCCACTAGTCTCTCCCTCTTAGACAAGGTCCCAAAAAGTCGCCAATTTAATAGGTCCCTCACTGTCAACCAAGCTCCAGCTCTTATCCCATCGCCACAATGTAGCATCCTTGTGCTTGTTTTACAAATACTTCAATGGATTATGCTCCGATGAACTGGCTACTCTGGTGCCCCCTTGACATAAATTCACTAGACCAACTCGACAATCAGCTAAATCCCATCCATTCACTGTAGAGGTCTACAGGTGCCGAAGAGCCTTCTACTCCAAAAGCTTCTTTCCTCATGCTGCTAGTCTCTGGAACTCCCTCCCTGCCTCCTGTTTCCCGACAGTACCGACATGCAGGGGTTTAAAACTAATGTAAACAGACATCTTGCTGCACAGCTCCCAACTTAGAATGACACCCTAAACCTACTCCCTAATTCTCAGTAGCTCCTACGTCCTGTCTTGTTTGGGGTGAAATATCATAAAATAAAAAATT
This sequence comes from Sepiola atlantica, assembly GCA_963556195.1. Classification (NCBI taxonomy): domain Eukaryota; kingdom Metazoa; phylum Mollusca; class Cephalopoda; order Sepiida; family Sepiolidae; genus Sepiola; species Sepiola atlantica. The sequence continues at coordinate 54,188,121 of OY744521.1, forward strand.
GAAAGACCCATTCATCAAATATCTACACGGTCTCCGAAATGCGAGTAGATATTTTGAGTATGAAAAACTTGGACAAGAAAAACAGACTATCGAAGAAGATTTAATTCAATTAAGATTAATGAAGGTATGTGCAATGCGTCACACAGGAATAAAATAATGGAACAGCTACAAATAGGAAACATGTCCTTAAATACTTGCATTGACTTTATACAGCAACAAGAATTAATACAGAAATACAACGATCATAAAAGTGAACCCGATGAACAAATAGTTGCCGATACGTACATGTTAAAAAAGAAAAAATGTTGGTATTGTGGACTTGAACACAAAATAAAAAGGAAAAAATGCCCAGTATTTGGTAAAACTTGTACAAATTGCTTCAGAATGAACCATTTTCAAGCAGTATGCAAGTTCAAAAAGAAAAACGTTGAAAAAGTTAAAGAAAATGAAACCAATAGGGAAGTCTTTACATTAAAAAACAAAAATAAGAATGTTGAAAAAATTGAACAAAAAGAAAAAAAGATATTATATTAAAAGTAAAAATTAACAATGTCGATTTGGATATGCAAATGGATACCGGCAGTGAGGAAACGCTTATACCAAAATATTTCTGGGAACGCATTGGAAAGCCGAATTTACGAAAGAGCAGTGTACAACTCTGCCAATTTGATGGATCGGTCATAAAAACTTTACGATACTTTCAAGGTACCTTAGAGTTAAAAGACAAATTCGAGGTAATACCCATAATTGTCCCAAATTTAAAAAAGAACCACGGACTCCTGGGAAACGATGTGCTTAAAATAAATTCTACCAAATTAATTAATGAGATAAAAATGGAAAAAAAACAGAAAATTAAAAAACTACAAAGCTAGTTTAAAATTAAAAGAAAATGTTACCCCCTCTTATTATTAAGCACGGAAATTACCAGTACATTTGTTGCCATTAGTAGTAGCAAAACTACGAAAATTAATTGAACAGGACCTTATTGAACATGTTTCACTTGGGAGTAGCAAGTGGGCAACCCATTGTAGTTTTAAGAAAGTCAGACGGAGACATATGTATATGTGGAGATTATAAAATAGGCGTACACCACAAAGTTTGCTCGGATTCGTATCCTATACCTAATGTAGAGGTTGCATTACATGCGCTTGCAGGAATGATCGTTTTTACAAAAATAGATTTGAAAACGGCATACCACCAAATTTCAATAGATGATAATTTCAAAGAAGTAACAACGCTAATAGGGTTGCTAAAATGGAAAAGAATGCCATATGGAATAAAAAGAGCAAGTGCCATATTTCAAAAGGTCATCGAACAGATTTTAGGAGAAGATATAAAAAATATGGTCTGTTACCAAGACGATATTTGCATAAGAGCAAATAATGAAATTGAATTAAAAAAGAAAACCGACATCGTTTTAAACAAATTAAAAAATGTGGGAATGACTATAAATAAAACAAAATGCGTAAACAATAGTAGTAATATATCATTTTTAGGGTATTCCATTTCAAAAGAAGGTATATCACCAGATCAAGCTTTAATAGAAAAAATATTTAAAATATTTATACCTACAAACAAAAAAGAACCCAAATCTTTTTAGAGATTGGTCAATTTCTACAGGCGATATTTACCAAAATATACAAACCTGACTGAACCGTTTGTAAATTTAAGAAAAAAGAATGTTGAATTTATTTGGTCAGAAAAACAACAAAAAGCTTTTGAGAGATTGAAATTAGTTATGGCAAAGAAACCAGTAGTAAAAATTTTGATACCAAAAAGGACATTACGTTAACAACAGATGCAAGTGAACATTCGATATCTGGAATATTATCACAAGAAGGACATCCAATAATGTATTTATCAAGAAGACTACCGAACACTGAATTTAATTATTCAAATATAGAGAAAGAAGCATTGACTATTGTATGGTGCACCACCAGGGCTAGACAATTTCTAATTGGAAAAAAATTTCTCTTGAGAAGTCATCATAGACCATTGGAATTTATATTCAATCCAAGAAAAGAATTACCCAAAGTTACGACATCAAGAATATTAGGGTGGGCAAAAAAGTTAATGGCATTTGACTTTGATATAGAATATGTCAAAGAAAATTGAATTCCATACGTAGATGCACTATCAAGGCTGCGATTTTACAAGGAGTCAAAAGATAAAACAGAAGAAGAATTTGAAGATACATTCTTACATTGGGTAGAGACTAATGTTTTATCTTTAGATGTAATGGTCATGGAAACTAGACATGATCCAGTACTAAGTAGGATAACATCGAGAATAAGAAAAAATATATGGGGGAATTGTTCCAAGGCAGAGAGACCTTACAAAGAAATAAGGCATAAATTAACAATAGAAAATGGAGTTATTTGTAATGGAAATCTGTTAATTCCCCCAGAAACACAAATAAATTTGGTGATAAAAAGTGTACATAATGATATACACTGTGGAGTAGCGGACACACAAAAAAAGAATAAAACTAGAAGCATGATGGCCGGGATATTCATGAGATATCGAAGAATATATAAAAAGATGCAAAAAATGTATAGAATTAAGAAATTTTACACATAATACTTTACATTCATGGCCTAGAGAAGTAGAGCCATGGAGTCGTGTGCCTATGGATTATGCATACATTTCTGGAGTGGGACTCTTATTAATATTAGTAGACTCTTTTTCAGCCTGGCCTGAAGTAGTCCGTGTGCTGGACAAGAAAAGTTCTACCATAAAACAGATTCTAAGGTTCATATTCTCTAGAATGGGTATCCCAAAAACCCTTATATCTGACAATGCTCCAGAGTTTTGTGATTAAGGTCTTAATTTATGGTTAGAAAAAATAGGATGTAAACCGTATAAGACACCGCCATATCACCCTCAATCGAATGGGTTGGTGGAAAGAATGGTGCAGACTGTAAAAACGGGACTAAAAGCATGTTATCAGCAAAAAGAAAAAAAATAGAAGTTTTTCTACCAAGGCTGCTTTTAAGCTATCGAACAATACCACATGTGGGAAAATTAGAAAAACCATCAGCTTTAATGGGAAGACAAATTAGAGCTCCGTTAACTATGTTGTATTCTACAAATGAAAAAATCTGGTATAAAAAGAACAAAGAATCAAATCCAGAAAGGACAGAATTTATCATGCAAAAATGCCACAATACAACTATAATAAATAAAGAAAACGAAAACAGTGTGTTGGCCCATGCAGAGCGAAATGAACAAATCGCTACGACACCTTCCACTATTGAGTTATTAGAACAACCTGTACAGAATGAAACGTCAGAAGATAAAATAATGCAAGATCAAGCAGGTCAAAATGAGGATTCGGAGTCGGATTCGGATCAAAGTATGAAAGAGGATGACCTTGGTTACAGTTTAGTGTGAGATAGGTCGAGATCTCACAAAGGAAAAAATTAGGGGAGAGAGAGAGAAGAGCAACGTAATATCGAAAATGAAACGATCATTAGAAGTGCAAGATGCACTAGAGGCATAAAGCCTATATGTTTCAGGGAGATGTGGTGATACTGGCTAATTGATATGCATAATTAGCATAAGTAGAAATAGATTACTATATAAGTCTCCTCTTAAGTATAGCTAGAGGTAAACAGTACACAAGCAACTGACTAGGTAAATTTACAACTTCACAACAGATATGGTACTGGACACATTCTTTAAAAAAAAAAATAAAGTGCAGAGGAATTTCTATCCCAGTCAGTCATTGAGTATCAATACACTCTGCAATGAAAAGTGATATCAGAAGTCTTATTGCACTTTGTTTTGATCTTAATTGAGACAACTGAGTGATCAGGGACAGAACAGTGGATGAGCACTGTTGAGGACGAGTTGTTAGGAAAAGATCAAGAAGACTTGCAATTGATCACTGATAAGCGATGGGAAAAAAGATTTATATTTTTGAGCCTGCTAGCAATTATGAGAGAAATGATTTGGTCTACATGTGTGAAAGCATTTTATGGAGGTGAGACCTTTATGACTATCAACTTTATTTGAATTTTTTCGACATCGCCTGAAAATTTACATTAAGGCTAAGAAGTTGAAACTGGGGAACATTTGGTGAAAGGTGGGTAACTGTTGCGCAATTGTGCCGAGTGAGAGGAGCTAGTATTTAGTGGTATTTGTACGTGCCTTAGGCACAGGATATTGGGTTGTTTCAACGAACATTGACATTCGTCCATTTTAAGACTACTTTAGGACCATCTTTTTGTCAAAACTTAGCTAGTGTATGTATGGCTACATTAGACCCGTTTTTTTTAGCTTGATTTGCCAGTGATGCAGGTCACTTTTCAATGTTTTGTGTACATAAAGTGTAGGTGACTGCATCAACGTTTCAACTGGCAAATCGGTTTATCTGACTTTTTTTTCTCATTCATTGTAAATATATTCATTTATATTATATATTAATTTTTAGTTTCCCAACTCCCCACTTCATATGTATAGGTTTTAAGTAGGGTAATAATCGTATGAGTTTGTTATGGTAAATAGGTATGATTGTGTCGTTTTGATGAATAATGGTCATAAATGAGACTAGCTAGACAGTTAGTTAAAGTTAGAGAAGACCAGCCTTTCCTCACTCCCCCTTTTGGCTTTGTGCCATATTATTCCTGTATTTTTTATATATGTGAATAAATATTAGAAGCTTCACTAGCCACTAATGAGGCTAATCTTTAAACTTCACAACAATAGAATATTATCAAAAGTGATAACAAAATCTATCGATACATAATATTAATATATCAACTTTATTCACGTCTTAATAGAACAACAAAACGTAAAGAGTGAAGAAGAAAAGGGTCAAGATAAAGAAAGTGCTGTTTTGCTGATATAAGTGTGGACTTGTGTGTGAGTGAGTTTGTGAGACTGTGTATAAGCTGTCGCTATATTTAGTAGTCCATGACTGTGACAGATGTTGTTTACTGAGATGCCTGTAGCCAAGCGACTGAGGCAAGATTTAATTGTCTGCAAGGAGTCTGTGTAGTAATATTGACAAGTGTTCGATTAGCAAGTTGAGTCTCTCAGTAGTGGTTGTGCTTGGGTTCTCTGTAGATAAAATTAAAAAATAGTATCGGAACAGTTAAACAGAGGTGTCACCAAGATCTAGTCCAAATGAATGTTAATATCTCTCTCCAGTATAAAAAGAAAAAAACGTTGTTCAGTCCAACATAAAAAAATCCAGCACTATTCTCTCCTTTCGTTCGCTTTACGATCCCACGTTCAGAACGATCTCCACATCTCCCTCCGAATCATCATTTTCCTTCTCTTATCAAAAAAAATGCGACGCATGCAAACCAACTTAATTTGCATAAATCTCTCTCTCGACGCCGCTGCCTGGATCTTCAAATAAAAACCTTATTTGACTTTCTGACACCTTTCTCCTCCCACTCCTCTTTCTTTTTTGTCGTCAGCGAGCGTTTTCGGGTTCGCCCCACACACACAGCATACCAGACGTTGCCTTTTTGAACGGCGCCGACAAGTGTCTGCATCTACGTCAGTCGGCCGCTCTCCGTTACATTCTCACTTATGTAACCAATGCCAGCAGGTGCTCGGCTCTTGGGGCAACTCTTTCTAATTGGTTGAAGTTTGGTATCGGCAACTAATTGAGATTGAGTATTTTGATAGAACTGACCAATCAGTATTAAGCATTTCAACCACTGAATATTTTACAGAGATCGTTTCTTTGCTGCTGTTTTAATTGTTGCTACTACTGCTGGAATAGGGGTTCCACATTTTATTTACAGACTCATGAACTCCAAAAAGGGATTCCTAAAGTTTTGGCGGCAAAAGATTATTACGATATTTGAGCCTACAACATTTTGTGATGTGAAAATTGATATTGAAATAAAGATAACGCTTTTTAACAAAAAGGTATCTGGTTATAAAACATAAAAGTAAATTCAAATATTCTCAGCTTTCTGGAGCCGGATTTTGTTCAGATTTTGCGCATGAATTATTTGCTCAAACTGCTTCTTTTTGAGGAAAAATACTGGTTTTCTATAATTATTAAATTTATTCAATAAATTATATATTTTATAAGAAATACAAATGTTCAAATTTAACATTACGAGGGAAAGTTTGACGGAATTTAAGTTTGGACCAGATCTATCCATATGCACAGTAATATTTTTTGTTATTCTATTTTAACTGTATATAATTTTTTCCTACAACCTTTTTAATAAGGTTTTGATGACGACGAAAAATAAAACTAAGGAGCTGTGATGCCCCCCCCCCCCCTCCGTGACAGAGCTGACTCTGCTGCAAGATTGTTCTTATTGAATCAAGGCTTTCTAAATATAAGGTGGATATTTACTTGCTCATCGCCCGCTTGCATTGCAACAAAAGTCCTCGAAGACGGCACTCACAAAAAGCCTTTACTTTCCCACGATAAGAGCCGGAATTGAGGCGCATACATGTGCAATCCGTTACCTGAACACTTTAACAGGATAAGTTCTCGCGAAGTACGTTTTCGCAAACCCATCTTAACCTACCGCCTTTCCGAACTTTGAACATGCACCCCATAAACTGGTATCGTCTTGCCCTTCGGGGCTTGATTTACGCCAGTCTATGGGTCTGTCCTGTCCAGTTCTAGGAGGTCCACCCTCCCAGGCTTTGCTTCCCCTCTTTGGGGAGGAGTAAGTTTATTGCTTACTGCTTGAGACGCCCCTACCAGGGAATGCTGACGGGGCTGCCCAGGCAATTTTTAATGGCCAGAGTGCTCACCTTCTCAGGCGCTGGCTTTTCAAGCCCCACTTCCCCGACCCGACCTTGGGTCACATCTTACCTTGTGGGAGTAAGATAAAACTGGCCTTGTGCCTAACCTCCTGGAGAGGAGGTAAATAAAACATACTATTTTGTTGTATATATATGCCTTCATTATTCTCAACTAGTAAAACTGCTTCAAAACTATATACAAGTGTTGTGTTCCTTCTCATAAAAGCTGTCGTCCTATTTCTATTTTAGCACTTGTTACTGCAATTGTTACTGCAATTGTTACTGCATTCTCACGTGCGAGAATTGAACTTTTTTCCAGGGTAAAATTTAATCCCAACAAAAGCAAGATGCGGCACAAGGCCCGGAAGACAGAGCTAGCCTTTTCTGGGTAATGGCATTCTGGTTGGATAGTAAAAAAAAAAATAGTAAAGAACAGACAAGGCGGCATTCCATGGTAAGGCCGCCCAGGGCGATCGGCAATAAACCAACCCCTATAAGGGCGTACCTCCCAGGATCGAGCTGAACCATACCTTATCCGACAAGGTAGGAGTCTCGGCCATATCGGACTGCGTTCCGAACGGGTTCTGGGTCAGTATGGAAAAGCCACGGAGGAGAAGGTGGCCTGGTCTTGATTGAAACCACTAGACAAACTAACCAAAATATAGTCATGTCGTTATTTCCGTATCGTCCCATGAGTTATTCCCCTTCAATGTAGATATAATCATTACCTCCTAAAAAATCAACTGAATCTATAAGAAAATCGTATTTCTCGCCGCTTCCATACATTTGTACCAGGCATAACTAAACGAGAAATAAAAAAGTACGAAACTCCTGCTGCTGCTCCTCATAACACCGTCACTTTTGAGAAGGCTTGAAATTCTGCATGACCTTCACGTCATGTTGTCAGTCCGTAATATTTCGAGATTTATCCAGGTAAGTTAGCAAAATTCAACCTTATTTGTGTTTTTTAACAATCAATGGATTTAATTTGTCTTTTGTCCTCTTCGTGAATTTATTCTTATTAAAGAGGTTCACCCCTCCACCAATCATCTCACTAACTCTCACGCGGTGTCTATCTTTTACCTTGACCACAAACTGAGGGTTCTATTTATTACTCTGTTTCTATTACAAAATGATCCTCCACTTTGTGTCGTTTGCAAGTTGTATTTCTTTCTCATATGTTGTTGATTGTTGTTGTTATGTAATAATAATGATAATATCTTAGCTATAACCAAATATTTTAATCATATCGAAATTACATGAAAATATTTGTTTTTAATTGTTTATTGATAATTATTTATATTAAATCATTAAATACGCTTCAGAGACCGGCAGATTTAGTATTTAAATCATTTTCTTAGCAGAGGTAATTTTTCTAATAACGTAGTAATTTTATTAATATTTAAAAAAAAAGCTAATTATATGTAAGTGTTTTATGATTTCGAAATTAATCATTTTCTCGAACTACTTCTTAAAATATTTCATTTATGTTTAAAGGTTATTTTTTGTAGATTTGTTTCATGTGTCATGTAAGACTCCCCATCGCTTCCTACACATGACCTTGTATATGACATGCCCTTCTTCCACCTCCTGGTTAAGTTAATAATAAATTAAAGCATAGCATTTTAACATTTTTATTTAAATATATAGTTATATTAATCAGAAATTTATTTGTAAAATTATCATTTTAACATTTTTAACTAAATTTATATCTATTAATTTAATTACAATTAAAGATAACTTATCAAAAGTAATTTCGTAATATTGTGTGGTCACTTTTTGTTTCTCGCCCCTGCGTGACTTACCCATTATTTGTATTATTTACTATTAATCGATTATTTATTGAAGTAAAAATGCAATAGTGTAAAATGAAACGAAATTGTAAAAATCTATTTAAAAACAAAAAATTAATTACGAATGAAATCTATCAGAATGCATTTCGGTTTCTTTGTTTAAAAGTCGGTCATTTTAATCTTTTCTTAATAGTTGAAGAAAAGAATTACTTCTAGACCCTTCGAAATTTGAACAGAATTTGAAAGCATTTAAACTGTCGATGTAGTTTCTGGTTTTAAAATTCTTAGATTAAAACTTTTGGAAGCTATTTACATTCAATATTTGTACAAATAGAGATTAAAACGACATGACCTCAACAAAATGAGTTATAGTTTGATAACAATTTAGTTCAAGTAATAATTTAATGATCAACAAACTTTTTAAATCCCCCAATTAAAAGCATGAAAGTAAAAAGATTCCGGGAGAACGTCGGATAGGTGCAGCTAATAATTTATAAATTTTAGAGTTAACAAAAAAAAAATCTGAAAAATATTTGAGATTTAAATTTCAACATTTCGTAAGACGTCAAAACCGATATTTTTAATTCCTTTGTTGAAATATCTTTTAAAAATGTAAATACTTTCTCATATGTGAAACCAATAAAGACTGCCGTGCAACGCCGAGTAGATACAACTAGTCGATCACAAAAAGACTAGTCCTAACAAGTTACACTAATGACCAGAATGGTGACAGAAAGGATTCCATTTGTTGACCACATCAATTGTTGGATCTTTGACTGGTCAACACCGACTGGAAGACAATGAAACAGTGGAATAAAAGGGTTCTTTTTCTTTTCTTTTGTAGACTGTAATAGTGTGATATATATGGGTTATCTCCCATTTTAGTCAGCATGAAGCCGTGAAAAAAAACCCAACTACTTGTTTATTTTAAAAACTTACCAAGAATACTAATGGTTTATGACTATTTGTATTTACACAACATACAATTAGAATCTTATTTCACTGTCTTCCAGTCCTTTCCGGTAATTTCTATTCCTTTCCATACATACAATGAATACAGTGACATCATCCTCCTTACTCTAATCTATTTTTCCCTTTTCTTCATTTGCGTCATTTATTTACGGCATTGTCTTTCCTTCTCTTACGTTGCTGCAGCTACTACTCCCCCTATTCCCTTTTACTACTATCTAAAACATTCAATGTGCAAACAAGCAAGCAAGATAGTGGTAGACTTATATAGATGTAAAAAATCATTCAGTTACATAACACTCTAATAGCCATAACAATTTGAGTTATTTCACCATTCCAGTTGGTGTAAAGCTGACAATCAAACAAGTAATTTAAATTTTAATAAATTTCACATAATTTTCCGACCGTTCTTTAGTCAAAAGTTCCCATTTATAAATGCCTCTTTTGGCATTTTGAGCAAAAGGTCATTGTGGAAAACTGAACACTCTCTCTAAAAATTGAACACTCGTTTCATTCCAAAATAAATTCAAATCTGAGTATTTGGTGTTCAATTGATATAGTAATACAAAGGATTTTTTTTTTTTAAAGCTCCTTTTATTTAGATAAATTTTGCACCCTTCTCAGTCCTGTGTCATTGCACTGTTTTTATAGCCAAGACGGCATCTGATTAAAAAGTAAACAAACGGTGGGGTGTACAGACTACGACACTATCTTTTAAAATTTTTTTAATAAAGACCTCCCTTCTTCCTTTAAAAAAGGTCCCTGCAAAACAGATGAAAGGTCCCATAAACTGTTTAAAATTGAAACTCATTTCCAATATTGCAAATAGATCAAAAGGAACATGGTGTTAAATAAGAGGGCAATCCTGATATTTAACCCGACTGATACATGAATATAATGATCAATGTTATTTAATACTGTGTTCATTTTACGGTTGTCGCAAAACCAACCAGGATTGAAACACTAGTATGAAAACCGATACTACTACTACTACTACTATCGATACCAACGGGGGGGGGGGTCCGTTAATATAACCATTGGTAAATGGTCACATATGTTTCATGTTATCCGAAGAACAATAAGAAATAGAGAGAGGGGAGAAAATGAGATGAACACAGCTAGGTCAAAAATCCATCGAGGATAGAGGGAGAAGAGATCAAAGATTTTAGTAGGTAACCTGAAGACAAGTATGAAACCCTTAAACAAAAAAAAAAAAAAGCTGAAAAGTTGAAGCTATGCAAAATCAATGGCCTAATATGTATATGTAAGACTTATTATCGAAACAAATCATTAAAAGTATCGATACTTTTGATGATCCTCATCTTTCAGAGAGCACTGTGCACATAAGTTGGAAGAGATAGTGGTTAAAAATGTCCCAATGACTATTCAACTTGATCTATATTGATAAATGCTAGGTTATACTGGAAAGTCTTGAAATAATTAGGTTACCAAGTGTGGATAGTTTTTACCGTCTTCTCCGCGGGGAATCTTGTAACATTTGAAAGTGAAAAAGTTCACTTTGTATAAATAACCTTTTTCTTTTGCTGTGTGACATTATAAAAATAAGTTAACTGATGACTTTTTTACAGCTCCCATAAATACAGGTTGAATAGTTTCGATTCTAGACTTTTTATATATGTACTAGTAGGAAGGCTCAGCATTGAATGAGAAATTGTTATAGCAATACACATGAAAAAATTGAAATTGCTTAAAATATCTCAATGGCATACATAGAAAGAGCTTTATGATGTAAGATAGAATAATTTTGTAAATCTGACTGAAGATAAGGAAGTTCTGACCATTTTTGTGTCATGCAAAGTTGGATATTTTCCCTCTTTAAAACCATATGCATTTCGTCACATTTTTTGTACTATTTTTTTAGTAAATATTTTTAGGCCATTTTCTTATGTCCGTCTTCCAGGTCGCTTCTCCCAGGATCTAATCTTCTTTTACCAAAACCAGTTGTCTGCTTAACCATATCACGTCACTTCTGTTTCTATACTGTTTTAACTAATCTCGCAGTCATTCTTAACCTTTTGATCTCAGCCTGTCTTCTGTCCTTGATTTGTCCATCTGCTCATCTATCATATCACCTACTAATCAACTTCTAGCAAACTTACCCACCTGGGATATTTAACACACGATCCACTTAAAGAAAACATTCATATGTGGAGGTTGTTGAGTATTCTTTTGAATCATTTCTTTGAGATTTAACCTTTGATATTTGTAAGGTAATGAAATTTCGTGGACGCTCTTGAGTAGAGATGATAGCATGAGAGATTATGTCATCGGAAAATATAAAAAACATATTCAACCGAAATAAAATGCTACGTAATCAGCGCTACATCAACAGAAATAAAAGACAAGAAGAAACAGGATGTGAAAAGACAAAATAATACCTTGTCCAGTGGCCAAAACTGCTGGTGGTTGATGAGAGCAAGGTATAGTATGTGCATCATTTTTATTGACCTGTCTTTGACTCTGCTTCACATATGCAGGATAAGTGGCTTTGCAACAGATCTTTTCTTTTTACTTAGTATGTCAACTTGTCTTCATTTATTTGTAAATCCGTGCTTTTATTTGTTTCAGATTGGTAGTGCTGGCCCAAATGGGAAGTACTTAGCTGTCATACAGACTGTTTGCAGCAGAAAGTATTCAGCCAGTCGTAAGTGAACAGTAATTACGTTTTCTGTCCAACTAAAACTCTGAAATTACCACAGATACACTTACAAATCTTACATCATTGAATACTGTATGACCCCGAGCAGGCTATGCTAAACACACACACATACACACACATCTATAGACCAAATTAGTGCATTGGAAGAAAGTATTTTTTTGAAAAAATACTTTCTTACCGGAGTTGTTCCAAAAACAACATGGAAAATAGGTCAAACAGTTAGTTAGCTGCTGCTACTTTTTCTTTCTTTTTATTATATTGAGAGGCAGACAGACAAAAAATAATGTGACTGCGGATGCAGAGAGAGAGATGTTTTAAAAAAAAATGTTGCACACAATTTTTTTTACCTTTCTATTTTCTTATCCATGACCCCCCCCCCCCCTCCAGTCAATTCCTGTATACTTCTAAAACTCTTTGTTGTTTGTTTGTCCCTGTGCAGCTGGATTACATCGTCCATTAAAACAGGTGGGGAGAACTGTGCACAGTGACTGATGCCAGCCATCAAACCAGAGAGTGATTCTTTGACGTTTTATCCAGATGATTCATGGCTCAACGGGTCATCTATTAGGATATAGTATACATAAAAAAAAAAGGTTTACTCATTAAAATAAAAAACCAAAAAAAACATAGTGAGTTTGATAATCATACTGTTTTTGATGCAGTTTATTAAGGCAAAAAGGCACAGGTGTGTAAAGGTGTTTTTACATGAAGCTAGTTTACTTTTTCAGCAAATTGTTGTAAATTCTGCGCACTGTTGTTTAGATGAAAATATTGTCAGTTTGTTAAAACGGTTCCTGGAAATAATTTCAGAAATAACAGAAGTTTTGGCCTTTTTGGCCCCAATAACATCAGTAATCTGCGTCCATATAAAAAAATTATACCAATACACACTTAGATTTTGTCAACATGTGTGTGGCCAAAATTAACCATGAGGGAGATAGTAAAATAGTTATTATAACCTGGATGTAAATGTGAGGAGGATTAATAAGAATTATTAATCATTCTACTGTGATGTTTTATATGTATTACAAATTGTTTTAAACAAAGTGTTATCATTTTGTGCAATGTCATGCAGTATGAGAATCTGAATATCACTTTGGGTCGGTCATATGGGGCATTAAGACTTAAGGTGTATGCCTCAATAAAAGATGTGCTCAAAACACAGCTGGACAAAACTCTACATGTCAACCGCTTCAATAGCACTATCTTAGCTGCGGTGCTATATATGGCAGAACGTGAACTATCATGAAGAAAGAATAACTCAGATTGGCAAAAGCACAGAAAGCAATGGGAAGATGTAGCACCTGGTAAGCAAGGTAATTGGTGAGTGTTGTGTTAAGGGAGATGAGAGATAGCAGAGGCTTGTTTGAAATAGACTTAAGTAGAGAAGTTGGCGTTTGGGGTCTCTGTCTTCATGACTAACCTAGAAAAGAAATGTTGACAGAAAATTCCTAGCAGTTTATTCTGTGACTAAATAACTCAGTCAGGAAAATTGGTGAATAAAATCACCATGTGCCATTTCCATAATCTTCTATTCCATTCGAATCCTCTTTTAGAAAATATAATTAAAGAAATTTTATTAAAAATATGATAGCATTTTAAAAACATTTTAAAACTTTCAGTTTCAAACGAGATAATTACATGACAACTTCCGGCGTTGATGTTAAGAGAATAGATACTACACTTTAAGATATTTATTTGCATAAAAATAAAAGTTAATATAAAAATTAGGCAAAAGGGTGGGAAAATGGGTGTTGTTGGTCATCCTTGGTCTGTAGTTTTTTTGTTTTTTTTTTATAACATAGTTCACCCCAAACAAGGCAGGCCACCACTGTAGACGTAAGGGGCTACTGAGAAAAAGGGTGAAAGTTTGGGAGGGGGTCAACCTAAATTGGGAGCTATGCAGCAAGATGTCTGTTTACATTAGTTTTAAATTTCTGCATGCTAGTACCGTCAGGAAAACGGGGAGCAGGGAGGGAGTTCCAGAGTCTAGCAGCACTCGGAAAGAAGCTTTTGGAGTAGAAAGCTCTTCGGCATCTGGGGACCTCCACGGTGAATGGATGGGATTTGGCAGATTGTCGGGTTGGTCTAGTGAATTAGCGTTGTGGGGGCACCAGAGCAGCAAGTTCATCAGAGCACAATCCATTGAAGTACTTGTAAAACAGGCACAAGGAAGCAACATTGCGGCGATGGGACAGGGGCTGGAGTTTGGTGGATAGTGAGGGATCTATTAAGTTGGCGCCTCTTTTTTGGACCTTGTCTAAGAGGGAGAGACTGGTAGATGATGCCCCAGCCCAGATGTGATAACAATACTCCATGCATGGGCAGATGGTGGCTTTGTAGAGATATAGGATAATGTCAGGGCTGAGAAGTTTACTAGCACAGTAGAGGGAGCCCACCTTCTTTGCAGCAGCCCTGGCAATGTCTTCAATATATTTATTCCAATTCATGTGGAAGTTAGGCCAAGGAGTTTGAATGATGAACTCTCAGCAGGGCTTTACGCACTCCATTCTTTTTGGAGCTGCTCCCGCTTCTGCTCCAACGCCCAAAATTGGAGCTGACTCCTCTCATGCTCCCCATTTTTAAAAAGGAGTCGCTCCAGCTCAAACTCCTATAAAAAAGGAGCGGCTCTTTTTCAGCGCTCTATAATGAAAATGTACCTTCTTTCATAAACGTTCTATTCTACAATGAGTGGTCGAAGGATTGGGGTGATCGTTAAAGGATCTCGTCAAATTAAGTCTAAGACCGTAAGATAATATTTGACAAAATCTCGCTAATATTTTAAGATGTGCTAAAGGTTTTAGGAGAACATGTCGGACGAAGCATACGTAAATTTACGTTTCCTGGGGTATAAAATAGAAATAGAAAAATCCCTGAAGTATTTTAAAACAATTTTAATTTTCATTACATTAACAACCTATTTTTTCCAGGGGAAGAAAATCTGACCCGATATTTTTTCTATTTATTTTGGAAGGGAATTTAGATTTGTTTTAAGTAAATAAAGTTTTACTTTTAAACATTATTGGTGATTATTTTCTTTTTAAAGAAAACATTTCTCTGTCAGAAGAGAGACAGCCAGGGCAACATTAATTGTCGTGTTGTTGTTTAATATTTGTTTGTTTTAAGAACGTAACTATATTGTATAATGTATATTATTATGTATCACAGAAACGCGCAAATACTTTCAAACAAATCGATTTATCCATTTTCTTTTTCAATAGTACAATTTGGGGCAAAAAAAACCCAATGTAGTTTATTTTTTAAAGATTGAATAAAAAAATATATTTCATAAGTTGGCCAAAAAATATCAATAAATTGTCAATAAACAATTCAGAGATCCATTTAATGTCTTAAAATTTCATACAAAATATCTGGCCTAGACCTTGGGAGTTGAAAAAATATTGTCAAATTTTCCTCCCCCGAAAAACTAACTGGAGCAAGTTTTCCTAGGTCGGACAAAAACATTTATTAAAATTAAAAATTTAAATAAAAAAGGTGAAAACGTCTATATTTTAAATCTATAATAAAAACAAACTGTTTACAATTTTAATATTCGATAATAGATTTTTTAAGATAATGAAAGATATCTAATCTACTTTCGGTTCTAAAAAAAACAACAAATTAGTCATTTGCTTTTTAAAATTAAAATTTAAGACATTTTCTTTAATTAAATTAAGTTTAAACATCGGTGTAATTGTAGAATAGAGACTGCTGTTTTTTTTTTTTTTCGCTCATTTCGTTTGGTATTCGCCCAAATTTTGGATGAAACTGATTGTTGGTCTTAATTGTATTTTTGGTTCTGAAATAAATTCTCATTTACTTTTTAAAGTGTTTAGAATCTAACTTTAATACCAGGTTGTAATCGCTGGCGGTTATGTTGGTTTTTATTGTTTTTATTTTCCTTGGACTAAAGATATTTTTTCTTAGTATATTTTTACTGATATTTTTACTGCTTTAACATTTTATTACACACAAAAAACGAACTTTGAACATTCTATTTACAAAAGCAAGTTTTAACAGAATTAAACGAATTTAAAAGCAAACATGAAAAGGTTAAAACATACTAGTTGTGAATTTAAGAATAACAAAATGTTGCCAAAAAGACAACGGCAAAAATGTGGCATAAAAGTTCAATTAAAATGAAAAGATAAATTGGCTTATTTATTCAATCAGCAATAAACATCCTTGTCATAAATACAAAAAAAGTTCAAATCTTTAAGAAAATAACTTCAAAGACATCTATACACTTACTGGCACATTTAAAGACATTTGTTGCCAAATTGTTTCCTGCCTTAAGAAAACTGTCCTATCAAAAATGTAACATATAAATGTGAAAACAACCTGAGAAGTTCAAATGTTTTGTTTCCATGTGTAACTCTCCCGTTCTTTCTCCCTCTCTCTCCCTTCATCTTCCCCCCTCTCTCTCTCTCATGTACATTTACCAGAGATATAATTTTAAAAATAACTCAAAGAGTTTAGCTGAGACTTTTTCTTTTCCTTTTTATTGCTGAATAAAAAAAACTAATGTTTAAAAGAAAAAAATCAAATAATTTTGGAGCGCGGAGCGATAAAACCACCGCTCTTTAGTTCCAAATGGAGTTGCTCCCGCTCCACTCCTGCTGAATATAAAATGAGCCCTCTTCTCCTTCGCTCCAGAAAAAAGGAGCGTGCTCCTTTTTGGAGGGCTCCGTAAAGCCCTGACTCTCAGGTAGGGTGTTATTTGCTATGATAATCGGTGGTTGAAGAGGTTTCTTGTAGTTATTGAAGGAAAGTAGCTTTATCTTTGCAGCATTAAAAGTTACCATCCATTTTTTTACCCCAATCCACTACAGACTGGAGGTCATTTTCTAAAGATTCAGCCATTGCCTCAGAAATGTGCGTGTTGGTTTTGTCCACATGATGAGAGTAGAGCGTGGTGTCGTCAGCAAATATTTCTATCTAAGTCTCAATCACATCATTTATGAAAATCAGGAACAAAATCAGGAACAATAGACGTCCAAGGATGGATCCCTGGGGTACACCTGCATTTATGTCATGTTGCTTAGATGAATGGCCATCGAGGACAACCTGGATCTTTCTTTTTGTTAGGAAGGATTTAATTATATTAAATATTTGTCCAGTAATACCATATGAGTGCAGTTTTATAAGAAGACCTTCATGCCAGACCTTGTCAAAGGCCTTGGATATATCAAGCGTTACCGCCCTAGCTTCATCTGCCTTGTCCAGTGTATGATATATGCATTCAGAGATGACCGTTAGGATATCTGCGGTAGATTGTGCTTGTTTAAATCCGTATTGATGATCAGAAAGAAGTTTAGCATTAACTAGGTGCCGGACTATCGCTAGATTGATTAATGATTCGAAGATTTTAGCAAAGATCATGAGTAGACTGATTGGGCGGTACTTTAGAGGATCAGTTCTATCTCCAGAATTCTTGAAGACTGGTACCACAGAGGCAATTTTCCAACTATCAGGGAAACAAGATTCAGTAAGGGATTTGTTGTATAGTTTGGAGAGGATAGGGGCCAGCTCAGCAGAGCATTTCTTTATTACTATTACTGGTATAAGAATAGGTCCACAGGCTTTGGAGGTGTCAAGGTTTTTTATGATGTCTTTGACCTGAGATGGGTTGATGATCAGGTTCTCAAGTGTGGCTTCAGTCCGCAATGGGAATTTAGGGAGAGGGTGGTTTGCTGAGTCCAAAGTGGAGTTTAAGGCGAAACGCTGGGCAAGTTATAAAAGTGTCTATCCTACTCCTAACTAGAATCATCTCAATCACCACAATACCACATTTACACATGGGGGCGTCCTACTTAAAGTATCCCCAATTGGTTTGAAATTTTTATTTTTTCATAAATATGTTTATATGTACAGAAATTCATTGGAATAAAACAGGGTGTCAGGAAATAAAAATAAAAATAATTGGTGAGTAAGACCCTCCCAACCATTTCTAAATATTAGACCACCCACTGTTTTCTAATTTGTTCAGAACCGAAAACAAGCAGGTCAATCTCTTAGTGGGAGAAAATAAAGAAAATGAGGGGGGGGGGGGAGAGTGGATGGTGTCCTTCCAAGATAAATGTAAATTGGGGGAGGCCGAGGACAAAAAAAATTAAAAGTGAGTATCTTGGGAGGATTTCTATTACCAAGAGGGTGGGGGGTAACTCATTCACTCGACTAGATAAGAGGTTAAACTTAGCTTAAGGGCAGGGATCGGACCGGACCGGACCAAAAACCGCGTACGCCATGCTCAGGCAGGGAACACGTGCTCATACTTGACTCTTTTTCATACACACAAGCTCGCTACTTGTATCAACCTTTTTTCAAAAACCGAGGAATGTAATCTTTTCCTATTACATCTGATTTTAATCTTCAGCTGGTGCTTGAATGCGATGAGATCCTAATCAGCAAAAGATTCATCCCCCTGGTCACCACCATTCATACTAAGGCCAGGATCGCGAGAAACACCATTCGTCTCTCCCCGTCCCACAGCGGCCAGACGTTGTCGATTACGTAAGCTAAGTTTAGCGGCAGCGGCTGCGCTTGGGATCGATACGAGTCGTCACCTTGTTGACACACTCCCAGTATGGCTGGAGCTTGCGGTGCTGGAAGAAAGAAGAGCGTGTTGCAACAGGGACACTCAGGCAAGACCTCCATTTCGAAACTGTAGTATGGCATTAAGGGGTAGCGCATTCCGGCCCAATCGCCTAGTCAGAGAGAACTCATAGTTGTTTAAATGACTCCTCTCTGGCACCCAACTCCATTCTGAGTGGATCTTCTCCTCCATTCACCCGTACCGCTTGCCTAACTGATCGTAAGTTGCCCCTCACTAATCCCCTGTGGAGTTCTTTTCTAGGAAGCCGAAAAAGGTCACCGGACCGAGGAAGCTTTTTGAGCGAGGCTCAGCACTCTCTGAAGAACTGCGATTCTCCACTCGACCTACGATGGCCCTCGACCGAATCGTCAAAGATGAGGTTGGGGAAAGGACTATCGACCGCGGAGTTCCAAGTTGATTCTTCTGTCCATGTTCGACTTAGGAAAGCCAGTCTGTCAGCATCTTGATGGCACGTCAAGTCAGGCATCCCTAAGCCTTCCTCACACGGATGTTGAATACAGACGTGGCTGCAAACCATGTGCCTGTTCCTGTTCCAGAGAAACGAGGACAGAAGGCACTAGAGGACCTTGAGGCAGTTCGCAGGCAGGGGAAGTACAGCTAATCGGTAACGGATGAGAGGAAAGACGTAAGTGGTGTATGCCTCAGCTCTACCCTTTGAGGAGAGTTTCCTTCGAAGCCAAGTGTTAACTGATGTTCCGACCTTTGACTGTACCTCCGACCAATTCCTCTTGAGCTGGAGACCTGGTCCGAACCACACGCCAAGGATTGGAACCAGGCTATCTGTCCAGCAGAAAGGAGCCAGAAGGGTGGTGTCACCGTTCCAGGCACCAAACCGCAGTTTATTTTGGCCTCTGATCATTTCATAACGTGTGAGAACCTCTGTCCCCCCTTTGATGTCTCGGAAGCACGACACAGACAGTGATGTCATCAGCAAACGCAGAGACCCTGGCTCACGCTCCTCCAGGCAAAGCAATTCTGCGTAGGACCGTACTTTCCTACCCACTCCATAGCTTACGAAGTAGCGGCGCCAATGCAAGAATGTAGAGCAGGGGTGACAGCGGACAACCTTGACACACCAATTGAGAGATAGCGAAAGATTTTGAATGCTTTCTATTTACCTGCACCACTGCCGTCTGCGAGCGATACAGAATAGAGATCCATTTGCGGAAGTCTGGTTTAAACCGGCGGTCTCTAAAATAGATGCCAAGAAAGATGGTCGACTCTGTCAAAAGCTTTGGACTGATCCAAGTTGATCAGCGCGGCTTCTGTGTCGTCTTCGATCCCCTCTAGTAACGTACGAATTAGATGCATAATTCTGCTCGAGTTCGATCAATTCTCCGATAACAACCTGCATCTGGTTCGATAATATCTTGGCCAAAATTTTTACTCTGTGTTTAGCAGAGTTATGGGCATGTAATCGCCTAGTTCCTCCTCACCATGCCTGTCCCACTTCTTCAGCAATGTGATCACTCCCTTGGGGACTTGACCTGGGATAGAACCCTCGTCAAACCAATGGTTGAACACATCTGTCAGAATCGGTAAAACATATGCGACAGCCTCGAATACATCTCGTAGGGCAGACCATCAAGTCCCGGCAATTTGTTGCAGCCGACCTACTTCAACACGGCCAAGACCTCACGCTCCGTAATCCTGCCTTAACAACCAGCTGCTCTTTGGTCTTAGCCAAAAGGCCAAGGAGCAATAAAAATTATTCTTTTGTGACTAGACATTTTTAAATGAATGAAAAAAAACAAAACTATTTAATCAGAATTTATACGACTGTTGTCATAAGACCATCCTCCCAGGAATTACCTCTTCCATTTTTAAGGGTGTGTGAGAGAATCCTCTCATGTATTACATCCGCCTTTATATTTAAAACTTTCAAAAAACTTTTCAAATTACTCAATAGTAAAAATTAAAAGCTGAAGGAATGAAATAGACATTTCTGCTCGGCATTCAATTGTACTATAGGGATTATTTGAATATCTCGCTTATTTCGTTTGATTTTTGCACAAATTTTGGATGAAATTTATTAGTCTTAAATTGTATTTTTTATCCTAAAATAAAATTCTAATTTATTTTTTAAAGACTTGAAAATCAAACTTTATTGCAATGCCTTAATCGCTGGAGGCCATGTTTTAATTTCCTATTATTTTCTTTTGTGCATCTATAAAAAGGAAATATGTTTGACTTAATTTTATTTATAAAAAAATTGTGGTGTCTGCGTTTATTTTCACATCTATGAAAAGAAATAGGTTTTACTTTATTTTATTTATAACAATATTGTGGGGTCTGCGTTTGTGCTTGACAGCCATAAATACGATATTTTACTTTTATTTTATTTATAACAATATTTTAATATTTATTTTGCTTTAATCACGTATTGTATGTAGTTCTGTCACAATTATATAATACCCCTCAGCCTAGCAAAAATGTGCGACCAGAGGGAGCATATATTTGCTAGTCTCTTAAAAAAAATTTTTTAGTTGAAAATGTTTTGATTTCAAATGAAATGTTCTCTTTCCAGCTGAGAATGATTTGGTCGTCATTGGTGGTGGCCCTGGGGGTTATGTAGCATCTATTAAAGCTGGACAACTTGGTCTCAAGGTATGTTTGACAATATAAACATGTTCATCTTTCTATATTGATATTTAATCACGAACATAATTTTTTTTGAAGCTCTAGTTTAAACTATCATCTGCTAAAGCGAATCCCGACTGTCGTTCTCCACCAACACTGCAATCTTTGCCGTCAGTCTTGTTGCAGCGACGTCTTCGATGGTTTAGACATGCAGTTCGCAAACCAATTAATTTGCAACATCATCCTCCTAATCTGGGTGGTGTAATGGGGATTCGCCTAAGCTCTCAGGTTCACAGGTAATCGGTCTTTTATAGTGAAATCGCAATTGGTTAGCCATCTGGTGCAACCTTGATTAGGAGTGCCATGCATGGGCCACCATGTGGTGCAGGTTAGGGAAGAAGCCAGCTCAACCCGACTCGGGTGAACACTGTTGCAACAATAATATAATTTTTTGTAGTTGTGTCTATAATTTGACAAAAGCCGTTATACAAAACATTATGGGAATGGTGTATGTGTATAAGTATAAAAATGAAAAGACTGAGCAAATGTATATTTTCATTGATGTTTCTTTATTATAATTGATGTTTTTAATACTACAAGGCCAATCTCTTTTGAATAGTAATGCTAATAATAAAAAACAATTCTCACTTTGTTGACCCTTTGTAACTGTTATATTGTGGCCGCTTGGAAGATGGCAGCGGTAAAGAGATCTACTCTAGAAGTAAACTTTTAACCAAGAGAATAAAACAAAGAGGCATAAATTGTTGAAGCCAGATTTCATAATCAATAAATTAATTTTTCAATGTTGATTATTGTAAAAGTTCAATGTAGGCCATTTAAGAAAATAAAAATCTAAAAGAAGAATGAAACTGAGGCAATATCAACTTATAAAGCCAGATATCATAATCACTGAGTGTATAAATGTGTTTTCTTAAATTATGGAGTGGCCTGTTGGCGTATATATAAGCTGAAGAAATTATTTCATGGATGGCAAACAAGGGAAGAGAACTTGCTGAGAAATGAGTCGTTTTTTTTAATAGATGTGTTGAATACATTTGAACAAAATAAAAGCTTGTATTTTTTTTTAATTCATGTGTAAGCTGAGAGGAAATACTAATTACAGTAAACCCAAACTATTTAAAAAAAAATTGAATTTTGTTAAAAATTTCATTTGTCTTTTAAATGTGAAAAATACTTTTATAAATGAATAGAATTTTGAAAATTTTTTTTATTAATCTTATTTATAAAATTAATCACCGCAAAGCAAACTATTTCTTTTTATAACTGGACCGATATTTCTATTGTAAAAAATAAAAATATATATTTTTAGATGACTGGACCTATATTTCTATTATAAAAATTCCTTATTAAAAATATATATATTTTTTTTAAATACTGGACCTATATTTCTATGGGAGCTTACAGTATTATTTAAAAAATACTTTTTGTGTTAAATACATTTAAACAAAATAAGTTTGTTTTTCATAATTCGTTTTCACTAGAAATTAAACAATGAAGCCGTCTTCTCAAACTTTCAGCCTGAAAACAAAGTTCCTTGTACTTTTTATGTATTCCATTTGTTGAGCTTTCTCTTTAAATCTGAAAACATTTAACAAATTAGTTGAACAGATATTTTAATAATCTGATTGATAAAAATGATCACAAAACAAACCATGTCTTTTGCCGGCAACATTTTTTATTTAGACTTTCTTTTCGTACAATTAAAATGAAACATTTTGATCTTGCTTTTACAGACAGTAAATGTGGAAAAACATGACACATTGGGTGGAACGTGTCTCAATATTGGGTGTATCCCATCAAAAGCTCTTCTCCAAAGTTCCTATCTCTACCATCAAGCCACGTCTAAAGACTTCACTAATCGGGGTATTGAATGTAAGTATTAGTTTGTTTCAGCTCACTTGATTTGGCCTCAAATAACCATAACTCATTAAATATCTACTTACTTTTCAGTGATTTCATATGATTTTCTAGCTGCATTGAGTCATTAACTATAATTGACTTGTTACAGCATTTGAAATGTCCATCCACAAAACAAGATCGTTTACAGACAATTAACAAAGTATAAATCTACACACCATATATAGTAAGTGCATGTGATTGGTTAGTTTAATCTTGTGACTGCGACTATACCTATGTTTCTAACTGACTGCCTTACCTCAACCCTGTGGTTCTTCTTCAGCAAAAGTTTACATACATAATCAAGACAACAACACAAACATATATTGTATAGAAGCGACTTGTTGGACACTGGTGTGTGTGGTTAGAAGGTAGGAGGTGGTATTAACACAAATACGAATCGGTCATACTGACTTAACTTATTCATATCTCCTGAAGGGAAGAGAGCCTCCAACATGCATACCATTCCAATCACTCGTCACCTTCTCATTGCCTGTAAAGATCACAACAAACCAGACAAAAATACTACCAAATAAACAATTTGAAGGATCTGTTTAACAAAGTTCACGTATACAATATATTGAATTTCCTGAAAGCTACAGGACTTTACAAGAATATTTGAAAAACATAAAAATCTCTTTACCCATCTCCAAAATATTCCTACCACTATACGTTTTAAAAACAAAAAACAAACAAAAAAACCATACAACCTAATTCTGCAAACAACTTTTCGATAGCATTAAATGACTCTACAGGGTCGATATGCCGTTAAAAACCAACCAACTAACCAACTCTGCCGCCTGCAACCCTTCTCAGTTAAACCCTGCCGCTCGTCTTTTGGCTAAGATCAAAGTGTAGTATCTGTTCTGATGGATACTGCACCCCATAGACTGGTATTGTCTTGGCCTTCGGGGCTTGATTTACGCCGGTCTATGGGTCTGTCCTGTGCAGTTCTAGGAGGTCCACCCTCCCAGGCTTCGCCTCCCCTCTTTGGGGAAGAGTAAGTTTATTGCTTACTGCCTGAGGCGCCCCTACTGGGGAATACCTTTCGGGCGCTGGCTTTTCAAACTCCACTTTCCCGACCCGACCTTGGGTCACATCTTACTTGTGGGAGTAAGATAAAAACTGGCCTTGCGCCTAACTCCTGGAGAGGAGTAAATCAATACTCAGTCTAACTGATTCCTTTTTTTCACTTTCCCAGCCCCCTCCCCCTCTCTTCTACTTCTTTTTCCAATTTCTGCATTTCTTTGTCTTCACTTTGTCTTTTATCGCTCTCACCAAATCTTGAAAGACACTTGAGCTTTTTCAACATCTTTCTAAATTCCCTATCTTGACCACCCAGGCTGTCAACTGCTAACTCTAATGACGTTGCTTGTCTGTGGAGTTAAAGAGATCCGTCTTTTTTTAATGTCTTTTTATTGTGATCCCTTTTTTAGCTGATCTGCCGGTGGTCCTAGTTGGAGAGGGAGTGGTTAAATAGTATCACATGACATATAGAGGATTTGAAGTCAAATAAGTTTCTGAGAACACTTTAGTGAAGATACATGTAATAATGTAAGATCTTACTTGATGGAGGCTCTTATATCCCCTCTCCCCCTTTTGGGATGATTCAGCTAGAAACAGCTCTGACATAAAGAAGGAAGGATATCCATATCGTCATATTCAACTTAATGTTTGTTTTACATGCTATCATGTGTTGAACGACTTTTAGAAATTCCAAACTAACCTATCTTTGGCCTAGTCTTTATATGTCTCTTTCTCTCAACTCTATCCTGATCACTTTCATGTTTTCCTTGACCTGCCAACTGAACCTGCTACCTAAATTGTTCTTCATCTACTAACCCAAACACTCTCATCCATTCTTCAAATGTGACCAAACCATCAAAGTCTCCTGTTCTGCACTATACTGTTCAGATTTAATCATCCTTTGAAGTCATCAAATTAAACCTGTCTTTAAAACTAATATTACACATCCATTGTATTATTCAGCCAGACCGCCCTGTTGGCTGGGGCTGTAAAATAAAATACAAATGTACACACCAAAATCCACCAAGTGACCTCGCTGCGAAAGCTCAGATAGCGAGGTTGAAATAACGTATCAAGATACACCAACATTCGTTGTAATGCAATCAATTGAAGATAGACCGATAACTGAAATATCGCCCTTTAAAATAGAACAAATCTTCTAAAAAAAAAATGAATCCTAAAACAATTTTAAAAAATTTCAAATGGAACAATATTAATCAAAGTTAAAAAAAACTCAAGTTGAAAAAATATTAAAGTGTGAAAGTTTCGTTGATATAAAAATCAAGGCTCATCTCCACCAATCTCTAGACTACTCAAAAGGTGGCGTTAACAGCTCCGAACTCTCATTATGCACAATAGACGAAATAAAGACTAATCTAAAAAACAAAATGTAACAGATGTTAAAAGAATAAGTTTTAAAAAAATTAGAGAAATCATAAATACAAATACGTCCATATTAAATTTTTGTATACCAAAACCACGAAGTGAAATTGAAGTAGGATATATGAAAATAAAAGTTGAAGCCTACATACCAAACCCACTGAGATGTTTTAACTGCGAAAGGTTTGGTCACTATCAAGACAGATGCAATAAAACTCCAATATGTGGAAGATGTGGTGAAAACAACATAAAACATACAGACTGACAAAAGGAGGCAAACTGCTCTTACTGCAAAAAAAAAATCAGTGGTACCAAGTTGCTGACCCAACCTGGATGATCGCTCACTGATCTAAACAAAATCAATGTGGGAGTGAGTAATCACTGGACCAAGCGTTTCGACATCTGCAACTTTCATCAGGGTGGCAACTTTTCTCGAGCAGTACCGGGTGACCCACCGAACACAGGAATGGCCGAATTGGTGACATCATGGACTACGCGAGTAAGGGGCTTCACAATTGACAAAATCAAATATACAACTATGGATACTAACCAAACTGAAAACAGATCTCACACTGAGACAGGAAAACAAAAAAGAACTAAACCCTGAAAACTAATACCAATACAGATTTGGAGTACTTAAAGAACAATACACAACACATATAGCAATCTATACCGATGGGTCTAAAGATAAGGAAAAAGTAGAAGCAGCAGCCACTAGCGTCTATAAACAAAAAAAATATAAGGCTACCCAATGACGCTTCTATCTTTACTGTTGAAATGCAGCTGGCTATTGATCTTGTAAGGGAATTACCAGAAAAACAGTTCATAATATTTACAGACTTCTTATCTTCCCTCATTGCCGTAGAAGAAAGAAGATCGTACAAATCTTACATCTCCAACAAACTGGAAAAACAACAAACTTAGTGAAAACACAAAAGGGAATAATCTTGGCATGAATACCAAGCCATGTTGATATTAAAGGCAATGAAAAGGCAGACAAATTAACAAAAAAAGCCCTTAATAAAGATGTAAATAATATAAAAATACCATATACAGATTTTAAAAGAAAAGTCAAAGGACACGTAAAATCAAAATGGCAAGCAATATGGAACACCTTTCCTCGAAACAAGTTGTATGGACATCAACCTATAGTCGGAACAGAAAACAAAAATATGACAACCAATCAAAGGGAAGACACAGTATTAACCCGTATACATATTGGACACACAAAACTGACCTACATACACCTACTTGGAAGAGAAGATGACCGCTGTGTAACCATTGTAATGAAGGACAAACAATAAAACACATACTAATCGAATGCAAAAAATATGCACATATACGCAGCAAATATTACAAAGCAACAAATATAAAAACATTATTTGAAAATATAGCTCCATCTTAAATAGTAGGGTTTCTTAAAGGAACCAACTTGTACAAAAATATTTTTTTAAATTTCAAAATCCAGTATTAACAAAATAATCAGACAAGAAAAATACCAATTAACTTGAATAGAAAAGGCAATTATCTTGTCACCAAGCAGACAATTTGAAAAATTCTCTTCAAAAGAATGACCCAAAGAATACCTTCCTTCCCACCCCCAAAAGCATACCAAAATCTGAAAATCAAACAAAACGATCATACATCAAGAATATAGTCAAATCCTACATGCTAAAAACAAAAAAAACAACTCCCTAAAGAAGAAACATTGTAAAGTTTGACCTGAGATGACCTTGTAATGGTTGAAAGGTCGCTAAACACCAACAATCAAACAAATATTCAGCCAGAAGCAACATTTCTCTCCATGCAACACATATCCTCAACCCTCATTGGTGATGTTTCGCTTCCATACATAATCACACTTCGTACACATGCCTGATAAACTCTTCTGTTGGTCGACAATGGTAACACTGAACTTACCCCATCCACTCCTAACTCTTGCAATCACATGAGCACTCCCTGTGCTCCAATGGTATCACCAACATAACAAAACTTCTGGATTACTTCAGAGGCCTCACCATCCAAATATGCTTTCTTCAAATCTGAGTTCTCATCAGTCTCCATTGTCTTACACTTCTTGCACACAAATTATCATCTTTCAACCTACCAGTTATTCCACTGCACTTATTATGTACCCAATGCTTACAAGTATCACAAAAGATTGAGTTGCTCCCAACTCTCTTTCCACAAACTGAGCTGGAGAACCTTCCAACACTACAATCAACACTAGATTTGAAAAGTTTGTCTTTTTATAATCAAACTTTTCAATCTGAAGAAATTTGATTTAGTGCATTTTACATTTGGACTATTTGCAATAGATTCGGAGAGAAAAGAAATAAAGACGCACGGAATGTTTTTAAACGACATATATAAAATTTCATTGTTGGAATTAAAAAATATATAAGTTCATTATTTCGGTTTCATTAAAAAAAAAAAACACCTAAACCAAAATCTTTCTGCTTTTATCTTTTCATTTTTTTAGGTACTGGAATTAACTTGAATCTGCCCAATATGATGAGCCAGAAATCCAATGTTGTAAAAGCCCTCACTGGTGGAATTGCACATCTTTTTAAACAAAACAAGGTAAGCAGTTCGCGTTTAAGAGTTACCCCCTCTGCAAAACAAACAAAAAAAGACCCCTCAAGCCACTTAAATAAAACATAGGTGGATGATCACAAGTATTTGAGAATTTTATATGAATTTGTAGAATTCTGCAAATTTTGATTTTGTTTTCTTATCTTTCCAAGTTGTCCAGATCTGTGAAGATTTTTGTTCTTTTTGGTATGGGGTGATTGTAAGTCTCACATGATTTTCCTTAATCTGCAAAAAAAAAAATTTTTTTACATTTAATTCACAGTTCAAATAACATTTAACAGCAAAATCCCACTCCTTCACTCTAGAATTCCCTAGATGCCGGAAGATTTGATACTCCGGACTGCTTGCCTTTGAAATTCCCTCCCTGTTTCCCTGACTGTACAAACATGCAGAAATTTAAATGTAATGTGGACAAACATCTTTCTGCCCACCTCTTCACCAAGGCTGCCCCACGCCCACCACCACAAAAAAAAAAACAAACAAAAAAAACTGACTCCCATCACAGTGGCAATATGCCTTATTTGGAGCGAATAAAAGTGAGAAAAAAACGAAAACATTGTTCAAAATAACTGCTTTATCTGTATGGGGGAGTGGAGCAGACTATAGGGAAAGAGAGGCCAATATTTTTTCAAACACTATTCGTCGGTTTATATCATTTTTTTTTTTTGTTTACTCTTTCATCTTTTGCTTTTTTACCCCTCCCCTCTTCCGGAAATCTGAATTGAACAAATTGTAATTTCTCATGATCAACTCTGCTTTTTAGATGCGTACACACACATATCAGCGCTTCTGTCTGTTGATTGGTCTGTCATGCTTAAGTTTGAAATAGCATTTTCGTCACTAAATGCACAGATTGTAAGAATCTACTAGTTCTTTTTTCTCTGTTCACAATTTTCGTGTTTTTCGTTCAGTCTCCCTCGATTCCATACTTGACCTTCAAAAAAATTTTAAATCCATATAAATTAAATATACATTAAAAATGACACTTGTAAGTTAAAATAGACCTTGTTAAGAAATATATGTAACACTAGTAAAAAAAGTATGTAACCTCTTTCTTTTGAACCTTCTTCCTCTCTATTTTTGAACACCTCTCTCTCTCAGACTACCTCTCTTTCTTTCATTCATGTGTAAACTTTTGCAACTGCTTCAATATAATTGAAAGAAAAAAAGGATTTTAAAAAGTCATCAGTAGCCAACTATTTGACCTAGTTTTAGTGTTGTTTTTTGAACCAGTAAGAATGAAAAATAGTTGGTTTTTTTTCTGACCCCTCGATGACTAATTTAATTCCTGGTGATCTCAAGCGAACAACTATTAGATTATTTTTTATTTTACCATAACCAGCTTAGGCCTATACTGAATCGGAATATGTAAGGTTTGTAAAGGTATTTTTTGTAGTTTCAAGGAAATTTAGGAATAAGTGAGCAATAAGTGGCTGACAAACAATATAGTATACAAACTCAACAACAAAGAAAAAGTGTATATAGGAGCCACAGAAAACACATTTAAATCCAGGTACACCTACCATATGATATGATGACCTCAAGAAACCCAACATACAGAAACAGCACAAAGTACTTCAAGTATGTACGGGAAATCATAAAGGAAGCACCAGCTTGTAACGTAAACAGTAGGAATTATAGATTATGCCGAGAGGAAAAATATCAGATAATAAGCTTTAAACAAAAGAATAAGCTCCTAAAACAAACGTATTGCAAAATACAGGCATTTAAACAAACATCTCTTACGTCAAATAAATCCAGGCTAAATTGACAATGATCACCAATGCTCTTCACTATGCAGACATAGATAGTTGTGTTGTCTGCATCGATATCAACAAATGATCTCTGAATATGATTTGGAAGATCAGAAAGAGGGTTGGGCCGAGAATACATCTTTGAGTCATGCTTCAAACTTCTGCCCATCAAAAACTACTTCTATAGATCTTTCAGAGAAAGGATTTGATGGTTAAGAAGATATTGCTAGATATTCCAAGCTAGTAAGTTTGTGAAACAATCCCGTGTGCCAGACCCTATCAAAGACCTTTGATATGTCTAGAACTATTACCCTAGAAACAAAGCTCTCACAGAGATTGACTTTTGATCTTACAGGAAAGCATCTATATTGCTTGTCACTGCTTTTGCTGAGATGATTGGCAACTTCTTGATTTATCACAGATTCAAACAACTTACTAATGATGGACAAGAGACTGAGTGGTCTGTACTGATATGCAGAAGACTGATCCCCAGTACCTTTAGAATTCCCTCTGTGTCCCCAACTGTGCCAACATGCAGAAATTTAAATGTAATGTGAACAAACATCTCACTGAACAGTTTCTTACTTAGGATGCCCCCTCTAAATCTCGCCTCTAATCACAGCAGCCCTTATGTCTCAGTGGCAATATGCTTTGTTTGGAGTGAATAAAAGTAGAGAAATATATATATATATATATATATATAATACAATTTAGCTTCACGAAGGGAGCACTCTGGAAGAGTCCAAAAATAACTGAACGGACCTGTCATCATTCCCTGGTAGCAGCCAGGTCCGTTCAATTATTAATACTATTTAACCCATAGGTGGAGGAAAAAGAGACAGAGGGAAATATAGCAAACAGAAAGACTAATTTTGAATTTTGTCTTAATTTTGTAAAATTTAACTGGTCTTGCAAACTCACTTTTTTCCTACCATCTTGGAGAATTCTTGGCATCATTCTGGCAACATAGAGACTGTCTTGGCAGATCCTTTGTTGGAATGAGATATGGTTCGATTTTGACTTAAGATGTCATCCTCACAACACTTATCTCCTCTTTTCAGAGGGGAGAGGTTGATTTATTGCCAGTTGCCTGAGCGTTTTACTTTATTCATAGCTTTAAAAAATTATAGAATAGAAATGTTAATAAGCAGTTAAGAGCTTGAAGCAGGAGGGCACAGGGTTCCTTATTTAGTCCCCGGAAATATAAGGTGTCCCTCAATGGGTGGTTAGGGTAAAGACTATAAATTTACGGAAATTTATTTCGATTAATATCACTTTATTTACATCCAATAAATACTACGTACAACTACCCCCCCACCCGCACTCCCAATCTGAATAGTAAAAAAGGTAATGTGATATGGGCTGAGCACAAAAGGACATAAGATTCTTCATTCAATCCCGAACAACGGCAGGTAGCTTTGCTAGTGTGTGTATATGTATATGTATGTATATATATATATATATATATATATATATATATATATATATATATATATATTTGTTTGTTATTCCACATATACTCTTAGAGAAGTATTTTAAGGACGATTGGTGGTGTATGAAGCGTAAAAACGATGTTGATGTTTTTGTAATTATATTTCATTTTTAATATTTCGAGCAGTCCTCTGCTCTTTGTCAAAAAATGATCAAAAATGATTTTTATCATTTTTTGACAAAAAGCTCAAAATATTAAAAATGATACTAAATAATGATTGTTTAGTAATATTACCACGCAAACAATAACATCGACAAAAAAAGCAGCGGTGCTTAAGCATATCCGCCCCGACATTAAAAAATTTAAAGAATGTATAAACGTTATTATGTACTTACGTGTTAGCTGAACATAAGATTGTGCAGAAAAAATTACGCAAATTCATCCAGTAGTTATTTAATTATAAGAAAAAGAAAAAAAAATGATTTAAATGATTTTACGTAGATTTTGACATTTTTGTAAACAAGGGAGATAACAAACCAAGAAATCGTGAAAATATGAGTTATCGTTCTTGACCACTGGAAAATCTAAGATACAAAATGGTGGAAAATCTACCGAGTGAAAAAATCGTTAAAATCGTTTTTTTTTTAATAATTAAATAACTACTGAATGAATTTGCGTAATTTTTTCTGCACAATCTTATTTTCAGCTAACACGTAAGTACATAATAACGTTTATACATTCTTTAAATTTTTTAATGTCGGGGCGGATATGCTTAAGCACCAAAGCAGCTTACTATATAACATACTTTTGGAAACTTCACATATTAAAAACATATGTATGACAATCTCTTTATTCAATCTAGTTCTTTAAAAATGTTACCCATCAGATTTTTTTCCCTGGGATTTCTATATATTGGAAAGCATTTTTAAAAATTAAATTTTCTCTGTGTATTCTAGGTAACTCGTGTCCAGGGATCTGCTACAGTTACTGGTCCGAATGAAGTGACTGTCACCAAACCGGATGGTTCAAAGGAGATCCTCAGCACCAAAAACATTCTCATAGCTACTGGATCAAAAGTCACGCCATTCCCTGGAATTGAGGTAAGACCATCATCTTTTTTGTCAAATTTGAATTTTTATTCAACTGTATAATCATTCAATAATATTAACACACTTCTGAAGAATGGATAAATCATGAAACTGCAGTAAAATGTTGACAAGCCAAATCTATTATTTATTATTGTTATAAAACTATCTAAAAAGATATTGAGCCCTTCATATGTGCAAAATCTGTTGATTCGGCATGGTTTCAAAATCATATCTGAATGAATAACCATTTTTAATAAGATTATTTTGATGTTACATAAATACTAGAAGAATACTCGTCCCAGAATGGGTAAAATTAATTCCCCCGAACGGAACTATTTTACACCACTTTGATAAAGATTAAAACCAAAATCACCACTTTGATAAAGATTAAAATCAAAATATAATGATACAAAACCTTATGTCTATAATTCTTATTCATATTTTGATCAAAATCCATTACATGATTTTGATTCTAGAAAATGTCTAAAATTTAAGGCTATGGCTTAAGTGGTCTTATGAAGAAATTGAAATTCAGGGAATCTTGTTTAATTGGTGTCCAATGACTATGGATCAAATTTAATGGAAATCTAAAATAGTTGAATTTTCAAATGGAAGGTTGTGCCTATATTATGCCCCCTAAAAACCCTTTAAAATACTCCAAAGGAACTAAAATTTAGGGGATATTTATTAATTGATGTCTAATACCTAGTGTAAAAATTTCACAAAAATCGGAGGTATATAAATTTTCACACAGGGATTCCACCTCTTTTGCATAAATATAGTCTGTTACCACCCATTATGTTTAGCAGCTGTGTACATACAAATATATAAACATATACACATACCTAACTTTATATATATATGTACCAATATTTTATTAAATAAATATTAAATTATTTTAACCTACATGCAGCAGCGTTTCAAGCTTTTGTTATCATCTGTGTAGGAAATGACAATTTTAAACAGTCGTCGGGCACGAACCCAGTACAGAATCAGCCTCGACTCTGTAAGCTAGCACTCTAATCCCATGGCTATGGTTAATTATTACTTAAAGAAGGAAAATTAAGTTCTATTTGTGCATTAAAAAAAGCAGGTCACAGATAGTAGACAGTTGAGAGTGTTCAACGAACGTATTCGGAACTTTGCATATAGCTAGGTAACAGTCTATTTTTAACTCCCCGAATAGGGCTCAACTTTAATTTCTTAAACGGGCTAATAACAATATTTTATTAAATAATTATTAGTTATTTTAACCTACATACGCCAGCGTTTCAAGCTTTTGCTATCATCAGTGGAGGAAGTGAATTTTCAGACGGTCGTCTGTGTGTGTGTATATATATATATATATATATCTATATCTAGGCAGCATCTTCTCTTGTAGGCAAGTATTGTTGAATATAAGAGACAACTCATGTCTAGATATCCTTTGGTAGATCCTTTCAATAGTCCGAATCAGGATCTTAGTTTCGGAGGGGAATTGGTTGATGAATTTGCCATAGTTTGGATTTGTCTCCCAAGTACTTTCAGACCCATCCGGATCCATCTCCAAAAAAACCCTAATTAATAGAATTAACTTTAATGTCAGTAATAATATTCTAAAATGTCTAAATTCCCGCCAAAACCGTCTATAATGCTAACACATGATCTGTACCTGATTAACCTCATTCCCCTGAAGATGGACCCGGATGGGTCTGAAAGTACTTGGGAGACAAATCCAAACTATGGCAAATTCATCAGCCAATTCCCCTCCGAAACTAAGATCCTGATTCGGACTATTGAAAGGATCTACCAAAGGATATCTAGACATGAGTTGTCTCTTATATTCAACAATATATATATATAGACACACACAAACATGATTGATTTAATCAATACCATCACAGACTATGCAATCGACTATGCTGAGTTTAAAACCTATGCAAAAACCCAAAAGGGCAGGGGAAGTGCTCTTTAGCCTTGGTAGGCAATCACCTAGAGATAGTGTCTCGATAAAAGCGCTGGTCCCCATCACCACACTGATTTGGTGTCAGGAAGGGCATTCAAACTATAAAAATATGTTGAAATAAGGAAATGACTTCCAAAGAAATTTAGTTGCATTTTAGGCTATGTAGTTTAAATGTTGGAATGTTTGGTAAGATTGAGTTTCTTGAGAAGTATTGACTTGTGTTGTGTCCAAGAAACTTGTTGTGGGAAAGAATGCAGCATGTAAGCTGTATTGGTTAGGTAGCAGGTCCAGTTCACAGGAGAAGGCCAAGGAAAACATGGGAGGATGTGATAAAAATGGAATTGAGATAAAGAGGAATAAATAAATAAAGATCTGGCTGGAGATAGGTTAGTTTGGAAGTCAATTTCTTAAAGCCGTCCAATACATGCCAGCATGTAAAGCGGATGTTTAATCAAATATGATGATGATAATCTATTGTGTTCACTTACACACGACTAATGCTGTTGAGAAAAATATACACCCACAATCCCCCCCCCCCTTCATGGTAAAATAGCAACACATGTTTAACTAATCGTTTACAATAGGTATTTTGATTTTAAATAACCTAAAAAGAAGTGTTCATATGCTGTGAAGTATGAAAAATACATGGATTTTAAGAGTTGGACCTAAATAGCATTTAAGCTGACCAATCAAACTTTGATTCTGGCTAGCTAACTTTCAATTGTTACTGTTGTACCATGTTATTTGCTAATGTACTTTGCTACAATTTATTTAAAAAAAAAATACTTAATATCCGATCTGGCAATTTTCTAATATGTAGAAAGTCTTAAATTGTCACCTTAAAAGAACAATCTAGCTAAGGGAAGTAACTATTGATCATTTAGTAAGAGTTGTCATTCCTTACTTGCTTTTCTTTTCATTCAGAATATAAACAATCGAGCTGGGAAAGTT
Source organism: Sepiola atlantica (assembly GCA_963556195.1). Lineage (NCBI taxonomy): Eukaryota > Metazoa > Mollusca > Cephalopoda > Sepiida > Sepiolidae > Sepiola > Sepiola atlantica. The sequence continues at coordinate 54,223,579 of OY744521.1, forward strand.
ATTAGTGAAAAATGGCTCTGTTAAAGTTCTGAGGCAGAATAAGTGTTATTTCAAACTGAAACAAAATACATTTTTGTATAAAAAACATAGCCCAAAGGTGAAAAATTGGCTTGTCAGAATCAAATATTGATTTATCAGATTAATTACTAAAAATCATACAAGATAATTTTATATATTAAATAAGGTAATAAAAATTAAAAACTGGGAAATTTTTATAAATTATTAAAACATAGGTCACTAAAACAATTAAACCAATAATATTTTGAACTACTACTACTGTTATTATTTAATATCTTTTTACAATTGAGGCAAAACTAATTATGAATTATTATTAATCAACAGTCATAAACAAATATAATAAGCAACAACTTACTGTTAATTAATTTTGGCTGTATGGTTATAAAATGTGCTAAATAATAATAATAATGATAATATGATGTTAGTGTGGGCACAAAAGGGCATAGGGTTTTTCATTCATTCTTTCTGCTTGTGTTTCCCAGTTCCATAGACAATTATAGACCATCGATTCAATCACTATGCAAACACATACGTCCACTAAAAAGCACCGCTGTTCATTAAAGTAGTGTCAGATTTACTTATATATATATTTATAAAATGAAACTACTACAGTTTAAAAGTATTAGATTAACACTTTTTGAAAGAGAATATTAGTTTAAACAGTGCTTGACGCTGAACTGGAGCTACAAAAACTATTTCAAATGTGGTGTGCGCTTGCTTTACTACTCAAGTTTTACCCAAAGGGTTCTTCAGGCCACTATACAGAGAAAAACCAAATGGATTTAAAATCAACAGATCTATAAAGATCTAATTTTTGGGTGATTTAAATTAATTTGGTGTTTTCCATTGTGGTCTGAATAAACTGCTGAAACAAAATTTAGCACATTACATTTGAATATATATATATATATATATATATATATATATACACACACATACACACACTCATTTATTAAAAAAATATTAAATACTTTTATTTAACTTTTTAATTTTTATTTAATTTTTTTTTATTAGGTCAATAAAAGAAATATTGTCTCTTCGACGCAAGCTTTGTGCTTGCCTGAAGTTCCTAAAGAAATGATCATTATTGGAGCTGGTGTCATTGGTGTGGAATTGGTAAGTTTAAATATAACATGATGGTCCCTTGGAAGAAAAAAAAATTAATAAAATTATTCTCTGTGACATGTCGTAAATAGAATTTTAAATTCCAAACCTGATTGCATTATTAATAATAAGCTAAACATGTAGACAAAAGATGGCAAAATTTTATATGAAGAGGGTGAGTCAGACGAGATTTGCTTTTCATGGTGCTCATGTAAACTATCCGAAACCAGGAACTAATCTCAGAACTCTGAGACCAACTACTAGATGACTAGGTCTCTCGGGATGGGTGGGGCAATCAGTCTTTGGAAAGGTTTCTTATAATTGTTAAAATAAAAGTAGCATTGAATGTGATTATCCACTTTTGGCCTCATTCTTCTACAGAGGTCATTTTCCAAGAATTCAGCCATTGCCTTGAATATGAATGCATTCGATTTGCCCGCATGTTCATCAAGAACAATGTGGATCTTTCTTTTAGCTAAGAAGGATCTGATTATATTAAATATCCGTCCAGTAATACCATACAAATTAATTTTATTGAGAAGACTTTCATGCCAGACCTTGTCAAAGGCTTTGGGTATATTAGGCACTACTAGCTTCACCTTCCTTATCCAGTGTATGGTATATGCATTCAGAGATGACAGTTAGGATATCCACGGTTGAATAAGATTGCCTAAATCCATACTGTTAGTCAGAAAGAAGTTTAGCATTTTCGAGGTGGCAGACTATCACTAGATTGATTGATGATTCAAACATTTTAGCAAAGAGTAGGAGGAGACTAATGGGGCGATAATTTTTTTGGTCAATTCTTGAAAACTGGTATCACAGCTATCACTAAAGCAAGATTTTGCAAGGCATTTGTTATAGAGTTGGAAGAGGACAGGAGTCAGCTCAACAGAGCATTTCTTTATTACTCTCGCAGGGATAAGATCTGGTTCACATGCTTTGGAGGTGTCAAGGTTTTTAATGATATCCTGAACTTGGGAAGGGGTGATGATTAGATACTCTAGTGCGTCCGTGGTGGGAAATTAGGGAGCGAGTGTTTTGTGGAGTTTAAGGCGAACAGCTGGGCAAGCAGTCAGCCTTATCTGTTGCCGTGCAAGCGACACCACAGTGGTTGGATAATGAGGGAATTGTTAACTGAAAAGCTGCCGTCTAGGCAGCTTTTTAACTTAGTTAATATTGTTGGATTTTTTCAATGGGAAAAAAATTATTCTAGGAACAAGTTAATTTTAAACTATGTGTTTTGTTTACTCTTGGAAAACATAGCATTTGAGTGATCTTAGATATGGTGTTGTGCTAAAGCCATTCCTTTCACCTGCTAGCATAATTGGGGTGCTGCAACTACACTTAGTTCCAGAATTCCCAATGAATTTTCAGTGACAAAAAAAAAAAATTGGGTTCTTTAAAAAGCTCCGAGCAATTTATACATGCCATATGACAGCTTTAATATTGGTATCACAGCTGTGTTGGCATCACTTTCAACCTAGTAACTTAGCAGTCATGTCTTACCTACCAAAAATCAGTACTGTTATCATTAAACCAAAGGTAATTCTGATCCCATCTAATATTTAAGGTGATATATTTTTAGTTCTGTATGAAACAATATTTTCTTCTTCTTTAGGGTTCTGTGTGGAGCCGCTTGGGAGCCAATGTTACGATGGTAGAGTTTCTGGGAAATATTGGTGGTCTCGGAATTGATATGGAAATCGCCAAAGCCACCCAACGGATCTTACAAAAACAAGGCCTAAAATTCAAGCTTAACACAAAGGTTACAGCTGCTGTGGAGAACGCTGATGGCACTGTGGCCGTCTCGATTGAGCCCAACAAAGGAGGGAAAGTTGATCAAGTAAGAAATACTGTTATTCTTCAATTTTTTATTTTTTTACATTTAGTTTTTCTGTTTGGTAACACCCCCTTCCCCCTGTTTGCAGGGCTGTAGAGTCAAAGAAAATTTGCAGATTCCAACTTCAAGAAAAAAGTGATACATGTTGAAAAAGTTGTGAAAGCCAAATTATATCAAAATGATTGTGCCATTTAATGTCTGACTTGCAGAGGACCATACTCTCTGACTGCTCTTTTTATCAACTGTTGTCATAGTAAGAATAACTAGCGTGACCCGTGGAAATTCCACAGTTGTATCGTTCATCTGTTGTATACTGTGCTTAAAAGAATGATGACAAACACTTCTGTATAAAAATATAATGGTGTATCTTTATTGTTCAGTGGGTTGCGGTGAACCAGTAGAACCGGTGAGGGATCGGGATGTAGAGTGCACGGTAGTTAAAGGAAATTGATCTCTTGAATTTGCTTACGATCTTTATTTGGTCCCGTTAATATAACATTTTTGGACATCCACGCACTCACAACTGCATCATCTATTCTGGTTTTTTGCTTCCACACTCAATGTAGCCATGTCCCCTACAGGACATGTCTTTCAGCGATCTGTTGTTTATTTAGCAAACGGATGTCCTTTTAATTTTACCGTTACACCTGAAGACTTTGCTAATATGAAAAGCTCCTTAAAATGTATCTGCTCCTTGTCCACTGTCTTTTCCATCCAAGCTGGCATCGCAAGTGTCAGAAAAATTAGTTGTGTCAATCTGTTTATTTTCACAAGTAAACAGTCAGTTTTTTATGCCCATAGATAAACAACTGATAATCTCAAGTGATCTCTCGGTGGTGTCCAAGTGATATCTATATACATTCGAGCAAAGGGAGTCAGTTGTATTTCTGTGGTTCTCAGAGACAGAAGGCTGTTTGAGCCCTAAGCTGATTGACTGTTTGTGTTCGATTAGACTTATGTTTTGATTTAGTTTGGTTCAGTGTTCTGATTGCAAGTCTGTCATTTGGTGGAGAAGTATCATTGTAACCGCGAAAAGTAAAACTTTGTTGCTTGTTTTAAACTGACGTTGTAGTTTTGTTTGGAGGGAGAATCTTTCTGTTTCAGCACTGACAGAAACCACACGATTGATTGTGACCAGTGTTGAAATCGAGCACCGACTTCAGACAAGCACAATGAGCAGACGATTTCAGCCTGTGCAGGGAGCGCACACAGATGCATGTTCATACGATAATTGCCTTTATGTTCTGGCTTAGTTTCTCAGTTGTATATTATAGGTCACTTAATGCTGAAATACATTATCTATTGGAAACATTGTTTCGGATGTGGTGCGGGCTAGGGAAGAAGCTGACTCAATCCAACCACGGTGAACGCCGTTGCAACAATAAACAAACAACTACTGTGTTAGTGCATAATTAAACACAATAGATTTGATAGGATTTGAACCCGGCATAACCGATTCCATAATCTGCAACTCTAACCTCAAATTGATACATGTAACATATATCTTGGTATGAGGCTCTACATTTGTTCATTTTTCGGATGCTTGGTTTATTGTTGGTTTCAGTTACTTTTCATATCACTTTCATCTGTGCAAGTGTTGTATCTATGTGCATGTACATGTAACCTGTGAGGATCCACTGCGACAAAAATGTTGAAGTTCATGAAAACAAAAGCTAATTTTTATGACTGAGCGAGTTCTTTTTTATTCCATCATAAGTGACGATACAAACAGGCAATTTACAAAACAGTAGAAAATAGAAGTGTTTAATTAAAGTTGCAAAATCGTACCCTATTTGTGTATTCATTTATTTCTTCTCTTTCTTTTTCTTAATCGAGTATAACTTTTTTCCTTCCTCTTCACTATGCTTCCATTTGGGAGCTGTGGGGGAATGTGGAGATGCCCCTTAGTTGCTATTGCTCCCAGGTCCACTCTGGCCTGGAGTACCTGTAAGGGCCCCCCATTTATGGGTCAAATAGAACCTACTGGCGCTACCAAATCAGGCTGTCTGAAGTCATTGACTTCCTGACTCAAAATGCACCAAACATTAATGTTTTATTGTTTTTTTTTCCTTTGTAAAACTCAATCATGTTCTACAAAATCAAAAAAACAAAATAATTTCCCTCCCTTCCCTCTTCCTCCCTTCACTCAACTAAACACCATGAATAAATACTTAAGCATAAAAACCTTCACCAAAATGACCAGATTCGGCATTAAATAACCCGAAAAGGGTTGATATGCTGTAAAACAAAACTACCAAACCAAAAACCATGATTAAACATTTAAAAATATAAATAACTTGAAGCATAAAAACCTTCACCAAAATGACAATTCAAAATACCAAAGCTTTTAACTAATGACTATAAATGACTCACTGACTTAAGACTCAAATGAAGAATATTTCCTTCTTCATTCATGGCATGAAATGACCCAAAAAGGGTTGATGTGCCATACCTTACCTTACTTTCCTCTTCACTGTTAACTGTGGGTTGCGCTGCATGATTCTCTTTCTTTTCATTGCCCAGTTTCTCTGTCTTTCTTTTTCCATCGTTGCATCTACATTTGCTCGCCGCTGTGTGCCATGGTGATTTTTCATCTCGTAGTCGCACTACTCCCTGTACATATAACGTCTTATTACGTAACAAAAAGAATTAAAATTACAAGACAGATTTGGAGTCCGAAGTTTGAGAGAATTATTCAACATTTTACAGTACAATGTCACTTACATTTATATTGGAGAGACAGATATTCTATTCTAATTAACTATTTAAATAGACAGACAGATACTTAGATATACTGACAAACAGACATATCAGCGCTCTCTTCTACTCGGGTGATTCCCAAAGTTTTCTAATTATTATGGCATCTTATTACATGTCTGTTCACAACGAATTCCAAAACGGGATTCTAATAGAAACTAATCTTTTCTTTGTTCTTTTTTTGTGACGTCATGTCTGCGGATGAGCTCATATCGCTTTGGTTCTTACCCCTCTGACTTCATCACGTCAATTTTGACCGATGGGTAAGATCTGTTAATGATTCACCATAGGAAATTTGTTTATTTTACCTACAAGTGTCTTGCAATGTGTGTTCTCATCTTCATTGTTATCACAGTGTGTAGGTGTGTGTGTATCCATCATGTAAAATGCATTAAAAATGTATCTATTAACAGACACTGGAATTGTGCGCCATTGATTTCAAACCTATTATATACTGTCTTGATGCAAAGGTTACAACACCTTCTAAATTAATTTTGTCGTTTTTTTCTTGATTTCAGATGAATTGTGATGTCCTTTTAGTTTGTATTGGTCGCCGCCCTTTCACCGACGGTTTGGGTTTGGAAGGGTTGAACATTCAACTTGATAATCGAGGCCGAATCCCTGTCAACAGCCGATTCCAGACTTCCGTTCCAAAGTAAATAAGTCAATCTTTTTGACAGTTTATTTATTTCTTTTTTCTTTTGCAAGTTTCTGTATTTCCTGTAAAATTCTTTCCTGTTCTTGGTCAGCCACTAAACCAGGGTCCTGAAACTTTGAAGAAGCCATGTTTTCATTTTGTGGTTTGCTTTCAATCATGTCCAGTTTTTCCTGTAATTTTACTTATTTTTCTGTTAAGTTTTAAAGATGTACTAAAATTCAATTTTTAAAACATCCTGCATGCGTGTGTCTGTATGTCTGTGTATATATATATATATATATATATATATATATATATATATATCTGTTAGATATTCTCCAACTTTTCTTTTTTACATAAAAAATTTGCTTTTTCTACAATGTAGCATGTATGACCTGTATCCCTACATATATAAAGTTAGTAGAGATGTGTAATGTATATGTTTGTGTTGAGTAAACTTTGAAATTAATTGACTGATCATTATGAAATTTTCGAAGCTACTAGGCGGGAGAGTGGGTAATGTGTCTATATTTAATTTTATGCAAAATGGGGTGGGGGGCTGGAAGCCTTTTGTGAAAATTCAGTTACCTCCGATTTTGATGAAATTTTAACCAAAGATATTAGATATTAATAAATATTCCCAAAATTTCAGTTTATTAAAGGGTTTTTTGGACACAACTTTTATGAACACAACTTCCCAATTGAAAATTCAAATATTTCGGATTTACATGAGAGTTAATCTATATTTATTGGATACCAATTAAGCAAGATTCCTTGAATTTCAATTTCTTAAGACCCCTTAAGATGAAACCCTAAATTTTAGATATTTTTCTAGAATTAAAATCATTTAATAGATTTTGATCAAAATTAGAATAAAAGTTTTAGACATAAGGTTTAGTAGCATTATATCTTGATTTTAATGGTGGGTAGCTCTGCTAGTTTCTTTTATAAAGGAAAAAAAAAGCCCAACTTATATTTAACTTTGTTTTCTCTTGTAGCATATATGCAATTGGTGATGTAATTCAGGGTCCCATGTTGGCACACAAAGCAGAAGATGAAGGTGAGGAGCAATGTTTTCTTTTTATTCAAATTTTACTTTCCTTTTTTCCTTCTCCCTCCCCTCTTCCCTAATTTTAAATTCACCTTTGCTTTTCACCTTTATCTAATATTCTAGCCATGATAATTATTTTTAGGTGTTTATTATATATTATACTAAGAAAACTAACTTGCCCGAGGGTGGCTTTTAACCTAGCCCTCAGTTTAATATAATTTTAGAAAATGTACAGTTTCGCCAATGGTAGCATAAATAGGACCATTTGGCCATTTCCATTTTGTTGTCTGTGAATGGAGGGAGGAGGAGGAGGGTCATTTTTAATTCTTGCCTTTCGACAAGGTTATTGAAAAAATATGACCTCCCTTCCCCCTCCTATTTACAAGCTATGAAAATAACCAGGTTGGGGGAGGGGTATTTACATTAAATAAACGTCTTACTCTTTCATCAAAACATTAAAATGTTATGTTTTAAAAAAAAAATAATAATCTTAAGGTGTGCTGCTTAAATCCAAACAAAAAAAATCCTCCTCCCCACTCCTAACATTTTTATTACTGATATTTATCTTAAACTAAAAAAAGAAAAGAAAATGGACCATTTGTCGATAACATGTACATTTGACCATACTTTATTATATATGTAAAACTATTTATTATACTGAGCAAAATTAACAACAAATAACAGTGTAATTATTTATTAAAAGGGGCTTTTAAAATATTTTATGCGAATTAGATTTCCATTTAATCTTTAAACAGATAAGAGTAGTATTTAAACAATATTTCAGTTAAATCAAGCGTCATTGTGATTCAAGAATAAGTGTCCATTTTCAGTAAAAAGATCTTTGCATTTATTCATATAGATGTATTATATATATATATAGTTTTGAAATTAATTTTTAAATTTATCGAGATTGGTCTTTAGTGATGATGCATTGGCATCTTGCTCAGCCAGAAAGCTGACCTGCTAACAGGTTGCTGCCTCAATTATACTTTGACACAATGTAATAAGATATTTTAATAAATTAGCTGGAATTGAGGATATGAATCGGTCTTACATGTTTTTAGGTCCTGGATATGATGTTAATTAGTCATCATTATTCCTAGATCCACTCTGACCCAGAGTGGGGTAATATCTATAAGGGTCCCATCTATGGGTTAAATAGAATTTTTTTCCGAATATGGAACTAAACTTCCTTGGACACCCATGAGCAAGGTGTTCATACTTACTTCAATCCACCATCTTAAGATCCATCTTTCCCAGCTCTTTCTACTTTATTTTTTCTGCTAACCCTATTTCTCAATCTTATTACCTACTCGAGTTCCGCCTACCCCTGACTGTCCTGGGTATGATATAAAATTGTATTTGATGATGAGGCCCCAATTTGGGAACTTTTCAGAATATGGAGTCAACCTTCAGTTGCTATTATACCAAAGTATATGATGATGTGCAGTGTTAGTATCTCTCAGGATCTCATGTGCTAAATAGAATTTATCAATTACAGGCTTAAGTTTTGTTTCAATCCAGAGTGCATCCCCCATTTTGTGGATCTAGATTGTCCTTACATTAAAAACTGACATTGTCCTCATGGATAGTCAAGAAAAAAGTGATTCTAAAGCTTCTGAATTCAGTTTGTAAGTAATTAAAGTTAAATTCTCTAATAAGCAACTTTAAATTTTGGGCTAAATTTTCTTATTTAATTTTTTATTTTTTCCTTTTGCAGGTATCATTTGTGTGGAAGGCATATGCGGAGGTGCTGTACATATTGATTACAACTGTGTGCCTTCGGTTGTTTACACACATCCTGAAGTCGCTTGGATTGGGAAAACTGAAGAAGCACTTAAAGAAGAGGTGAGCTAACAGTTATCTGTCTATCCTTCTCTTAATAACAAGAAAACCAATTTTTTTTTTTTTTATTCAAAATTTTTTAATTCTTTAAAAGTTAACAAGATTTTTTTATTTAAAAAATTCTTTTTATTTCTGAATAAAATTATCAAACAATGTGTGTATTTGTGTACTTTCCTCATGCCTATGTGACTTACATATTGAATTATTATTTTTATTTACTATTAATTAAATACTGTAAAAAAAATCTTTGAGTCTTTAATCGATCTAGCATTAGTCCACCACCTTGTAATTGCTAAACTTCTTTCCGACCAACAGTATGGATTTAGGCAAGCCTGTTCTACTGCAGATATCCTAATGGTCATCTCTAAACATATATACCATATACTGGATGAGGCAGGTGAAGCTAGGGTGGTAGCGCTTGATATATCCAAAGCATTTGACAAGGTCTGGCATGAAGGTCTCATGAAAATTAAGTTGTCTGGTATTACTGAACGTATATTTAATGTAATCAGATCCTTCCTAGACAAAAGAAAGATCCAGGTCATCCTCGATGGTCACATATCTAAAGATATGATATTAATGCAGGTGTGTCCCAGAGGTCAATACTTGGACCATTATTATTTCTGATTTTCATAAACCAACTTCCTGATGAAATTGTGTCAGAGATGGACATATTTGCTGATGATACCACACTCTATTCTGGACATGTGGGCAAAACAAACACGCACATATCCAAGGCAATGGCTGAATCCCTAGAAAATAACCTCCAGTCTAGTGGAATAGATGGTTACATTCACAAGTAACATGAATTGGAACAAATACATAGAAGATACTGCCAAGTTTGCTGCAAAGTAGGTGGGCTCCCTCTACCAGGCTAGAAAACTTATCTCACCTGCCAGTGCCCTATATTTCTATAAAGCCACCATTCGGCCATGCATCGAGTATTGTAGCCACATTTGGGCTGGTGCATCAACCACTAATCTCTCCCTCTTAGACAGGATCCTAAAAAAAGTCTCTAATCTAATAGGTCCCCACACTGTCTACCAAGCTCCAGCCCCTCTCCTATCACCGCAATATTGCATCTCTGTGCTTGTTTTACAAGTACTTCAATGAAATATGTTCTGATGAGCTTGCTGACCTTGTGCACCTTCAACGTAGACACCCCTGAACAACCTGCAATCAGCAAAATCCCACCCCTATACTGTTAAGATCCCCACATGTCAGAAGGCTTTTTACTCTAATAGCGTCTTTCCTCTAATTGCTAGCCTTTGGAATTCCCTCCCTGTTTCCCTGACTATCAATATGCAGAAATTTAAATGCAGTGTAAACAAACATTTCACTTCATAGCTCCCTACTTAGTATGCCCCTATAAATATGGCCCCTAATTTGCAGTAGCCTCTTACATCTCAGTGGCAATGTGCCCCCTTGTTTGGGGTGAATAAAACTGTAAAAGAAATAAAACTGAGTGGACTCTTATGACTATTGGCACTCAATTACCGTCCTTCAGGCAAGGTGGGTGCCTATCTCTTCTTCGACTTGTTGACTGAATTGTCCGCGTCCTCCACCTTAGTCACTACTCATTTCTGAACTGATCAGCCCAGTGGACACCACCTATGTGCTGCTCGATTGCATGCTGGGTGATGGCCAGCTTCTACCGGTTGGCCGTTTTTGTTGGCAAGGTTATTGAGGCTTCTGAGTCAGAAAATTCATTGCTGTCAGAATCTGTGAAAATTCCGACAAAAAACAAAAAAAAACAATGATGAAATATGGTTCCATTAAAAGAAATTTTTAGATTTTTTTTCCATTAGCAAAAACAAACAAATGAAAAAAGAAAGTTGAATTTGGAGTCTTAAAAAACACACTCAGCCTCTTTAACGTAAGTTGTAATTTTGTGTGCATGTCTCAAAAAAAAAAAAAATCAAACTACATCAGATACACTTACAAACCATACATCATCAAATTCAGTATGACCCTGACCTGTTTATGGTAAAAAAAATACTGTAATATTCATTCCCTTGCCAGTGACCCAATTAGTGCAAGGAAGATTGAGTGTTACTTTTTTTCATTCTTATTGGTAGTTGATTCAAAAACAATACTGAAACTAGGTCAGTTTTATTTTTCTCTCTATGCCAGAGAGAGAGAGAGAGAGTAGCATTTGAAGGGAGAGGGAAAAGTTTCAAAAGAAAGATGTTACACACACTGTTATTAACTATTTTATTTTGTTATCCATGGCCAATGCTGGGTAACCCTGCGTGTATACAATAGATATAAATTATTATTAGTGAAAAAAGATTTCTGAGATCGAAATTGGATCAAAATTTAAAAGTTCAAGTATTTGAGCGACTGACTCTTCACTCGTGGCTGTCCTTTTGCATTTAAATTCTAACGTTACTCCCCTGATGAATGTTAGTTGAACGATCTTAGAGAATTTACTGAAATTAGCTATTTTATTAGCTATTTAAATATATTGTACTCATCCACATTTATTTAAATATATTTGACAGAAATATGCAAACGAAGCAATAGATCATCTTAATAATATGGTACTCCTTTGATGAATGTGAGTTGAATGATCTGCTGAAGAGTAAATAACTTAAAAATAAAGTAAATGATTTTTGATTGCTTTTTGGCTCGGCTCTGTTAGTGATTCTTTTGGCTCGACTCTGTTAGCGATTCTTTTGGCTCGACTCTGTTAGCGATCTTTTTGGCTCGACTCTGTTAGCGATCTTTTTGGCTCGACTCTGTTAGCGATCCTTTTGGCTCGACTTGGTTAGCGATCCTTTTGGCTCGAATCTGTAACTAACTTTTTTTGGCTCGACTCTGTTAATGACATATGATTTTTTTGTAATTATCTTTAGAGTACAAGACTCTTTTTGGAGTGAATTTTACCTTGCAATTTCTTTTTTTTTCAGAAAATAAATAAAAATGTATGGAATGGTATTCATAAATAAATTATTGTTTTTTCTTCTTTCTAGGGCGTTTCCTACAATGTAGGCAGATTTCCTCTGATGGCCAATAGCCGAGCAAAAGCCAACAATGAAACTGATGGTTTAGTGAAGATCCTTGCACACAAGGAAACAGACCGTTTGTTAGGAGCACATATGATTGGTTCTGTAAGTAGATTTTAGTTATTTAACTTATTAGGGACACCAGAAAACAGTTTGTTTCCATTAATCATTCTATATACACATTCTTTAACCTTTTTGACACTGGACCCAGTTTGGTTAAGCTTGGGTTCACGATCCATTATAAAAAAAAACATTGATTGAGTTGATGCAGTTAACATTAAAATTACTTATGATTAAATAACTTATTAAATTCCCTTTTTATAAGAGAAAGTTTACCCTCTCCATGAAGAAGAGAAACTTGTCGAAATGTAATTTTTTTCTAAATATGCTTCTATTGATAAAATTTTTATTACTTTATTATTAAGCGTTTTCTCCACGAGCTGCAGAATATGCACTAACATGGCTGAGTGTCTTTCAAGCCCTAAGACAAGGTTTTCACTTGGTTTATGTTCATGTTCGTCCATTCACAAACATTGTCTATCCATCTTTTCTTTTGTCATCCTTTTGACCGGCTTGTTTGTATTATTCTTTCAACGCATATTTTGCATAGCCATACACTGGAACGCTTAACATGACCAAAAAATCTCAAGACTTTACATTTGATGACAGAGGATATTGATGGGATGCCTGTAGTCCTAGACGGATTTGAACGTGTCAACTGGACTGTAAGATTACGTCAGAAAGCAGAAACTTTCCAAAGCCATATCATGTGCTTCATTACTGATCATTGGGAATAATTTATTACCTTTTAAAACTGTGCCAAAAATTAATTGTTCAATCGATTTTAATAAAACTGTCCATTTTTATAAAAGATGGATATTTGCCCGAGCTGCAGACAGTGACTTTGACTCCATTAAAATTACTTGTTTTCCGCTACCATTTTATCTAATACTAGAAAGATTTAACTTTCTACTTTCTTTAGCATTTTAAGAATACCTGGTGGGAAGTGGGGGTTATTAAGGAATTAAGTTAAAATGTTTTGAGTTAAATATTTTTGTAACCCGTGGATTTAGAATTGACAGTAAAAATAAAAGTAAAAAACTGTAGCAAGTTTTAATGCTAAAAAATAAGGTTTACTAAATAAAAGGTACAAGGTGAACCGAGTAATTTAGCAATCACTAGGTGTAGCTAGCAAGTCATGCGAGATCTTGTTAGTTCTTGTTCTTTTTATAGAAAAAAAACAGAAGATTTCATTCTCCTTATTTAGCTTCTATATGACAAAAATTTGCGATTATCTAAAATATTTTGTGACCCCAAAAAAGGTTTGCAGTCCAACTTTCGGTCACAACCTGCACATTATGAAACCCTCTTCCCTTGCAATAATGCTGGAACAGTTTTGTTCTTTTTTAAGGCTCAATAAAAATATAAACAGAAAATCTGATTTATTTAATCTAATAAATCTGATTTTCTGTTTATTTATATTTTATATCATCACCCTTCTTTTCTCATCATCATTGACGATTCTTTCCTACAGACTACGGTATATCAAGACCTAGCATTTCAGAGGTTCAATGTATTGATAAAAATTTATGCAATTAACTTTACAAAATGCTCGCATACAAGCAAACTTTACCATTTAAAAATATGCACATCAAAGCAAGCCGTTGCCCAAATACTAGCTAGAATTGGATCACTCTCAGTTGGGTCCATGGAAGAGAAATATGAGCTTAATTTCAGATTCAAAAACCGATTCTTTAAAAAAAAAATAAAAACTTAATTTTCCATTGCTGGTACTAATGATAAATACTTATTGTTTTTAAACTACCAGTAAAATTTAAAATCTATACATCATCTATGGCTTCTGTTCAGTCTCAGCACAATAGATACCCCCTGTAAGGGTGTCTGCACGTATAATTGTGAAGCAAGGGTTGCGCAATCCGAATCATATTTCTCCTGAGTCGGCATTGCTTGATTCCAGTGGCAACGAAAAGTCCAGGATGTCTGGAAACAATGCCGAGATAAGCGGAGAGCACATACAGTACCTGGTATTCCCAAATAGTCTCCCATTTCATACTGACCAGGCTCAACGTCGCTTAACTTCGGTGACCTAACAGGAACGGGGGTGTCAACGTGATTATGCCGTATCTATACATCATGATAACATAAAAATATGATGTAAAAAGTGTTTTTGTCCTGCAGCATTGGCAAACCTGAAAAGAGGTGGCCAAAAAGTGTGAAAAAAACAAACAAACTTAGAACATTTTCAAGTATAAATGAATTAGTGAATTTAAAGATTTTCACTGCTTTAGCATTAGTTCTTCTTTAATTTTGAGCTTCCTGTCTGTTCACTGGTTATAAAAAAGTTTCTAAATATATAAAAAGGTGGATGGGGGTGGAGATAGAAGGCAATAAAATCAAAACCTAATAATAAAATGATTCTTGGTTATTTATATTATTGAAACCGTTTGGCAGTTCAGTTCAGTTTCCTTCCACTGACTACAGTGAAAGACAGTGAAAATTTGCCTGTCAACATAAACATGTAAGTGCGTTTTGAAAAAAAAAACTATTTGAAAGAAATTTAAAATGTGTTTTATGAATTAAAAATTAATTACTAACATGTTCTTATTAATTTTTATTTCATATTTAAACTTATTTTAATGTTACGTAGAAGTTAAGTAGATTCTTTTACTATATAAAAACTTATAAGTATTATTATTATAGTATTAAAAACAAAAATAAAATTCTACTTTTTTTTAGGCGATCACATGTGAACAACCTGAAAAACTTGTCGGAAGAAAAAACAAAAAATCAATTCTTTTAGAATTTAGAGTGGAGTATCAGTTTCACATGTAAATTTAACGTAAAATGAACCCCATTTATAGGCCATTCTAGCATTTTAAGGCAGTTAATAAAATATAATTTCTATGGAAGATAATTTCTGTGCGTTTTTTTTTTGGGGGGGGGGGCTACTTTTTTAAGCGATTACGTGTGGTTTTATGACCTTTCCAAATAATATAAATAACCCAAGTCGAAAGGGATTTCTCCTGATATTACACTTTTATCCTAGTCTGAAGCAACCGACAACTTTCCAAGGTTTATATTATGAAAAACAATATGCGATTCCACCGGCCAATGGAAGTACTTCAAATTGGTTTGTCTGTATTACAACAAATCAACTCCTTTTTAGGGATTATTTATTGCCAATAGCAAAACCGATTCAAAATGATTGTATACAATTGAAGATAAGTTGTTATTTTATCCAGAGTTTGGAAGTCGGAAATCTTCAATTTGTTTCAAGATTCTGAGTTAATGTTTTTTTGGGTTTTTTTATTAAACATACTCAGGAATTGAAATTTTTTTCAATCGACCTCACACCTCTGCGGTAAATTTAGCAATTTTTTCAGTTGTCAAGAGGCAGCCGCGTTTTGTTCAAGTTTTGCTCCTCCAACTCCACATCTCTGATTGCATTCATAGCTGGGTGGAAATTGTGAGTTCATACCTTTCTCAAGAGAATTAGAGTGCTTGAATGTTTACAATAGATTTGACAGAATTTGAACTTGGCACAGTTGATCCACCCCACCGAAATACTTCAAAATATAACATTTAACATTATTTTAGTTTAAAAAAAAGATTTTTTAATTTGTATTTGTCATCATTTATAAGTTGCAATGGTTTCATTTCAGTGTGCAGGAGAACTCATCAACGAAGCTGCTTTGGCAATGGAATATGGAGCATCTTGTGAAGACATTGCCAGAGTTTGCCATGCCCATCCAGTAAGTTATCTCTCACTCACTATCTCTCTCTATTACATTTAAATTTAATCACATACATGTGTGACATACAAAAGCATAAAGGGTTGGGTTTTTTTTTAATGAAATATATTTTGAGATGCTACATGCACTATTTGTTTTGCTTTTTTAAATTTTTTTTGCTTATATCGCTCAGAAGTGATATTCATATTTCCAATCCATCGATTTAAAAAAAATCAATTTAAAAAACATACCTTTCAAAGTTTCCAATGAAAAAGAAATAATGCTTACTTGTCCCTGTCAGACTTACATCCGGGTACTTATACTTATTTCAGTATCTTCTCATTTTCATAATTTCAACTATTTTCAACGTGCATTATTTTGAAAAGAAAAAAAATTCTTCCAAAATATCAGATTTAGACGAAAATTCAAATAATTTATTTCAGCGACAAAATTATTTTTAGTGCAAATGACAGCATCATATTAAAAAAACAAGTAACAATCTGTTAAAAAATAGAGGCATAAACATTTATTTTTAGCCATTTTTCTTTTGGGTAATTCTTTACTGGATTGGGTCTTTGGACTTATAAAGTTTTCAAAGTTAAGACTTAACTCAAAAATGTAATTTATTATCCCTCTTTGTGAATCTTGTTTTAATAAATAATCTGTCATTTTTTTTTTAATCTCACAGAATATACAATAGGAATATACAGATAAAATTCTTCTAAATTTTCATCAAACAAACCTCCTCGAAAATATAAATTCATTTCACCATTATTTCTGAATTCAGTTTATTCTTAAAATGATTTACATTAGAACTAGTTTTTGTTTGATTAAATAATTTGTTCAACAATCTATTAGAGAAAAGGCTAATTTTGTGATAGATTTAATTTTTAAAATGATTTTTGCCGGTAAATAGAGGAGAGATATTAAAAAAAAACAAAAAAACTGTTCCATATTTAGAAATGCCATTATTTTCAATGGCTCAATTAAGTCATTCTTCATTCTTCTCTCTAGTAAAGTAGTTAAACCTAAAGATTCGAACCTATTCTTATAATTGAGATCATTTAATCTTTTGAAGATAAAGAGTTTTCAAAACAGGCTTTTCATTAGCTGTTGACTGACCGTAGTCATGAAACAATATCTAAATTCAAACCTACGCTGTTTGTGTCCTTCCATATCCATTTAATTTCCTGTTTTATACTAATATTAACAGGCAAAATCGGTTTCTAATAATCTGCATCTAATGTCTCTTATCCTCTGTTAGATTGAAATGTTTTGGCAAATTAAATATTATACAGATCCACAACTGCTATGATTAGTGTTTTATGTCAGTAATTTCTCTAAGGGTCACTTCATCAAAGAAATCTTCTTTCTACTCACCAAGTCAAGCTTCTACTCATTTTTTTCTCAAACAGAGCAAAAAGAATTTATATAAGGTGATCATTTTTTTGTGGTCACTTGATGTAAAGTTTTACTAAACGACCAATTTTGATGAATAAGATGTAGATAGTTTATTGTTTGAATGAAAATATCTACATGTTTTTACACATATTTCTCTTTATTTTAAAATATGAAAAAAAAAAATAAAGAAAAAAAATAAAGAAAAACAAAAATTTCAAAAAACAAAAGATCATGGATTTTCTGAGATAAAAATTGGCTTTAAAAAAACAAAACTATCAAATATCCTAAATGGCTAAAGTGGAAATGGGAGGAAAGACAAATTGGGTTGATGTTGAATAAGTTTTGTTGTTTTACCTTATAAGAAATCTACTATTTCTTTTTGTGTAATAAAGCTTAATTTTCTTTTCATAATAATTTTTTCATAATAATGACATTTTCTCATGGAATACCATGAAGTGGAGGAAAACAGAATTAAGAAAAATTCGACCCCCTATGGAATTCTATACGAAAAGTGGCGAAGTCATAGTAGGACTAAAAACTACAATTAGAGGCCGACCTCAAAATGTTTGAATTTCAGATATTGAAAAATTATATGGCATTAATTTGCATAATATTCTTCAATTACATTTTCATTAATTTTGTAGCATAAAATATTACATTTGCTTTTATTTTATGTCTTGTAATAATAAACTTCAACATAATTTTGATTTTGAATACCTTTTACAAAGACAGGATTCACTAAAAAAATGAAATTTTATCATTAAAATATTTGTTGTTGGGAATAACAATATCAGAAAGAAAAATGTTACGTGAAAAGAAAAGCTTTTGAAATCAGCCCCCGATTCTGGGTCGCAGTTGCACTATGAATTGGCCTTTAGTATAGAACACTTTTTTTTTTCTTTTTTTTTAGTATAGAACCCCTGTTAACAATGTCTCAAAATGAAGTTCTGATTTTCATCTATTATCTTCTTCTCTTTCAGACTGTTGGTGAGGCATTCAGAGAAGCGAATATTGCAGCTTCTTATGGAAAACCAATCAATTTTTGATAAATCATATGTTTATGTGTACCTAGGTAGCAAAGATTCATTTTTTTTTTTTTGTTACAAAATGTTTTTAATTTAAGAACCGAACAGTTGTCTCCCGCCTCAGTTATAAAATGGCCACTCTGGCAATAAGAAACAAAAGCAACACCATAAAAGACATTGTTGGAATGGTTGTTAAACATTTCTAACCCAGAGTGAAATATTAAATTCTAACAAGGCTGTACATATGAAGTTGTTGTTGTTGACTTCTTTTTCTTATTCAGCTTTATATTTTTTGTTTTATTTGATTTTTCTTTTTAAAACTTTTTCTGTATTGCCTCCTACCCTTTTTAGTTTTAGTATGTGATGATGGAGAGTTAGGATATCTGTAAGGGCTGAAATATGTGTGGATCCTGGATGGGCACATATCAGAACGGAACATGGCGTCCAGATGAGCACACATCAGAACAGGATATTGTTTTTTTTTCTGTCTGGTCATTTACTTGTTGGCTGGATCCATTTGTCCATTTTGCTATATTTGTTAGGGAGGTAGTGGGAGAAATATATCTGTAGGTCAATTCTTCTGGAGAGCGGGGAATATCAGTTGAAGGGGCTATTATTCTGGGGTGTTATTTTTTTTCACTTGTATTCACCTCAAACAAGGCACATTGTCACTGAGGCATAAGAAGCTACTGAGAATTAGGATGCCCCTAGAAATCTGGCCCTAAGTGGGGAGTTGTGCAGCGAGATGTTTGTTCACATTACATTTAAATTCCTTATGGGTACAGTCAGGGAACAAGGTGAGAATTCCAAAGGCAAGCAGTTTAAGGAAAGAAACTATTAGAGTAGAAAGCTTTCCGGCAACTGAGGACTGCTTTAGTGAAGGGGTGGAGTTTTGCTGATTGTTGGGTAAGTCGGGAGTATTTATGTTAAGGAGGCCCAAGTGCAGCAAGTTTGTCGGAGCACATTCCATTGAAGTACTTGTAAAACAGGCAGAGGGATGCAACATTGCAGCTATGGGACTGTGGAAACTATTAGAGGCTCTTTTTTTTGGACCCTGTCAAAAAGGGGAGAGACTAGTGGTTGGTGCACCAACCCAGATGTGGCAACAATACTCCATGGTGGCTTTGTAGAGATATAGGATACTGGCAGGTAAAAGAAGGTTTTAACCCGGTAGAGAGTCTACCTTTGCAGCCGACTTGGCAATGTCTTCATGTTACCTGTGAATGTTAGACCGAGGAGTTTAAATGTTGGACTCTCAGGTAGGGTGCTATTAGCGATGACAATCTGTGGTATAATTGTTAAAGGAGCTTTGTCTTAGTAGCATTAAATGATACCATCCATTTTTTTGCCCCATTCCATTACGGACTGGGAGTTATTTTCTAAGGATTCAGCCATTACCTTGAATATGTGTGAATTTGTTTTGTCCACAGATTAAGAATAGAGCATGGTATCATCAGCAAATATGCTCATCTCTGACAGAATTTCAAGAAGTTGGTTTATGAAAATCAGAAATAATAATGGTCCAAGTATTGACTTCTGGGCAACATCAGCAGTAATGTCATGTTGTTTAGATGTACAGCCATCAAGGATGATCTGAATCTTTCTATTAGCTAAGAAGAATCTGATTATATCAAATATTCGTACAGTAATACTGTACAAATTAATTTTCATGAAAAGATCTTCATGCCAAACCTTGTCAAAGGCTTTAGATATATCAAGTGCTACAGCCTCAGCTTCGCCTGCCTTATCCCGTGTATGGGGAATATGGTTATGGGGTATATCTGTAAGGGCCCATTTCTCTGTATGGGAGAGAAGCATTCTACTAGAGGGAAATATTTGTAGGGGCTTATTTTTCTGGAGAAATATCTATAAGGGCTATTCTTTTAGGGTGGCAGAAATCTGTTTTCTGCAGTGGGGCCTGATAAAAGAATGTTGATAGTCACATGAATGGTAAACATATGGCTGAATATGCATTACTCTGACATATATTCCAAATGAGGTATATTTTTAAACAAAGTGTCAGCTTGAAAGGCATGTATCCGACCAGTATGTTTCACCAGATGGTTATATATATCCGACGGGGATGTTTCATTCTGATGGTTATATATATCCGACGGGGATGTTTCACCTGGATGGTTATATTTTTTTTAACGTAGTTCACCCCAAACATGGTAGGCCACCACTGTAGACGTAGGGGACTACTGAGAAGAAAGAAAAGGGGAGAAGGTTGGGGGGGGGTCAACCTAAACTGGGATCTGTGCAGCGAGATGTCTGTTTACATTAATTTTAAATTTCTGCATGTCAGTACTGTCGGGAAACAGGAGGCAGGGAGGGAGTTCCAGAGGCCAGCAGCACGAGGAAAGAAGCTATTTGAGTAGAAAGCCCTCCGGCATCTGGGGACCACCACAGTGAATGGATGGGATTTAGTTGATTGTCGAGTTGGTCTAGTGAATTTACGTCGAGGGGGCACCAGAGTAGCCAATTCATCGGAGCATAATCCATTGAAGTACTTGTAAAACAAGCACAAGGATGTTACATTGCGGCGATGGGACAGGGACTGGAGCTTGGTTGACAGGGACCTATTAGGTTTGCGACTCTTTTTTGGACCTTGTCAAGGAGGGAGAGAGTAGTAGATGATGCACCAATCCAGATGTGGCAACAATACTCCATGCATGGGCGGATGGTGGCTTTGTAGAGATGTTTCACCCGGATTGTTATGTATATCCGACGGGGATGTTTCACCTGGATGGTTATATGTATCTGACTGGTCTGTTTCAACTGGATGGTTACATGTATCTAAAGGGGGATGTTTCAACCGGGTGGTTATGTATCCGACCGGTCTGTTTCAATTGAATGGTTATATATATCTGATTGGGACATATGTATCCAATTTGAATCATCTGATATTCAAATGGAGGTTGCGTCTATGTAAATATATAATTGGACATAACATTGCCTCTGTAGTTCCAGGCTAACTTTTTCATTACTGTCCCTCCAAACAATTTTAACTGTCTTTAAATCAAAATATTTTGTTTTTTTTACTGAATCATCTATAGTTATTGAGAACATAATAAAAATGCGCTTTTGCTTGTTTTAATGTTGACAATACATTGTTTTGTTTTATTTTTAATGCAGAGGAAAGTAAGAAAAAATGATTTCATGATATATTTAGTTTCTTTTCACCAAATTAATATTTAATAAATATTTTTCCCAATTTCTATAAGTTTATAACTACCCATGAAGTTGAAGGAATCAAAAACACACTGCTTTCTTAAGATAATGTTTTTCTCATTGAAGATAAAATTCATGATAAATAGTTTTGAAAGAAATAAAGCACTTTCTCCACAAACCTCTGATGCTTAGAACTTACCAGTTAAATCGAGAGCCACCAGTTACAAAATTGTACTGTTTGAAATATATAGGCCTCACTATTTCGTGAAAGTGTTCAATTTCATTGTATATAAATTCTACAAAAGGTTTCCTTGGTTCACTTGGGATTATTTCGATAACCAAACAATTTCTAACTAGAGGTTTTGTCCACGCCTAAAAAAAAATGGCACAATATTTTCAAAGAATCAGCTGATCTAAAAAAACTTTTGAACCAAGATGAATCAATTTATTGACATTTTTTTTTTTTTTTTTTTTTTTAAGAAAAAACTAGAATTGTATCAAAAAAAATTTTGGAAAATTTGACTGCATAAATATGAATAAAATAAAAATTGGACTATTTTAAATTTTTGGAATTTATAATATTTAAAACTAAAACTTTCAAATAGATTCATTTTATACATACATCCACTCTCACTTTGCTTTAATATTGTTTTAGCATTTTCCTTTACAATGACAAACTTGTTTCCTCAAGGAATAGACGAATTCAAAGAAAGATCAATTTTGTATATGAATCGAATGTAAAAATATTCAATTGTACAGTAGCAAATGGTTATCTGTTATGTCTGTCAAGGGATCACGTTTGACAAGCATGTGAGTGAAGAAAGCGAAATGCGTCGTGACATCAACGAAGTTGGGGAAGATTTTGGTAGGAAGAAATTGACGAGAAGCGGGTCTAGCACAACATATAAAATGATGAGTCAAAGCAAACTGAGGTTCTTCCTCCCCCGAAAACGACAAGTACAAGTTGTTGTTGTTGTTGTTATCGTTTATCTGTAAAAGTGGAAACGTTTTGTTTCAGCCAACAAGGCGAGATCATTTCTTCAGAAAGCAGCTGCAAGAGATGTTCAACCTCCTACAGTCTCAAAACAGAACCACTAGATGATTACTATAAAATATAACAGAATTATTTCAAAAAGAATAAAATGCTTTTTTCTCTCATATTTTGCTAAAGATTTTATTTACGTAAAATAAATACTTTTTTAAATCATTTTTCATTACTTTATCATAAATAAACAAGTACTATTTACATCAGTATAATTTCAAAACTATTTTGAGTTTTGGAGGAATCCAATTCATATATAATTTGAATTTGGCTGACTGTTACTTCAGGAGGAAACAATCTTTTGACAGGACAAGTGTTTTGCCTGAATGAGGTCAGGTGATGTCCTATTTTTGGCAAGTGACTCTTCACTCTTGTGATTGCCTCTATTTTGGAATATTGTTACTACCAATCTGCATAATAATAATAATAATAATACGCTTGTCCCTTCGTTTGTATGTACATTATCACCTTCTACACCCCCTTTAAAAAAATGAGATTGTTTAATCGCCAAAAGAAATTGAATAATTGTGAAAAATTCATTTTAATGATTCTTTATGAAAGATTATAATGCTATACTTCAACCAACTCTCTCTTCTCTTACCATTGTGTTCTATACTGAATTATTTAGCACTGTGTCAGGTAGTTTTTTTTTCTCACTTTTTCACTCACATTGTTGCTTTCCAGTACTGGTTTGAGGATGTTTGGGAGTAGAGAGCTTGAGTAGTTGATAGGGTTCAGGAAATAGAGTAGGTAGAAAAGACTGGCAAAACTGGGTTTCAAGGTGGTGGTGTGGGGGTGAACACCTTACCCAAGCATGTCCAAGAAATTTCTCTCCGAACGGAATAATGTTAATCAACAGTAGAAGCTATATAGTTATGGCATTGGTGAAACAAAAATTCCCTAAAGACCAATCCATCAAATACAGTGTTCCTCAGGATTCTGTGGAAATTCCACAGTTGCTTCTCTTCTTACTGTAAAAATAATTGTCAGCTTAAAATGTTTTGAATAAATAAAACACGTTTTCACCTTTATATATTGTAGTAATTTAAATCAATGTAAAATAGATAATTTACTCGTTTCAAATTGTAACAAATAAAATGTAAAGAATATGTTGTAAAAATGTTTAAGTCGAGGAGATGATAGAATTCTATTTATTACGGTTTATTCAATTTTAAAACAATTCATTTCGATCCATGCGTTTGACACTAATGTATACTTGATCGGAAATACCCCCTTCAAGATAGAGAAGGTAATACCTGGAGTATCACCCCATAAAAGGAGAAGGTAATGCCTGCGAATATCGTATGGCAAGTTTTATTGTACACGTAAAATGCTGAAATGTAAAGTGGGCTGAAAAATATAGTCGCCACCTTTATAAACAAAGAGAAGTATGCAAGCTAAAGAAGAACAATAATTTCCTTTCATATTGTTTAAATTAAAAAGTACATGTTTATAACCATGAGTAATCGTTCTTCCATAGCTAGCCTCTTACTTGGCTTGTTTAGATGTAGACTATATTTTTCCAATCTAATTTTTATTTTGGCGTTTCATGTGTACGATGAAAATTGATATAACTTAGGGTTTTTAATGTTTACTTTTGTTTTGTTTTTTTACTAAAACATGGTTTAAGTAAAAAAAAATATAAATTCATTATGAACTTATTTCACTTTAAATAATTTACGTGACTGAAATATGAATTAACGCCAAATGAAAGGAAAAATGCCACTTTTCCTAAAGAGTAGGGGTTAATTAAAGTCAGCATGCATTTTTTAAATTTATATTGGGGGAGGGGGGACGAGAAATTTATTAAGAAGTGAAAGAGAACTTTACATTAAAAAAATCTTACAATTTAAACAGTCCAATTTTATTTTAAGTAAAAGACGTTTTTATTTCAGATTTTATATTTATGTGTTTTTGCTCTTTTATTTCATATATAAATCATGTACTTCAAAAACAATAAAAAAAAGAAAATCTATCGTTGCTAGAAATGGGGAAGGTGAGAGAGACAGTTAGTGATGACGACACCATTTTTTTTTTTTAGTTTTAAAGGAGTTCCCCCTCTCTTGAAAGAGAGAGAGAGAGAGAGAACCCAATCACCTCTCCTTTTTCTGTGAACTCTGTATATCTTTCTAGCTAGCTAAGATCTTAGTTTAATCTAAATTATCTCCATTGATATTTTAAGAATGTTTTTTTCGTGATTAATTAATTTTTTAAATTAAATTACTTACATTAATAACTGTTAATTTACACAAAACTATTGTAGATACACAGGAACAATAAAATAATATAATCATAAATGTATAACACCAAACATTAATAGACGGTTATAAAAAAAAGTTATGCAAATTAGACAGATATTTGAATGTCTATATGTCGTTCTTTAGTACGATATATACCGTATTTGAAAGAATACGAATGTATTGATTTAAATAACATCATCCCGTTTTGATGGTAATATAGGAGTGATAAATAAGAAAAACTTTTGTATTTATATATATTAATCCAGGTAAAGTAAACATTCACAGGATAAAAATCTAAAGAATTTCAACCGGGCTTATAAAAAGTGCTCAATAATAGAGCTTTTATGTATATGATTAGTTTTATTTATACAGACATGTCAATAATCTGCGACATTGGCATGTCGATTTTATCGATCAACAGCTGTTAGAAACTGAGATCTCATCGGGCAGAATGAAAATCTGATCCTTCCCATAGGTTATATTTGGAGAGGTTCTTTTTCACTAGTTGAAACGGATACTGAGAAAAAAGATTAAATTTCATGAATTTTAAAAGAATTACATTGTATTTATTTCATAATATTTAATTACAGGCGTTCTTTTTGGGCAAGGATGGGTATCCCTGCTAGTTGATAAAGTATTGAAAATAAACCTGCATATTTTTAGTCCAAGAAAATAATAAATATTTGTCTTCAATGTTTGAGTCGTTCCATTGATTAAAATTTCCTGACAATTCCAATTCATTTTGTTTCTGGTGGATCTGTTGGGAGAAAAAAATTTAGTTAAAAATATTTGATTAGAGAATAAGTGAAAACGAAATATATGTAATTACTGTTTGAGTTGTGAAGGAAGTGGGATGAATGTGTGTGTTGGGGTGAACACAGTAGGCGTAGGTAGATGAATAAGTGGACAGCTTGAAAGGTTGTACTCAAGTGAAATCCACTTCTGCTCATGTTATATACTGAGGTGGAATGAAAATGCCGTAATTTTCCTCTTGTGTTGGTCTTTCTGCAGACTTTTATAATTGTAACGGGATTGGACAAGGGAATACTCCACAACAGTGAAAAACATTTCTATTCTATGGTGAAAACGGTTTGAAAATAGCATCATATAAATATACACTTGAGATGTGTTTAATGTGCCCTGACCCACCTTGGTGCAGAATTAGCTCGTTTTAGATTCTAAAATCCCCCTCACCTCCAGGATAAACCATTTTGTTTATCTTGGAGAGGAGGGGGCATCTTGGAATCCAAACCGAGCTACGAGTCTAGAAATGAATGACCGACATGAAATTGTTTTCCTGCTGACCAGAAAAAGTAACGTCTATTTGAGTATTGATTTACTCCTCTCCAGGAGTTAGGCACAAGGCCAGTTTTTATCTTACTCCCACAAGTAAGATGTGACCCAAGGTCGGGTCGGGAAAGTGGGGTTTAAAAATTGCCTGGGCAGCCCCGTCGGCATTCCCCGGTAGAGGCGCCTCAGACAGTAAGCAATAAACTTACTCCTCCCCAAAAAGGGGAGGCGAAGCCTGGGAGGGTGGACCTCCTAGAACTGCACAGGACAGACCCATAAACTGGCGTAAATCAAGCCCCGAAGGCCAAGACAATACCAGTCTATGGGGTGCAGTATCCATCGGAACAGATACTACACTTTGATCTTAGCCAAAAGGCCAAGAGTAAATCACTTCATGGGGAGATAAATTTTTATGTTAAAAGGTAAACTGTTTCTTAAAATTATATTTTTCTTTCTTCCTTTTGTGCCGGCGAGAATCTCAAATGGAACTTGAGATTTTGACTGGAATAATTTCAAACCAATACAAAAAGGTCTTTATAAGTCAATTGCCGGATCACATTTGCAGAGTCCTGCCTTTGTAGCGGTCACCAAATTGAAAACCGTGTGGGGCCACAATCAATCTGACAAAAAATGGCAACCGTTGTAGTGTGTGGTGTCCATGCCTAGCCGGTTCCAGACTTTGCACTGGGGGCTGGGTCTATTGTCTGACATTCTGAACAACTGCTCTTACTGCTGCTTTAGACATGGACGGGCCGATTCTATGCCCAAAATATAATGTTCGCCTGATTCCAGAATGCCCACAATGTCGATGAACGTTGTTCAGCTGTGTTAGGTTAAGGCTCCCTATGGCAAGGCACACACTGGCTGGGTGGGTTCAATCTCTCTCTTTACATCATTGAGCCACTGCTGTGGAACTTTTGTCAGTGAGTCTGCTCGGTTCTGATCAGATCTTACTAGTGCTACATCAACCGAAATATTGTACTCTTTCAGAGGTGAAATTATTGTGTCCAGTTTTCGCCTTATGAGCATCTTACTTGTGGTCTTGGTGCTCAAACGAGACTTTCCCGTTGTTAATGTAATTAAAATTGTTTTAAAATACTTCAGGGATTTTTCTATTTCATACCTCAGGAAACGAAAATTTATGTATAATCCTATGCTTCATCCGACATGTTCTCCTATAACCTTTAGCACATCTCAAAATATTAGCGAGATTTTGTCAAATATTATCTTACGGTCTTACACTTTAAGTGACATCCCCATCCATATTGACGAGATCCTTTGACGCCCACCCCTATCCTTCGACCATTCATTGGCAGAATAGAACGTTTATGAAAGAAGGTACATTTTCATTATGGAGCGCTGAAAAAGAGCCGTTCCCTTTTTTATAAGAGTTTGAGCTGGAGCGGCTCCTTTTTGAAAATGGGGAGCGTGAGAGAAGCCAGCTCCAATTTTAGGCATTGGAGCAGGTGCGGGAGCAGCTCCAAAAGTAATGGAGCGCATAAAGTCCTGCTAACCAGCTGCGTCTACAAAAAGGCCACCTTTGCGAAGAGAATCTCCTCCCACCCATTCACGGATATACAGTCCTGACATGCGAAGCATCACATCCTGTTCATGGCCGATAGGTGTTGTTCTTTATTATCACAAGAATAAAATATATCATCAATTATTAAACATGTAAAATTTTGTATACTAACTGCAAAACTAGAAAACCTAAATCAACAAGTTTTTTAAGTTGAAAAATCGGCCAATATTTTCTGAACAACATAATAAGTGTAAATGGATAACATTTATGTTATCCATTTATGTCCCCATTCAACAGTCTGTAGTTGAATGGAGACATAAATAAATGGTAACATTTAACGCCATTAAGACAAAGCTCATTTCCTTTAACAACTCCAAGCAATCATTTTAACCACCAATTACCATGGTTAATAACACCCTACCTGAGAGTCTAATGTTCAGACTCCTTAGCCTAACATTCACAGGTAATATGAATTGGAACAAATAAATAGAAGACATTGTCAAGGCTGCTGCAAGGAAAGTGGGCTCCCTCTACCATGCTAGAAAACTCCTCACACCTGCCAGTATTCTATATCTATACAAAGCCACCATCCACCCATGCATGGCGTATTGTTGTCACATCTAGGCTGGTGCACCATCCACTAGTCTCTCCCTTTTAGATAAGGTCCAAATAAAATAAGAGTCTCTATTTTTGTGACCAAGCTCCAGCCCCTGTCCCATCGCCGCAAGGTTGCATCCTTGTGCTTGTTTTACAAGTACTTCAATGGAATGTGCTACGATGAACTTGCTGCTCTGCTGCCTCCTTGACGTAAATACACTCGACCAACTCGACAATCAGTTAAATCCCATCCATTCACTGTGGAGGTCTCCAGATGCTGGAGAACCTTCTACTCCAATAGCTTCTTTCCTTGAGCTGCCACCAATGGAACTCTCTCCCTGCTCCTAGATTCTATCGACATGCAGAAATTTAAGTGTAATGTGAACAAATATCTCGCTGCACAACTCCTCACTTAGGATGCCCCCTTAAATTTCTGGCCCCTAATCTACAGTAGCTCCTTACGTCTCAGTGGAAATGTGCCCCCTTGTCTAGGGTGAAATCAAGTTTTAAAAAAAACTACAAAAAATTTTAAAAAACATGCCTGTGATTACTTACTTAACTTTGTAAAAATTGGATTAAGAGTATTTTCTAATAATTCTTGTTGTACAATAAAGTCTTGTGTAGTTGGCATCGAGACAGATTCAATCCAAGCAAGTTTCTCATTGCATGTGTTTATTACCAAGTTCTGAAAGAGAAGAAAACAAGAAATAATTGTAAAACGATAGTAATAATCATGGATTAAGAACAAAAAGGCTGAAGTCACTCAAGTGTGGGTTAGGGTGAGTGCTTAAAACCAACAAAAGGCTTGTACAGATGATTAACTTGAATAAGTAGTAACAAATACATTTTAGATAAAATAATTTGTCGAGATTAATTTCTTAGAAAAACGAGTTTCTACATTAGTTTTTAAGAAAACTGATAAACTTCTATAAAGTTAGTTTTATGTTTATACTAGCAAAACCTACCCGCTCTCTGGGTAGCAATTAATTGGGAGGAGGGGAAGCGTTAATTAAAAAAATGTTTTTACTTAGACAATTCCATAATTTTCATAAACTTTGGTAAATTTGTAGATTAACATCCTCAGCTAAATTATCCCCCCCCCCCCACCTTAAAAATGAGATTCTTTTTAGAGCCATTCTAAATTGTTAGGGCAGTTAATATGTTTTAACACCAACCCTAAGTTTGACTGGCAAGGTCGTAAAACCACACTCAATCGCCACAAAAAGCCCCCCCCCCCTCCCTAGAAAAAATAACGCACAGAATTCATCTTCAATGGCTAAAAAATGGTAAACTTCCATAAAACCCTAGAATGGCATGAAAATAGAGGATTATTTTACATTAAATTTATATGTTAAACATTCTAAATTCTAAAATCTTTTGTTTCTTTTTCGTCCAGATTTTGCAGGGTATTCACATGTAATTGCCTGAAAAAGTAGAATCTCATTTCATCGAGGGTGAGGTGGGGTGATGTGGTGGGTGTTAATCTACAATAATATCCAAACTTTCAATATTTTTATTTATACCATACAAATAAGATATTTAAATAGATCATTTTAAAGTTATTTAATTTTCACCGGAAAGGTAAACTAAAATCAATTGCTTAAAATAAAAATAAAAAAGGGACGTATAGTAAAACAAAAAGTATAAGATTAAAAAAAATTAAATATGAGTAAATTTGCAGATTAACACCCTCCATTAATACCCTACCACATTGAAGAAAATGACATTCTGCTTTTTAAGGGGATTACATGTTAACACCATGGAAAATGGAAAGAAAGAAAAACAAATATTTTAGAGTGAGGGATCAGTTGTATATATATTTAACAAAATGTTCCCACATTTCTGGGCCATTGTATTTTTTTAGGGAACTTAACAAAAAATTTTTACCACTAACCCTAAGTCCGAGTGAAAACCACGTAATCTCCTAAAAAAAGTAGTGGCTCCTCCAAAAATATGCAGCAGATTTAACTCCCATACAAAAAAGAATTTAGTTAACTGCCCTAAAACTGGTCCGAAAAATTGAATTTATATACAAAAACTTTCCCCACTTTAAATGATAAAATAATTGTTTTTTTTTCTTTTCTTCTTTTCATCAAGTTAAAAATCGTAAAAACTGCAAAAAGAGGGCGAGATAAAGGGGCAAAGAGAGAGAGAGAGGGAGGGAGGGAGCAAGTGAGCGAGACAACCACACTCTACCTCTCACCCACCCTTTCTCTTCTCGCTTCTGCCTCGCTTCAGTAAGGTCGTCAGCGAGCGCATGGAGTTAAAACTTAAGGTGTTTTACTAATTTTTCCGATTTATTAAATAACTTTAATTAATTACTGTTAATATAGACGAAACTATTGCATATAGATAGCAAACATAAGTCAATGCAATTCCAAAATTAATAATACTAAACATTAATTAATTATGAATGTTTTTTTTTTAGTTATGCTAATTAAGCAGTCAAAAGATTCTCTCTTAATCTTTTATCATCACTATATATACAGAATATCAAGATTTAATGTTGTATTATTGATTTAAATAAAAGTAACTTAATAAATATTCTCCAAATTTCAGGGTTTTTTTTAATATTTTAAAGGGTTTTTAGGGGTCACAATATCGACACAACCTCCAATTTGAAAATTCAAATAATTCAGATTTGCATTGAATTTGATCCATAATTATCAGACACCAATTAAGCAAGATTCCCTGAATTTCAATTTTTCTTAAAACCCCTTAAGCCTTGAATTTGAAATATTTTCTGTCAGTCTTAAGTAATTCATAATTGTATTCTTAGCATTGCCCGCACTTAGGCTTGAACCTTCAACCTCCAGAAGTCTGTCACTTAGCACTTTATCTGTTATGCAAGGACCCGTGGCATAACGGATAAAGTGCTGAGTAACAATCAGTTCTAAGTCAAAAAAACTTTTGATTTAAAAAAAAATTAATTCAATCATTTATGTAGTAGTTAGTCCTGTAACGAGTACACTTGGATTTGTGGAGATTCGAGTGAACACTGCTCACATTCAGATGTTTACTGCTTCACCAAAACTAATTTCAATTAATTTTAGAAAGAAGTAAAAATACAAAGAAATACAGTTGGCAAATGAGATGGAAAGGGACGGTCCAGCTTTCTTTAATGAAACATCTAAAGCCACAATCTGTACCTTCAACCTCTTTCTGTCGCGATTACTTTCTCAGAAATACTGATTTCTACATTAGTAAAAAAGGTCCATCACTATCTGCTGGAACGGCCAATCTGGGTCCGGGGTAAATGCAAGTGGTTCAAGTGGTGGCTGACTTAGGGCAATACTTGTGCATATGAGGCAATTACATTTGAAGTTGTGTATCGATGCATTCATACTAGGTCAATATACCTAGTCATTAGCACAGACTTTCATGCCAATCACGCCCTGGTGGGCTGATTGTAAATAGCGTAGTACTTTTCCTCTGAGAGATTTGGGTACCACGATTCTCCCATCTATCAGTGCTAAGCTCCTGTCGGTACTGAGTCGATGGCACACCCCCTAGAAGTCATGGATTTCTGGTTCAGTAAGGGAACGTTTAGATGAAAATCCTTGTTGTATCGTGTTGATCAGAGTTGTGTAACACTGATCATTTCGGCCTGATGCATGTACATGATCATCCGACAGGATTAT
Organism: Sepiola atlantica; assembly: GCA_963556195.1. Classification (NCBI taxonomy): domain Eukaryota; kingdom Metazoa; phylum Mollusca; class Cephalopoda; order Sepiida; family Sepiolidae; genus Sepiola; species Sepiola atlantica. The sequence goes on from OY744521.1 coordinate 54,255,523, forward strand.
ATCATTATCCCTATAATCAGTCATAGACTGATGGGTTGCTAACTCCACCATGGCATCTATTTTGTCTGAGAGATGAATATCCTCAGAGGAAGACTGTGTGAAGAATAGAGAAGTAAGGGGATTCATTGTGGAGACTGGATTGCAGGAGATGGCATTAGAACCCTTGTTCAAGTTACTGGGGCTATGCTGGATCGTAAAAAAATACCTGAGTGATTTCTCTTTAAGCTTAAAAAGGCATGGGTATGTCGTCGCCAAATACTCCTATTAATGGCTGGTGGTCTGTTACTACTATTATGTTAGGGCAACTCATAATAAATATACAGTATTTATCTAATGCCCAGGCAATTGCAACTGCTTCATCTTCAATGGGCACGTATTGGCGCTCTGCATCAGTGCAAAATTTGCTGTCTGCAAATATGATGTGCCAGCCACCAGGGCAACATACCGGTGCTTTCTCAGTGGGGCACATACCGTGCTTCCGTAATAGCAGGAAACCCATGCTTTCTTTACTCCAGTCTGGAGCAAGGCAGGTTGCTCTGTTAATATCAAAGGTTGTAATACCCAAATCCACAATGATTTGCTTTGATGTGATAAATGCATTCTCAAGATCTTGATTCCAAATAAAGTGTGAATTTTGTTTGACAAGGTCTCAAAAGGGAGATACTATGGGTTTATGGAATGTGCCCATGCTACTTGTTTAACTAATTCAAACCAAGACCTTGCATCAGTTATATCCTTTGGGACAGGAAAGTTGGTAATTGCATTGACCAAATTTTCTGAAGGGGCTACTCTTGATGTTCTTGGCCTGTCTGGGATCTGGATTTGGTGAGAATGGGATAACATACACGTCTATTTCTATTACTTGATTTGCGTTTGCGGTCGTATATGTGCCCCTGCTTTTTTGGTTAAATATGATGTGATCAGTAAGAGAGTGCATGGGAGCCTCGTTAATCCAAAGACAATGTTTCTTGGCTTGGCACACTGGTAAAGCTTAGTGTTGCATGTTTGACCCCATGCTGGACATTTTAACTGGTGGGAGCTTGGTGGTTACCACAGCCCATGGAAACTCGAAAGGAATTCTATTAAGTAGAGTTATTATCGCAGTCAGAGGAAGTACTAGTATGAACATTACCTCTATTAGCTTGTGGAGCACCGTTTTTTTGGTGCGGTATGTAGACATCTGTCAGAGGTGTCGGTCATTGAAGTTTGGTCTTGCAATGCTGATTCGAATGCTTCAAAATGACAGACATTCTGTTCAAGAGATTTAAGTGTTCCTACTTTGGCCAGCAGGTCTGCTTGGAGTATGTCGTTCGCTATTCCCCTGATGTGGAACAGTTCATGCACATAAAAAATTGCAGTCCATGGCTGTGGCTTGGAGGCGGACGAGGTAGTTTTGTATTGTATCGGCCTTACCCTATGACATGCACGATGAGATTTGACTTCTGTGTGAGCAATGCCTCTATAATTCCTTATAGCTTGTCTGGGCCAGTGGTGAAGAATTTCGGGTGGGTGTTGACTATGTCATTTTGGACTGACTTATCAGCAGAACTGTGTAGCTAGGTGTTGTCTTGAGATGTCGGCATACCTGTCATTTTGGTGAACAACTCCCATCAATTCTGGATTTTCTGAATTGTTAGTGGGTCATTTCAAGATGGAGTTGGGGCAGTTTAGCAGCTGGTGTTTTAGCATAAGTTGCCTGAGCAGAGAGTTCTTTAGCTTGTTTAAGGATTGAGAGGGCTTCTTCCATTGATGTTACTCCTAGCTCTTTTAACATGGCCCGATCCATCATTTGTAGGTTATCCTTTGTTAGCTTTCCACTTGCAAATGTCACAGCATAGGTTCGAGCTGAGCTAGCAGAGATCCCTGCCTTGACAAGGTAATATTCCCAATCTTCAGGATCCATACATCCTGTTTGCAGCGCCATACAGAATTTGGTAGTTATTACTCAACTGTATGACCAGGTGAGTAACAGAATAAGTAAAATTGAAAAGAACACTAAAAGTCGGTTTTTATGAAAGCTGGAATGTTTCATTATGTTCAGATGGACAAGTCCATTAGCTGAGCTTTGATTGGCTACTAGTTTACGATTAGATCATCTAATATATAAGTATTGTTTCATTCAAGCAATATTTACATATGGAATATTGGAGCCATTTATGCCGGTAAGCATTAATTTGATTCTATACAGGAGAAGTCATCGTTTCTTCATAGTCCAGCATCAGGAGATCTACAACTCTGCAACGTTAAGAAATAGCCACTAGACAATCAGACCACGTCATCACTGTGATATAATAATATCTTTTCAGTCAGTTATGAAATATTAATAAGTAACAAAACATTACTACACATGCATTAATCTGACCCAAACTTGAATTTCGTCAAATTCTTTCGAAAATCACGAAAATTAGTTTTAAAATTAGAGTAATCTCCCTTGTTAAATAGTCGCCCTTGTCTTACCTTTTCTTCCTTGCTCGGACGTTTTTCACTTTCTGAAAGGCGCTCTTGCATCCTTTTAATCGTCGTTTCTAAACCAGTTTTTGCCACTGTCAAGAAAACAAACATCATCATTATCATCATTACAACGCCTATAATAAAGTTACAAGGAGAGATTGGCAGGTGGCAGTGGTGAAGTGGATATCGACGTTGACTGATGACCTGGACTACCGAGTTCAAATCCAGTCGGTTTCATAGCACCACATTCATTATGGATGTTGGCAACCTTCATGTGGTATTTTCTGTGATTACATGATTCTAGAAAGAATTTCGGAAACCAATGCCAATAACAGAATCTGGCCGATCCAAAACGTAATGCTATGCTGTTTCATATGAATTCATGCTTTTTAGAGAAATTGGAAAATTTAGGATTAATTACTTAACAAACATTAGGATTAACTTCTTTAAAAGTTAGGATTAATAAAATTTAAGTTTAACTACTTTAAAAGTTAGGATTAACTATTTTAAAAGTTAAGATTAATAAAATTTAGATTTAACTATTTTAAAATTTAGGATTTAATATTTTAAAATTTAAGTTTACTTACTTTAAAATTTAGGATTAACTACTTTAAAAAATTAGCATTAATCACCATCACCATCAGGGTTTTTATCACTTCTAGAGGAGGAACCCTTCCCTGGTTTCCGTCCACTTTGTCGGTGACTGTTATTCAGGTTTTTTTTTGCCATAGTCGCCACGCTACACACTGCGGGTTGGTGACGCTATTTGCCTATAGCTAGGTGTCAACATACAGCGACTGGTATTTCCAAATTGTCACCCATCTAGCACTGACTAGGCTCAACGTCACATTAATAACATTTAGGATTAATAAAATTTAGGTTTAACTATTTTAAAATTTAGGTTTAACTACTTTAAAATTAATACAATTTAGGTTTAACTGCTTTTAAATTTAGGATTAATAAAATTTAAGTTTAACTACTTTAAATGTTGTATTAACTACTTTACCAACAGAATGAGAAATGCTTTAAATAAAAGCTTCAAAATAGGTTAAGCAATTTCTAACTATGGGGAACATTTGTTTTATATTTCGCCTGCAGATTAATCCTAAATTATAAAAGTTGTCAAACCTAAATTTCATTAATCCTGAATTTTAAAGTACTTAATCCTATATTTTAAAGTATTTAATTCTATTTTTTTTAAGTAGAAATTAAACTTTAAACTAGTTAATCCTAAATTTTACTAATCCTAAATTTTTAAGTATTTAATCCAAAATGTCAACGGTTGGAGGAGGGGTGAGATGAATTTGATTTATAAAATTAAGTCAGTCGGGTTCTCAAAGTTAGACAGTGATAGCTTTGAATTTGACAAATCGATATTTGATTATGATTAGCGATTTCTTCCTTTTTATCCTTGTACCATGCTTTCTGCACTAAGAAAATGTGATTCGCTCTCAGTTTTTTAAAAATACTTATTTCGGCTAGGAAGACTTTTAGAATGGAAGCATTTTTGTTTATGGACTAAACAGCTGCAGCTGTATACGAAATTTCTATATTGTTCTACCTGTCCCATTTCAGATAAACACTTTTATTTTTTCATAATAAATATTAACATATTTATTTCTTAAAATTAATATCCCAATACGTAAACTAAGTCGACTTATAACACCTGCTTAAAATGCTGTCTTCACTCAATATTAGAAGCGGTCTTTTCGTCTCCATCGTGTACTTATTAAACCTACATATTAGATCCATCTTATGGTAAATCTTACTACACACAAAGCAATTACCTTCTCTTACAGACAAAACCACAGATGTTAGCTTTATTTTTCAAACTTACATTTCAAACTACATGTACACTTTTCTTTGCAAAACAAAAACTGCCCACGATTTTTTGCTTTATTTTTATTAAAATAAAGCAAAAAATCGTTTGCATTCATAAAGACAAGTTGCACATTGTAAAGAAGGGCATCATGGTCCATACCCATTACGGATAACTATACAAACTGCATGCTCATGGCAAACGCGTCTTACCTTATTGCTAAAAATGCACTCTAACCCAAGGGACGAAGAATTTAATTTTAAAATTAATCCGCAAGAAACTATTACTAGTGAGAATTCCCAAAACTTGTTTTTTCTTTTATTGCTTCTCGTCCACTCTTCTTTTGGGTTCCATGGTACTCTAGGTGATTGAAAGTAATTGATGTTTCCCATGAGGAAGATATTTCAAGTTGATTAGATGGAAGTTACTTAAAGTTAATCAAGGTTGAGTTGAGAGAGAGGCAACCCCCCCTTCCCCAGTGCCCAAGTTCCATTGTTTATACAGAGTTGATATTTTGACTGGTGTGGGAGGGTTTTAATGTGGCGTCTGGTTATTGGAAACGGAATAACAAGAGACAGAAATATTTTTGAATTCGCTTTCTAAATAAGAATTGAGCAAAAAAAATGATAAACATTGGCTTTCTGATACGATAATTTTGTAGTAATTTCTTTTCTCTTTATCTAAACAGAAGTTAGTTTTAACTGGGTGTGGACAAGACAATAAATGGAAAGAAAAGATTAATCATGCGGGTGTAAAAGGGGGGAATTTAGGGTTAGGAGTCAATTGAGTTTTGATAACAGATCAGTTAGAGTTTGTTTCAGTTGTCAGAGTAACATATCCTATCTCTGGGCAATTTGTAGATAACCAGTTCACAATTCTTAATCATTTTTCTTGTTAAATATTAACTCATCTCACAACCAATATGACAGTTGGTCTAAGCAATGTTGTGAGTGAAAGGGTTACAGTAGTTTCAATACAGAAGCAAATAAAATGGCGACATTCATAATCGTATCATCAAAAGTAAAATTAATAAAAAAACATAAAACAACTATTCGTGTTTGTTATCGAACTACATTGAAATTCAAAGAGTTTATAACTTTTAACCACAAAAATGGCTGATTTAAAAACAAAATCAGACACTGTTTTCATGGCGGTGTGATTGTAAACAAGCATCCACAATTGTATTTTATAGCAAAAGTTTTAAAAAAAAGGGGAAAAAACTGCAAAGAAAAGACCCTCAAATGAAAAGAGAAAACAAGACGAAAAACCAAAAGAAAAATGAAAAATAAAAAAAATGAAAAAAAAATAACCCAACCCAAAACGGAAAATAAAAATGAAAGAAAACAAAACAAAACAAAAAACAAATGGAAAAAAAACTCACTTCGATAAAAGTAAAAACAAATTGGAAACTTTTTATACAATTCTAAAATTATTATACTTATATGTAACATAACCACGGCGATTAATTGTGATCAAAATGTGATAAATGTTCAACCCTAATTTCAAACCCAATCCTAACCCTAAAGAGAATTTTTTTTAAATTTAAAGGTAAGAGAAAATATTTTTTCTTTAAAATTAAACGTTCTTTTTATAAACTCAAACCTGTGCAGTTCTCTTTTCTCTGTGTTTTGTAAAAACATGGTTGATTTTATTAAAACATGGTTGCTTTTATTAAAACATGGTTGAATTTATTAAAACATGGTTGATTTTATTAAAACATGGTTGATTTTATTAAAACATGGTTGACTTTATTTACTGATGCAAAAGCAGCATAGACGATTTAACAAGTTAACAAAAATGTCACAGTTAACTTGAGGACGGAATTTGAACTTTATGTCCTTACGGCTCCAATAAAGAGCTGAGTTCAAAATTCCATGATGGTTCCTGAGTTTAACATAAGGTATCTGAAAAAATGAGGAAACCAGTTCGGAAATTGTAAATAATAAGAATTCTTCATCCTCCCCCCAAAACAGAAAAAACATAAAACTTTTAAATTTGATGAAAATCAAAGAGAAGTAAACTTGTTCTCTTACCTATCCAGTCAATGAAGTCTACGCATTCCATATGACTGTAACGCAGGGCAATTAGGCGAGGCGTATCGCCCATAAAGTTTGTTAGAGAAAGGTCTGCATTGGCTTCAATGAGTAATTTGAGGATGTGTGTCTGACCCCAAGCAGCAGCATAATGAGCTGAAGTGTAACCTGTAAAAAAAAGAGGAAAACCCCAAATATGTTTGCATGCATATATATATATATATATATATATATATATATATATATATATATATATATATATAAGTTAATCCAACAAAAGTTATAAGAGGCAACTAATATCTTTAATTAGTGAGCATCCGGATAAAACTGAAGCTCAATATACTGGATAGAGCATTAATAGCATTAGATAAAGTGAAATAATAAAATAAGGTGCAAATCAAATTTTATTAGAATTCAATGTTCAGGCAAAGTACCTTAAAGTCCTTAACTCATGAGTTTTCAAAGAAAATTCTTCTCCTCAGAGGACCATTATCGCAATGACATTACTGCCGGTAATAGAATTAAACTTTGAAAATATATAAAAATATATATAAAAATACATAAAAGTATATAAAACATCAAATATATCAGCCCAAAACATACTTTTTTGTTAAAGCTATACAGTTCATCCAAGTCATACAATTTAAAACATATTCAACGGGTTGATTGAAAAGTGATCCAGGTGGTGAGTGGTAGTCCAAAAACGAAAAAGTTATCCAGGCGGGAAATCTGTTTGCAATCGATGCAGTAAATGACAGTGAAAAATGTATCCAAGGTTAGACCTTTTCAAAATTGACCCTTTTCTTCAAACATATGGAAACTGCTATTATTCCCATTCTTCAAGGTCTGAATTGGCTAAATATACCAGTTATTGTGATCTTGGACCTTGGCTATGCCTGCCTCAAGAGCCATGTAATTTTATTGTTGACGTTTTTCAAAAACGCTGCAAAATATGGGATATTATGTCCTTATTTTCATTGTAGCTTTCCAGAGGTTGATGCTATAGCATTGAAAGTGGTACCAAATGAAAGCTAATAAAATTTTCTTGCATATGGTAGTAAGCACAATAAAACACATGAACACCTGTGTAAATTTTAACTAATTTTAATGCACAAACAGCTGGGACACTACAAAAAATCTGCACTGACACATATATTGCATAAGAAACTGTCAGATAGGATGTTACTAATACATGTATTATCACTTGTTCAATGTGGCTTTTTTGAAACTGTCAAATTTTTTCCTGTGGTACTCCACAACTTGTAGTAAGCAGCTTCTTTGCTCTGGGTCACTTGTGATCTGAGTTGCAAAGTCACTCATTAGTTTCACACCTCTCTCAGCCACATCATTGGTCACTTTCACTGACCTCACAAACTTCTGTGCATTCCTGTAGCTGTCATTGTCTTCCCAGGTGTCAGCAGGAGTAGTGAGCCAGTCACATTTCACTCGAAGAGCATCAAACAGAAAGTGAGACTCTGGCCCTACCAGGTTTGTGAGAACTGTAGCTGCATTGATGACAGGAAACACTGGCTTGCCTTTCCTGTAACTCTCAGGTTTCTCTGTTTCTGACAGCTTGACTGCGAGCTTCTCTTTTGCAGACTTGGTCATGCTGGCATGTGAACTGAACAAGGTGAATGGCACTAGTTCCTGGGTCAGATACCAGCGGTGGTTGTTCATTTTCTTGAGAACAGAGGTTGCCAGTTCATAGTCATACTGCTTGTATTGCAACATGTTCTTCATAAGCTGGAGGTCATGGATAGGTGCATCAGCTGCAGATGTGGTGGTCACCCAGTGGCTGGTGTAGAATAAGGTACCGAATTTGTTCATCCTCTCCAGCTTGAAGATAGTGTCCGTGTTGTATTTTAGTTCCTTGGAAAACATGAGCATCTTCATACAGTAAATGTTCCTGGCCATCCAGCGGGCTTGGTGAATGGCACCTGGCTTGGCCCAGTGGATACCTCGAGGAGGTTCCTCACCAAGCAGGATCAGGCACAGCTCTGCCACCTCTCTGTAATCTGCCCTTGGACTTGCTTCCTCAAGGAAATTGCTTAAGACTGCAATTGTGCTTGTCTTCTTCTGTTTCAAGTCTTGTTCAACTAGGCCCAGAACTCTTGGGCAGTCCTTAACCAACTTGTCCCACTTCTCTTTCACATTGCTGAACATTGGGTTGTCAGGACTCTTGACCTTGCTGAACACAGCCTCCCATATACTTCCAATTATTACCTCTGATATGTGATGGCGACAAGCGAAGTAGAATACCTTTTTGCCTAGTTTTTCTTCAATAAGCTTCACTGCACCCTTGTTGATGCCACTGTTGCTTGCTGTGGTATCAAATACCAAGCCTACAATGTTGTCTGTGAGACCCCATGCTTCTATCAGTTCCAATGTAGCATTACACTGTTGGATTCCTGTGGAACTTTCTATGAAGGGCACACCAAGCAGCTTCCCTTCTTCATACTGTGGAGTACCAGAGACGAGCACTGCAAGACTTTCCACTGGGTATCTTTCACCAAGAACATCCCGTAGAAGTTTTCCATCCCAGTGTAGTGTGCAGTAATCTGGCGAACTTTCCTTGAAGTTATTCATGTAACTTTGGCACAAGTTATGACGAGTGTTTATCCTATTTCGTCTTGTAGTAGAGGCTGATATAACAAAGTCATCAAGATCTGCGCCTCCTGCCTTCAACACTGCAGACACCATGGCTGTAGTCTGGTTGTCAGAGAGTGACAACCGATCTGCAGTGCTACAAATCTCTTCACTGGTCATAACTGAGTGTGGAATGTGTAAGGTTATCGTACTTGGTTTTGATGAACAGCTTGGTGTTGTATCAGTGTATTCTGAACCCTCACTAGTACCAGAGCCTTGACTGTTCTCTGGGTCTTCATCACTTGAAATTTTCCCAACTTCTGCTGCTGCAGCAGTCACTGATGATAGCATTCTCTCTTCTCTGTCTTCTCGGAAGCTTTTCTCTCTAGACTTCTTCTCAAACACCTTATCATGACCTGACATGTGTGCCAGGCGAGTTGTCTGTTGGTCCAAGTAGAAATTGACGTCCTCTTCCTTGGTCTCCTTTGTGAGCAGCCTGTTGCTTCTTATCTCCTCCACAAGATCCTTTGCTCCAATATCAAATAACTTGTCTAAGTCCTTCAGAAAGTTAACTCGTTTCTCTTCCTCTGGTTTGTTATTTCTTCCCTTGTTTTTAACAATTTTCCTGTACTTTTCATGGAGGATCATGAAACGGTTGACTGCATTTGGTCTAGTTAGTGTTTTAATCCTTGCCATATTCCAGAATGGCAAAACGACATCCACTGTATCATGGGCTAAAGACCTATTGTCACTGTTGGGATTATCATTCCTCAAATGCAGGAAATACTGGAACACCTGGCGATTAGTAGGAAGTTGAGAGCCCCTGATGCTGGAGCTGGGTTGCCCAATGAGATACACATCACTGAATGACCTTGTGGCAGGAGTTGCCATCTTTCTTCTCTTTTCAGTTGGTTCATCCCGTTCACTTGTATCGCTGACCACTTTCCCACAGCATAGTTGTCTTCCAGATGCCATGTTGTCAGCAGTTCACAAATCTTAACAAATCAGCTTTAACTTACAATCTGAAATGAAGAGATAAAACATACTTAGTGATGATAAATTATATACATGCATTAAGAGTAACATTTTTGAGATAAAGTTATGTATTATATGATGGCATCCTTTCCAAGCATAAAAAATATATATGTTTGTGCATTAAAATTAATTAAAATTAACACAGGTGTTCATGTGCTTACTACCACATGCAAGAAAATTTTATTAGCTTTCATTTGGTACCACTTTCAATGCTATAGCATCAACCTCTGGAAAGCTACAATGAAAATAAGGACATAATATCCCAAATTTTGCAGCGTTTTTGAAAAACGTCAACAATAAAATTACATGGCTCTTGAGGCAGGCATAGCCAAGGTCCAAGATCACAATAACTGGTATATTTAGCCAATTCAGACCTTGGAGAATGGTAATAATATCAGTTTCCATATGTTTGAAGAAAAAGGTCAATTTTGAAGAGGTCTAATCCAAGGTGTATGCAAATTTATAAAACGATAAAGAAACCAAATCATATGAAAAGTTCAGAAAACTCACTTGGTGTTGAATATTATAATGTTCAAAATTCAGGGTTCTTATGAGCTGATCGCTCCGCTAAATCCAATTCGAATAAAATTAAACTGACCTGATGTATTCGGCCATTTTTTCTTCCGGGTCTGATAAAAATTATTCCAATGAATAAAATTACATTCGAAGGTAATCATTCTCCCGCAAGCCAAGCAAACAGAACCTCTTCTCCTCGATAAGAAAGCTACACTAAAGTCGTTGAATATCTACGTATAAACTTTTTAGGCTGGGAGGATTTAACAAACACACCTCCAAAACTAGACACTCCCGGTCCCGACACTCACTCAATCAGCTATGGTTGGTTTGGTGGTGGGCTCAATTGTGCATACTTGAATTTCCTCCTATGGCGACATTTGGAAACTAATTCATTTCTAGAGTTGATTAAATTTAAACGTTTAGGTGCAGTGGCAATCATCACAGCCTCTGAGTTGCATAGACCGCAAGATCTAGATCCTGGGTTATAAGAGTTTGATGGTCCATCCTAAAAAAATCATTGTTAAAGTTTTGTTGCCAAGATCCGTTGATAGACTAGGGTAGGCCACTCTTGAACTGGTCTCCAAATGCTAAAACTTTCTTACCAGAGGGTGGGGACGAAGATATACTTTAAATCTTGATATGATCAGTTTGTTTTTATATAGGTTTATAAGATGTGTTCTCGGGTATAAGATGACTGGTTAGTGAGTATCTGGTATGTGTTGCTGTCGTTGTCATCGTCGTCGTCATCATAATCATTATCATCTTTGGTTTAACATCCATTTTACATGTTGGTATGAACGTTTTTTAGAAATTGACTTCCAAACAAACCTATCTTTGGCCAGGTCTGTATCCTGCTTTCTCTCAAGTCCATCCTTATCACTACCTCCCATATTTTCGTTGGCCTGGACCTGCTAACTCAACTGTTCTACATCTACTAACCAAAGAACTCTCATCTATTCTTTTCAACATGGTCATACCATCGAAGTCTCCTGTTTTGCACACATCTTCCTATTTTGTCAAGATTTATTCTTTCTCTGAGGTCATCAGATCTAAGCCTGTCTTTAAGACTCACATTACACATTCATAATATAATTCTCATATAATTTCTCACCATGCAATGCATGTCCTTAATCCTTACTGGCCAAGGTTCACTTCGATAGATCATCCGACTGCGTACACATGCCTCATAGCCCCTTCCCTTGGTTGACAGTGGTAATGCTCTGCTGGTTAGTAATGGCAGAAGTTCTCTGAACTTACTCCATAACTGTTTCAATCACACTAGCATCTGCTCCACTCTGTGCTCCAATGGTATCACCAAGGTAACAAAGCTTCTCAACAACCTCAATAGCTTTGCCATCCAAATATACTTTCTCCACATTTGAGTTCTCATCAGTTTCGATTGTCTTACACTTCTTGCACACAAACTGGTTATCTTGGGTGGAGGAGGGAATGGGGAACTGGTCTAAGCTCACTCATACTTAATAGGCCTGGAGTACTTGGGATTTCCGGGTGGTTGGAGAGGCTCTTTGTGGTTCCTGAATAATAGAAGGATTTATAAGCTGAGGAACTGTAGTTCCAGATAAATAATTTGATCAATAAGGTTGCCTTAGAGTGTGGGAAAACATGCGTCAGGTCAGGTACAGGATAGTCAGTTGTTTTAAAACTGTGGTGGCTTACATAAGGGGGCAGAGGTAGGTCCATATTAGGTGTTCAATATAAATATTGGAGCTTATGGAACTTAGGAGAGTATGAGCATTGTCAAGTAAAAAGGTTTGGGGTCCGGTGTGGAATGGACGATTTGCAGCCGATGTGTATCTCATATAAGCCATTGAGAGAAGTGATCGGAGAGGGGCCAGTTAATTAGAGGGTTGTAAATATGTGGGGTACTAAACGATTGCGGGGTCACATAGAGTAGTATAATATCTGTGATTCGGAAATATTAAGTTATTCAATTGTAGTATAGGGTCCGTTGGAATATCTCATGCATTCGTCTTAAATTGTGTTTCTTATCTTGAAATAAAATTATAATTTATTTTTTAAACTCTTGAAAATCTAAGTTTAATTTAATGTTTTAATCGCTGGCGGCCATGTTGCTTTTTGTTTTTATTGCACCAAAACTATATTGTTTTAAAATCTTATTATATACAAAAACAAACAAACAAACAAAAAAGTTTTCAACATTAAAAAAAAACTTTAAACATACTTTTTACACAAAAGATAACTTTGAACAAAATTTAACGAATTTAAATTGATCGCCGGGAAATTAAGAAAATGGCCAAGATTTAAAAAAATAAATTGGTTACATATTAAAAACTCT
>OY744521.1:54275779-54305779 GCA_963556195.1 Sepiola atlantica
TACAAACAGATAACATAGTTATCCATTTATATATCATATATTATACAATGCTCGGCATGATTATTATAATTATTTTTTTTATATATTTATATTTTTACATGTTCATTATTATTATTAGAATTTAAATTACAATACATAATTAATGTTGTCATGAATACTATTAATATTATTACCAATTGTGAATTATTATTATTATTATTATTATTATTATTATTATTATTATTATTATTATTATTATTATTATTATTATTATTATTATTATTCAACCCTCTACAAATATTTTGTCTGGTGTCAGCCTAGGCCAGTACCATTAAAAAAAAAAAATGTTAAATTTTTTTTGGGTGGGGTGGGGAGAGGGAAGGGGGAGAGCTTATAGTGTTTCTTGTAATTTTTGTTTCTTGGTTCATTTTTATGTGGTGTTATGTTTCTTGCAGTTTCTGTTCCTTGGTTCATGTTGTGGTGTTCTTCATGTGGTTTCGTTTTCTCCCTGTTGTAAATTCCTTGTGACTGGTTACCCTTTGTAGCTTATGTGGGTTGGTTTCTGCATTCAAGGATTTTCCTTAAGATTGCAGCTGTTTTGATCATTGCCTTCTTTTGTATGGTTTGCTTCCAATTTCTCCCAGTCTTTGCTCTGGGTTTTTTTGGATTGTTCCTAGTGCTCCTACGATTATTGGTATTATACTGACTTTCTTCATGCTCCATATTCCTTTCAGTTCTCTGGCTAGTTCTGTGTATTTGCTTCGTTTTTCCGTGTCTTTGATCTTCACTCTGTGGTCTGCTGAAACGGCGAAGTCTACAAATTTACAAGATTTTTCCTTCTTGTCGATTATAATAATATCAGGTCTCCTTGCTTGTATAAGTTTATCTGTTTGTATATCCATATCCCAGAGGATTTTGTGTTTTTCGTTTTCCAGTACTATTTCTGGTTTATGTTTGTACCATTTGTTCGCGTATTCGAAATTCTATTGTTTGCACAGTTCCCAGTGTATTGCTTTCCCAACACAGTCGTGTCTGTTATTGTATTCTTTTGGGGCAAGTTTGCTACATTCACTTATTATATGATTTATCGTTTCGTCTCTTTGTCCACACAGTCTGCATTTACTGTTTTCCTGCGTTTTATCTATTTTAGCTTTAATGTAGTTTGTCCTAATCGCATTGTTCTGTGCAGCCATCAGTAAGGATTCCGTTTCACAGTTCAAGTTTCCTTTTCTTAGCCCTGTCCAGCTATTTTCGTTGGTTTGTTCTCTTGTGAGTCTTATGAAGCGTCCATGTATTGTTTTTCTTCCCACTTTTCTTTTCTTGTCTGTTTGTGTCCGGTTTTGATCCTTCCTGCGTTGTTCGTTGAGACGGTATCTCTTGCTGCGGTGATCAGCCTTTCTGTGTTCTGGTTGATGTATTTCTCCAGCTCTTTTTTAGTGTTGTCCACACAGTCTTCTATATTGTGGAAATTTCTAGATGTTTTTCTAAGTAAGTCAACGGTTACTTCCCTTTGTTGAAGGGTCAGGGGGGCCCTACGTGCAGGTCGAAGGTCATATGGATATTGCGTGGGTGTTATGCCGTGAAGGCCATGGCGTGTCACGTGATTTCTATTTTTAGCAATGATGCATTGTCGTGTCTGGAGATATCGGCGCGAAATTTAGTTAGAACAGACTCGTACGCCGGATTGAAAACACCTGCGAACTGTTTCTCCGTCCACGTGGGGACGTTAAATTTGTAAAGAATTTCTACTTGAGGAAATTTAAGAGATATGATATCTCTTGGCTGAATTGCATGTTGTTTATGAAATATTTCCCCTCGGTCAAGAATATTATCCTTGGGAAGTTGTTTCAAGCCAGATACTTGAAATAAGGAGATGGAGAATGTGAGCGAGACAAGATGAACTCCATGCAAGAAATTGCCTATGTTGAAGAGCTTGGCTCCCGAGAACTGAAATACTTTGCAACACAGATCGATTCGAGAGATGTAACTGTGCCAGTTTTATCCTTGCTTTCGCGCGTGATTGCCGTTCAAGACTTGGAATGAAGAAGTTGAACGATATAGCTCCGGGAACGAAATTGCCTATGTTGAAGAGCTTAGCTCCCGAGAATTGAAATACTTTGCTGTCGAGAAGATTCTAATCAGAGATTAAGAATCATAGAGATTGATCGTCTTTGCAACACCGATCGATTTGAGATATGACTGTGCCAGTTTTATCCGTATATTCGCGCGTGATTGCCATTCAAGACAAACGAGGAAAATAGCGAGTATTATGTTTATTTGAAATGTGTACTGTTCTTGTGACGTATATTTTACGTTGGACTTGCTAAAAAAGAAGAAAAAAAGAACCTTCTGACAGACGTTTGATAAAATAAAAAAAGAGTTATTTTTATCGTGGAAATTATGTTGGACTTCAGCACGGTTTGTTAATTTTATTTCTTTTGATTGTAACTTTGGTGTAAAGAAAAAAAGAGACTTTTGATTGATTTGTAAGAATACGGACTTTATAGTAAGTTCATGTTTTAAAAGGATTTATTCCTTAACTTAGATTGTGTCAATTTTTGTTGTATCTAACTTTAATGTCCAGAAGTACTGATGTGTATTTTTTTGAGTTTTATTTTTTTGTATGTTATCCAGGAATAATTTATTTATTCCAGCTTTGGAAAAAAAAGCAGTCCTGGCTACCTTTTTTTGTAAATAAAACTATATTTTAACTTTTACGAACATCTTGTATTGTCCCATGCCTTATCTCTTGTTATAATTTTTTTTATGATAATTGTCCTAGATAACATAACCTTCGTTTAGAGCGGTTTTTCGTTAACACCCACGAAAATTCCGACATTCTGCTTTTTTTTATCGTTGCCATTAAAAGCATTCTGCTTTTTTTATGGTCCCATTTTCGTTTTACAATGAACGTATTGAGAACGATATACTGGAATAATTAATTTTCTTTCTATTAAAAGCGATTCTGCTTTTTTTATCCTAGATTCGTTTGGGTGAACGTATCCAGGCGATGTGCTGGGAATAATGTCTATTTCTTTCTATTAAAAGCATTCTACTTCTTGTTTCATATTTCGCGTGTTGGAAAAAATACTCGAAAATGTGCTACTAGTTTGGATTTGGATTAGGTTTCTTCTATTGCTATTTTTTGGTACTGAGTCAATGAGGGAACTTACTTCAAGTTATAATCTCCTTTCTGCCTTTGGCGCCTAGTTGCGTGTGTCAGACGTGTTGCACGGGATTCGGCGGCCTATCATTCCTTAAAACGTAGTCAAATGCGAGATGTTCAGGTTTTAATACTGTTTTAAGCTGACTGCTTTTTTTTCTTTTTCTTTTATGTATTTTATGTGAAAATTGCATTTTTAAGAGTCTGATCGCCATTTTTGTTCGCCACGTGGAGTCATTTTTGTGAATTTCCCGCGTATTCTAAGTCGCCATTTTTGTTGAATGTTGGATATTGAATGATTTTTGTGTAATTATTTTTCCCTTGAGAATTTTGCTTTGACTGACAAGTGGAATTGTTAGAATTACATTTGAACGACTTTGGTTAACTATGGTACAGCCTTTTTCCATTTTTTTTGTAGGAATTTTGCTTAGATAATTTTATGTTGTCATTTTCCCGCCATTGAGAAGACGTTTGGCGCCTATTTTGGGTTAGCTCACACCTGATCGCCATATTGTATTTTGTTCATAATGGCGTCTACCCCCACTGTTAATCTCCTTGTAGAAAGGCGAGATATTGTAAAAATTAAAATTGATACTATTATTGATGTTCTTGGGGGTGGCGAGGGGGAGAACCGGGAATTTGTTTCTTCCCAGAAGGTTAGGGTTAAGGAACTCTTTGCGTCCATTGATTCGCTCAATGAGCAGATCACAAGTGCCTATATTGAGAGTGAGTCTCGCGAAGAGATGTCTGAGAACTGTCGGAGCGAAACGTTATATCGTATCCATGTGGATCGACGTTTCAGCGAATTGGAGAGCATGTGGAAGGATGAGGGCTCCCCACATAATAGAGAAGGGGAGAAGTCTAAAGCGTCCCTTTGTGGTGTGACACCAAAACTTGTCTGTCCTGTTTTCGACCCCATGAGTTTGGAACGCGACAGATTGGCGTATCTCAACTTCTCGAAGGAGTTCGAAAATTGCGTGTCAAATATACCCAGTGAGTCCACGAGGTTGATTATTCTGAAAAATCACCTCAGGGGCTATGCCCACCGAATAGTGGGACATCTTTCCATTTCGGATGCCAACTTTGAGGCAGCGATGGAGATCCTAGATAGAGAATTTTTAGATAAAAAGTTTATTGTAAACTCTATTTTTAAAGATCTCCATAGTGCTAAACCTCTTGGGGATTCAGATACTAACTCGGTGAAGAGCTTTCTAACTAAGGTGAAAGCTCAAATATACGAGCTGAAAAACTCCTTTGGTATGGATTTTCTAGAGGAGGAGGCCCCCGGCAATCTGTTGCTAAGTAGCATTATTTTTGAAAAACTTCCTATTTCTGTGAGACGGGAACTGATTCATACCGTCAATGGTAATTACCCATCTCTGGGAGATATCTTTGATAATTACTCTGAGGTGTTGCGCACGTTGGACATCGTCAAACCCAGGATGGTTAAAACTGTAAAGCCCGTCGCCAAACCGCGTTCGTCTGGTTCCTTTAGATTCAGGCCCGCTAGTGCTGTTAAGAAGCCCTCCACTTTGGAGAACTTTTTTGTAAAAACTAAACCCAGTCGACATAAGTGCTTCCTTTGCAGTAGTGACGGCCATATTGCTTACTATTGCGGGAAGTATCCCTCTCTAAGGGATCGGTTACAACGATGCCAATTGGCTAAGTACCCGTTGTACTAGCCCGTTCCATAACGCCGAGGCGTGCCCCGGTAAAAGTGGTTGTCTCCGCCCCTGTTGGAAATGTAAAAGTTGCGAACATGCAGGGGCGTTATGCCCTGACTTTGACAAGTCTCGGCTGGATACTAACCCCTGTCTCCAGGTGGGAGAAGTGAATCTTCTCCTGCCTATAATTAAAATTGACGTGGTCAATAATGGAGTTGTGGAATCTTTCAATTGTCTGTTGGATTCAGGGAGCCAGCGCTCCTATTTGTCTGATGTAGTTCTGGACCTTTTGAATTGCCGCTCTATGCCTGTAAAGAGAAAAGACTTCTTTATTAAAACTTTTCTCGGAACGGCCAGAAGGAGCCTAAATGAACTCGAGTTGCGGGTCAAAGTGCCGAACTCTGAGTGTGTTATACCCTTTTTGGTGGACGAAGGCTTGGACCTTCAGTTTCACGTCAGGGGTCTGTCTACTGCTATTGAGAGTATTATTGCGGGTGGGGGGAAATTGGCTGCCGACTTTTCAAATGTTGAAAATGATCGTATTACTGTACATGGTTTGGTAGGTGTTGACCTACTGATGTATTTGGGACCCATGAAGTTGTCTCCCTTCATGAATGGGTCTGTTTTTGAGTTTCCTCAAGGAATTGTGCCTTTTGGAGATATGTCCAATTTTGTGAGTCCTGTTATGAAGAAAACGGATGCCTCCGTTGTTGGCGCGAATTACAGCCAAGTTGTGTCCGAACACTCACGGTGTCTTATGACACATGTTTATTTTGTGCTTGAGCCGAAGTCTCAATATTTCGACCCTTTCGATAGTTTGTTGATTCTTCTGTGGAAAGAGCCGTGGACAAGCTCTTTAGTTTGGAAACACTAGGAGTTACTGAGAACTCTGTAAGTGATTATGACAAGAATAAAATTGATGCCTTTTGCAATTCGATCTCGTACCGAGACAGTTGCTACTATGTTAGTTTGCCATGGGACGAGGGAAAGTTGCCTTCTGTTCCTTCCAACCATCAAGTGTCGTTGAACGTGCTTGATAAGGTTGTCACTCGTTTGACGAGGCAGGGTCTATATGAGGACTACTGCCAGGTTTTCTTAGAGCAGGAGAGGGAGGATATTATTGAGAGAGTGGAAGTGAATCCAGAGGATTTCACTCATTATACTTGGATTCCTCACCGTCCGGTTATTAAGGCTAATGGTCAGAGTACCACAAAGATAAGGCCGGTGTTCAACTGTTCGTTGCGAACAGGTGGACATCCCTCTCTAAATGATTGTGTCTATCCGGGAATTAACCTTTTCACGGATATGCTAGAGTTATTGTTGAAGTTTCGTATGGACCGTTATGTCCTGTTGGCTGACGTCCGTAAGGCCTTTCTCATGATTCGGTTGGAAACCGAAAGAGATAAGAATCGGTTTTGTTTTTTTGTGAAATTGAATGATAAACTGGTATGTTATCGTTACAAAACATTGATTTTTGGGTTTGTGGCCAGTCCGTGTATTCTCAACTTCGTCATTAGACATCATGTTGAAAAATACCCTCATAGTTTATGTAGGGATATGCTTATGGAAAATTTTTATGTGGATAATCTTATAAAAACTCACAATTCACAGAAAACTTTGTTGGACCTATACCTGAATGCAATGAGTATCATGCAGGATGGTAATTTTTCATTAAGGTCCTGTAATTCCAATAGTGATGTTTTGACCACTCGAATGAGAGCTGACAAAAGTTTTGTCACCCATGATTCTCCTCTGGAGAGGGTGTTGGGTTATGAGTATGATCCTGTGCAGGATAATTTGCATGTGGCGGTCGGTTCCTTGGATGTGCCGGCTGATACAAAAAGGGGCATCCTATCGCAGAACTCTTCCATATTCGACCCTTTGGGGCTTGTTTTGCCTGTGACTATCAAGGGAAGGGTAATACTCAGTGAGATATGGAAAACTCAGGTGTCATGGGATCAGAAGATACCGGAGAGTTTGCAGCTCACTTGGAACAAGTTGTTTCCTGAGCTGATTAGTCTGCATAGTGTGAGGATCCCCAGATGTGCTGTTGATTCCTCTGCGCCTGCCACGTTAATAATCTTTTGTGATGCTTCACAACAAGCCTTTGGCTTTGCGGCTTACATTTTCCAGTATGGGGCTGCTAAATTAATATTTTCCAAGACTAAGGTGGCTCCTTTGGCAAAGAGAACTTTGCCGTCACTTGAGTTGTTGTCCGTCTTTTTGGCGATGAAATGTATCCCTAATCTTTTGAAGGTGTTTCAAAAGGATGTGGTCAAGAAAATGGTGGTTGCGGTGGACGCACAAGTCGTGTTGTCCTGGATTCTGTCCGAGACAGTTGTGACAAAGAGTATATTTGTCCGAAATAGGTTAAAAGATATTCGAGTGGGAGTGGATAAATTGTGTGAACAGGGTTTGGAAGTGATGTTCGGGTATGTGAACACTTCTGACAACCCTGCCGACCTGATCACCAGGGGTATTTCTTTGGCGAGATTCAAATCTCTATTGTCCTTTTGGTTGTCGGGGCCGCAGTGGCTGGTCGGTGAGAATTTTACCTGGCCAGTGTATGATTTGAACTGTTTGAGTTCTGACAGTCAGAGGTTAGTGCTGACTAATGCCATCTCTGTGGCTCCTGTGATTCAGGAATTGTCACCGGTAGTGGATTTTAAGAGATTTTCTTCTTTGGGAAAACTCATGAGAGTTTTGTCCTACATGTTTAAGTTTGTATGGAAGTTGCGGAAATCCATGAAAGAACCAGGCCAAGTGGCCAAAATTTATTTGATTAAGTTGGAGCAGTCCTTGCTTCTTCCCAGGGAAAAGTCCTTTTTGTTGAACCCCTCCAACCGTGAGATTCCTCCGTTGGTGGCGAAGTTGGATCTTTACCTGGATGATGGAAGTTTGATAAGGTCTGGGGGAAGGATTGGTAAAGCCAGCCTTTACCCTCCGGAAATTTTACATCCGATTTTGTTACCTCGAGGCAGTCATATAACTGATTTGATTGTTATGGACTGTCATCTCAAATGTAAGCATTTGGGTATTGCAGCTACCCTCAGCAAACTCCGTTTGTCAGGTTTCTGGATACATAAATCCAGGCAGGCAGTGAAGTCGGTTATCTCTGCCTGTGCTCTGTGTAAAAGATACAATGCCGTATCTTTCAAATACCCCAAGGTAACCAATTTACCTAAGCACAGAGTTAATTTTGTGAAGCCCTTCAACCATACCGGGATAGACTTTACTGGTCACTTGTGGGTTGAAGATGAAAGGGGACCGCAAAAAATGTATATATTACTTTTTACGTGCTTCAATGTGAGGGCGGTTCATTTGGAGTTGGTGGGTGACATGTCTACTCACTCAGTGATATTATCATTGGTGAGATTTTTTAACATTTATGGGGTGCCTTCCCATATATATTCAGACAATGCTAAATCATTCGTTGCTGGATGCGGTTTGATTAAGCAAGTGCTGGTGTCTGACGAGTTCGAAGAGAAGTTTAGTACCTTTGACATCAAGCACCAGACGATACCTTTATATTCTGCTTGGTTCGGCAGTGTTTGGGAGCGTCTTGTTAAGACGGTGAAGGTTTGTCTTTATAAGTTAGTGAGTCGGCAGAAGTTGGGTTATTTTGAACTTCTTTCTGTGTTGTCTGATATACAGAATGCTATTAACTCACGTCCTCTAACTTATAGATGTTCTGGAGATGATGGTTTGGATATTATATCTCCAAACGCGTTTATTCGCCCGTATTGTAATAGTACTGTTTTTATAAATTCTGAAGAATGTTTTCTTGAGAATTCTCCTCCTTCTAGGAGTGACCTTTTGGAGAAGCTGAAACAAAGGGATCTTCTCTTACAGAGATTTAAAGTTTTATGGTACGAAGAATACCTGCTCGGCTTGAGAGAACTGAGTGGTGATCTGTACCAATCTGATTTTGGTGATGTCATCGCGATAGGCGATGTGGTTCTTGTTAAGAACCCAGCCAAAGCTCGCCCATATTGGTCCTTGGGTAGAGTGATAGGTTTGACTCCAGGTGATGATTCTCATATTAGATCTGCCCTGATTAAGAAGGCAGATGGTTCCTCTCAGGAACATTCTTTGAGACACCTTTTTCCGATGGAGTTGTCGGTTACTCATTCCCATCAAACCTCGGAGGTTCCCGAAGAGCCTTGTGGTTCCGAGGTTCCTGATGTGGTCCAGCCGGATGTTGCTGGTGGAGATCATTCCTCGACTTTCAATTCTAGACCCATTCGAACTCGCAAGAAGGTGAGTGAACGGGATGATGATTATTTGTGGTATTGATGTGTACATGAGACATGTATAAACATTGTACATTTTTTTTTCTTTGTCGGGAGAGTGTGGAAATTTCTAGATGTTTTTCTAAGTAAGTCAACGGTTACTTCCCTTTGTTGAAGGGTCAGGGGGGCCCTACGTGCAGGTCGAAGGTCATATAAATATTGCGTGGGTGTTATGCCGTGAAGGCCATGGCGTGTCACGTGATTTCTATTTTTAGCAATGATGCATTGTCGTGTCTGGAGATATCGGCGCGAAATTTAGTTAGAACAGACTCGTACGCCGGATTGAAAACACCTGCGAACTGTTTCTCCGTCCACGTGGGGACGTTAAATTTGTAAAGAATTTCTACTTGAGGAAATTTAAGAGATATGATATCTCTTGGCTGAATTGCATGTTGTTTATGAAATATTTCCCCTCGGTCAAGAATATTATCCTTGGGAAGTTGTTTCAAGCCAGATACTTGAAATAAGGAGATGGAGAATGTGAGCGAGACAAGATGAACTCCATGCAAGAAATTGCCTATGTTGAAGAGCTTGGCTCCCGAGAACTGAAATACTTTGCAACACAGATCGATTCGAGAGATGTAACTGTGCCAGTTTTATCCTTGCTTTCGCGCGTGATTGCCGTTCAAGACTTGGAATGAAGAAGTTGAACGATATAGCTCCGGGAACGAAATTGCCTATGTTGAAGAGCTTAGCTCCCGAGAATTGAAATACTTTGCTGTCGAGAAGATTCTAATCAGAGATTAAGAATCATAGAGATTGATCGTCTTTGCAACACCGATCGATTTGAGATATGACTGTGCCAGTTTTATCCGTATATTCGCGCGTGATTGCCATTCAAGACAAACGAGGAAAATAGCGAGTATTATGTTTATTTGAAATGTGTACTGTTCTTGTGACGTATATTTTACGTTGGACTTGCTAAAAAAGAAGAAAAAAAGAACCTTCTGACAGACGTTTGATAAAATAAAAAAAGAGTTATTTTTATCGTGGAAATTATGTTGGACTTCAGCACGGTTTGTTAATTTTATTTCTTTTGATTGTAACTTTGGTGTAAAGAAAAAAAGAGACTTTTGATTGATTTGTAAGAATACGGACTTTATAGTAAGTTCATGTTTTAAAAGGATTTATTCCTTAACTTAGATTGTGTCAATTTTTGTTGTATCTAACTTTAATGTCCAGAAGTACTGATGTGTATTTTTTTGAGTTTTATTTTTTTGTATGTTATCCAGGAATAATTTATTTATTCCAGCTTTGGAAAAAAAAGCAGTCCTGGCTACCTTTTTTTGTAAATAAAACTATATTTTAACTTTTACGAACATCTTGTATTGTCCCATGCCTTATCTCTTGTTATAATTTTTTTAATGATAATTGTCCTAGATAACATAACCTTCGTTTAGAGCGGTTTTTCGTTAACACCCACGAAAATTCCGACAATATTTACTAGTCCTCTTCCTCCTTCGTTTCTCTTCATGTAAAGCCTGTCTGTATCGTCTTTTGGATGTAGTCCTCTGGTCAAGGTGCCTGAGTTCTTCTTTAGTACAGCTTATGAATGGTCCAGAATATCTTATTAGTGATACTGCATAGGTATTTATTCTTTTGATTAGGTTTCTGCTATATAATTTTGTTTCTAAACTTTCCTTTATATATATATATATATATATATATATATATATATATAATATATATATAAATATAATATATATAATGTACATAATATAATATATATAATGTATATAATATAATATATATAATGTATATAATAATATATATAATGTATATAATATAATATATATATATATATATAATATAATATATATATCATGTGTATAATGTATATAATATAGATAATGTATAATATATATATATATATATATATATATATATATATATATATATATATATATATATATATATATATATATATATATATATATATCTATATCTATATATATATCTATTCTATCTATGTATAGAAAGTGAAGTCGGGTTTTCCCCTGTACTTTTGGCGAGGGTAAGCAAATAACCACATGCATCATAGGCTACTAAATCCAGCTCTCTATTCACCTTATTCACTCGAGCGGATTTCAAGAGATTTATAAATGTTACCTTCCGCCCGCCATCACAGACTCTCATGAAAACGCACTCGATACACACTCCATGCACACTCCGTGCACACTCCATACAGATGGTATCAAAAACTTTTCTCTCTAATCTTTATCTACTCTAATCGGAAAATTTTCAGAATCATCACCGTAAATAATTCATTTCAATCTTCTATTAATTTCATACATGATATACATGATTCTTACATAAATTAATAACCGTTCCCTGATATTCCTGCAAAATTACCGAATATCAGATTACATATACGTATTTATTGTCCGTCGTTACTAACTTAACTTTTTTTTCTTAAAAAAATATGTATATTGAATAAAGTTCAGTTTTAATATGAATTGGATCGTGTTCCTTTCTAAAAAAAAAAATGCAATTTTTAAAGTTTCTAAAACTTATTTTTAAGCTAGGATTCATTTTCGACTACTGCATGTGTTGTTTTGCTTTTTTTGCGAATTTAACACCTGATGATATTGTCATTTACTATTTAAAAAATTAAACTGGCATACCAAAATGTAAAAAAAAAAAACTTATGGGGACAGTTTCTTTTTTTTTTTTTAATTTTGACTGGTATTTTTGTTTTTTTCTATTACTATTTCACTCTTACGCCTGAAAAATTGTTTGTTTACTTTTTACGAAAGTTTTTAAATATGATTCTACTTATATAGATTTGTTATTGTGTTAAAAAATTCAAATTCAAATTTTAAATAAAACTGTCATTTGTTTTTATTTAAAATTTAGTCCGAACATTGTTGTAAGAAGTAAATACATAATTTTTGTCAAGCTTAAGAGAGAATATTAAAAGTAAACTTTTGATTTCATATAATCGTTATCGCTGAAAGTTGTGACGTTATCGCTGAAAGTTGAATATGACGAAAGGTTTCTCCACTGACGTTCCTAGATTTCTAGAAAAGCAACGGCAACCGCAAGTGGTCGAGCCTTAATTGGTGGTACATGTTATATCCTCATAAAGCATAAAAAGGAACAGGGGACTTGTTGGCACATGTTCCCCTACGCATGAAGAAAAAGGGGTGCAGGCGGGCGACGACATGTCAAAGGGGGTCAACAGGAAGTTCGACAGACAGGCTTTCATAATTCAGCCCACGCATTTGCGGGGGCGGAGGATTGAACCAATCAAATGGGAGAAGACTGTTGCTATGCAGAGGAGAGGCCAGGAGAGTGAGAAACTCGAGGAGAAGGTCGTCGAGCAGCGTTGAGAGCGGACGTCTAGGAGATTGGCAGCTCACCCCGCTGTCATATCGAACAATTTACTCCTGCACACAAAATCAAAAATAGGAAAAGTGGAATTCGACAATTAACGGCTAAGAAATACAGCGACGTTTAATACTGCTGTCTACCGGACACCAAAAGAAAAAACCTGGTCCAGCAAAATTGACTACGACAGACCAGTCAATCATATTACCTCTCCAAAGTCGAGATTACGTATATCTCGGGACCCTAAAAACAGCTCGTTAAGAACGGACCACAGAATCTAAAATTCTGTTAAAATATCCTTCCCTCCACCGTCAAACCAAAAAGGTATGTGTTTACGACATAAGGACAAACAAACAAAAAAAATACCATATTAATTCGTCCTAAAATTGAACTTTCATATTGTTATATATTGTCGTGTTAAATGATATCATTCAATCGTTCCCTGCGATGTTAACACATTTACCTCATATCTCGATCTCCTGTGGGAGGAGAAGGACTTCTCATTTGTTTTCCTCGAATTACGTAAGGAAAAAGACTTTCCTATTTTCATTTTCCATAAAGGCTATAAGCCTTCTTAATTGCTATATTTGGACTTTTAATTCTTATCCTGACTGATCAACTTTCTCGGAATAACTAAAACCAGCCTCTTGTAAAGAACTCCGTTTTTGTGGAAAGAATATTAGTTGATCTTTTGAAAAAAATAAATACTTGTTATGTATTGTTAATTTGTCTTGGTTGTTTTATACAAATATATGATTATAATTTGTGATACGATGTGTTATTCATTTTTATGGAGTACGGGTTGATTTCCTTTCATCGGGTTTTCAACCTTTTCACATTTTTACATTCATGGCTGAATTACGTATATGTTACGTTCAGTGTCCTAGTACCACAATTATAACATTGGTGTCAGAAGTTACGGACTCTTCACAAAAGAGTAAAGTACTCACACTGAAACGCACGAGGTTGGTTTTTGACACAATTATAACATTGGTGTCAGAAGTAAGGTCTCTTCACAAAAGAGCAACGTACCCGCGCAGGAACGCGTGAAAATAAGTTTAGCACCTATAACCTTGGTGTCATGAAGCTGGTTTCCGAGAATAAACAAAAATATAAAAAAAAAAAATGTATATTAAGGAGGAGTTGTGAACTTTTAACTCATCAAGCAACGAGACAAACAAAATAATAATTAAATAGGGGATTGCCACAAAGATGGATTACTCCGGACTCACTGAAGGACAGTTACTGAGTCTTATTAAAGACCAGAAAGCTGAGCTATTTAGGCTCAGGCAGGAGCCAACACAGGCGTCAGACTCCGTGATAAGAGAAATGGCGGAGGATTTAAACAATTTGCTGATAGCAATGAAGTCGGCGACCCCGACGCCAACTTGATGACTGATCAAGCTGATTATAATTTGCTTTTAAAGCAACAGTCGTTGCGCGATTCCATGCGTCATATTCGCCCGATCCAGCCGGGTGACGACGTGAACAAGTTCATCACTGACCTAAACAAGGCCTATGCTATTCACGTACAACTGGAGCGTCAAGAATACCCCAAATTGGAGGAGGCATTTTTAAAAGGGGCTAAGCAGTTGCTTAACGAAGGAATATTCCAGCAGATGGAAGATTCAGCACATGAGACAACATCATTCGACCAGCTAAAGGCTTACCTGTTGTTGGCACACGGTAGCCACATGTTGAATTTTCAGCACTTGAGCCTTGCGTGGGACCTTCAGCATAAGGAGGGTGAAAGGCTGACCGATTTCGCGGGAAGACTAGAAAGCACAGTGAGGGAGGCGGCAGTCCACATAAAGGACAAATATAAAAAAGATAAGCAGACCAAAATGTCGGCGGACACGGTTTTTTTTATTGATGGGTGCCATGTTACACTGCTGGAGGCATAGCAAATGAGGCTCAAAAGTATCTGGACAGTTAAATTCTTCTCCGGTGGCGAAGCCGGTAGCTTACGTAGCACAAAAATGACGTCAGCACAGAAGCCCCCAGAACGGACATACTAAACCCAGACCAAGGTATAGAGGGGACACAATGCCCAAACCAGCCGAAGCCAAGAAAAAGCTATTCCAGCAAAATAAAAGGCAGGCATACCCACAGAACAGAGCGATTGTCAAATATCGACAGTGAAATGCCCCAAATAGGATGTACGATACAGAGGCACCAGCAGCTCGGTAAACACCCAGTCGTGGTAGATACCAGTGAACGGTGCAGGCCCACATCGCCATAGCGAGGGACAAGGATCGAGTGAACATCCATACTCATTCAGAGGAAGAGGATTTTCTTCACGGCGTGGACGAGATGTTATGCTCCGACCACGCCTAGTATTATAAAAGAAAAAGAAAAACTTCTACAACGTTCGGTAGGATAGGGGACCAGGTTCCCCATTTACGAAGGTAGCAGTCGACATCCAAGGACATACAATTCATGCAGTAGCAATGATCGACTCAGGGTGTTCAGTAACGATCATACCCAGTCACCTTATCCCTGGCGAGTTAAAGAAACATATGACGACAACGTCAGTGGACATAGCGGGCATCAATGGAAATATACGAGCGAGCGCCGAAATTTCATGCGACATTATCATAGGCGATGTCGGATCCCCAAAGTTTGAGAAGGTAATGGTTCTCCCTGTTTCTATTGATATACCAATATTGTTGGGTCAAGACATTTTGAGACACGAGTCTGTGGCAGAGTATAGCATCAACAATGCTGAAAACAATATATCATTTACTCACATTACGAAAAAGGGGCAGATAACTTACAAGGCGTTCCTTGTAGCAGACGAAGCAAGGGAAACAATTCGTCATCATACTGCCACAATTACAATGATATCTCCAACAATTGATGCTTCGTTGCCTCGGAAGCGGAAATGTCTGAAAGAAAATTTGAACATACAGCTGCCACAACATTTAAATACGGAGGAACTGGAACGTGTTGCGGACCTGTTAATAGACAATTCATTGAGACCCAGCTTCACGGGTCCATAAGGACTGACACTTTCTCTCAGCTATTGGCTCCGATACACGCGCTGAACAGGGACAAGATCAAATTTGGTTAGACAAAGGACGCTGACCATGCGTTTGAGAAAATCAAAAAGCGATTATCCTCACCACCCGTCATATCTTTCTCGGACTTTACGAATCTGTTCACCCTTATGACAGATGCCAGCAACACGGCGTGTGGAGCAATATTAATGCAAGAAGCACCTGATGGCAAGAAGAAAATAATTGCCACTGCATCACCCACCTTCAATGCCACAGAAAAGTACTGGTTGACAACGGAAAGAGAGGCATTCGTCATAAAATGGGCGATTCTCAAGTACGATTACTTCTTGCACGGTCGCACGTTCATTAGCTTTACAGACCATAAATCCCTGATATACCTCGATCAAAGAGAGTTCAACAATGCCAAAATCAAGCGATGGCAGGAGGAAATCTCATCCTATAGGTTCATCCTTGAATTCAGGATGAAACGAATGTGTGGGCCGACATGCTTAGCAGAAGCCGAGATGCCGATAAGGCAAAATCCGTGCCGGACAGCTAACCAGCTGGACGGACATTCAGACTACGGTATACAGGACTACATGTATGCGTACCGTCTTGGTGCAAGGAGGACATTGATAACGCACAGCTCATGCGAGTCCACCACACTCGACAGAACACGGAGGCATGTAAGAATTTTACCAGGGCATTTTTGGCAGTTAGCTCCGAAGTTGACACGGCGGCCGACAACCTATGTGATCGAGTCAACATAGCAGCAGAGCAGTCAGCGGACGACACACTGGCGAGCATTATTAAGTCTCTGCACAACAGGAAGTTGGACAGCAATTTCAAGATTGATGGACAGGACCATAGAGCCGACATGTTTATGAAGCACATCAGCAAATTCTACCTGGAGCCTGGCACATCAGTTCTCATGATACGGGATAGTAACATGACGCCTAAGCTAATGGTGCCTTACCGAGCAAGAAGTGCATATCTACACCAAGCCCATGATTGTATTAACCATTCAGGAATATCGCGCATGCGAGACCATCTAACAGATTTCTGATGGGAATACAAGAACAGGGACATACAGGCGTATGTTAAGTAATGTATGACCTGCGCCAAACGGAAAAGGAACTACGGTCGTCAGGGTCACACTCAGCCTGGCCACTGTAAAAGAGGCAAAAGACCTTTCCAGGTCATGTATATGGATTTCGTGGAGATGCCTTCGTCCAAGGGCAAGCGGTACATTTTGACAATTCTCGACAGTTTCAGTAGTCACCTGACTGCGATACCGTGCGCAAGGGACCGCGCCCTGGATGCAGCGAGAGGTCTATACAGTTTTTTCTTGCGACACTGGGAAATTCCGTGTATAATTTCATCCGACAGAGGCACACATTTCACAGGTGAGGTCTACAGGTTGTTCTGCGAATTTACCTCGATCAAGCAGGAACTGCAATGCCCGTGGCGGCCCCAGAGCTCAGGAAACATTGAGAGGCAGCACCGCACCCTCAAAAACGCTATATTCATGTTATGTGAAGACCGGCGATGCGAGTGGGCCGACATTCTAAAATCGGTGGTATCATCAATGAATGCTACCATCAGCAGCGCGACGGGGGTATCCCAACATTATGTTATCACGGGTAAACACCCGAACATGGGACTGCCTTGGATCAACGATAGGGGCACTACTGGAAACAGCCTCACGGCCTATGGAATGCAAATAAATGCATTATTGAGGCAGGTGCACAACAGGGTAGCACTAGCAAGCAATGAGGCTGATCACAGATTCGACAGTCGTCTGAGTCACTTGCAACTTAAAGACCCCATACAGGCAGGTGATACAATCTTGCTACATCGACTGAGATCGGCGGGGGCACACAATTCTTATTTGCCATGGATAGGGACATTTATCGTGATGAAATCAAACAATTCCGTTCTGCTTGTACAGGATGACAAGGGAGTTCAAGAATGGGTCCACTGAGCCCATGTACGTCGCATAGTTCCACGACCCGACCATTTGAATTACAATGTTCGACCACTTTTAATGGATAACCAGACCATTAGTCGGAGTCAACCACTTTAAGCACCCATAATCCACCAGAAGGACGCATTCATCCAGACAGGTATGGCGACGCAGCAGGCAATGACATTGCCAAATCGCTCTACCAGGGGACAGATCCCATCCCGCTTTCAGGATTTCATAATGCCAAACCCATCTTCGAAAGCGTACCCAGTGGACAGACAATGGTAACTGATGCGTTCATGGTCCAAAATCTGAGGGGGCTGTGTTATATCTACATATTTTGCCCCATAAAGCATAAAAAAGGAGCTAGGGACTTGTCGGCACATGTTCCCCTACGCATACAGAATATATATATATAATATATATATATATATATATATATATATATATATATATATATATATATATATATATATATATATATATATATATATCATATATATATATATATATATATATCATATATATATATATATATATATATATATATATATATATATATATATATCATATATATATATATATATATATATATTATATATATATATCATATATATATATATATATATATATTATATATATATCATATATATATATTATATATATATATCATATATATATATCATATATATATTATATATATATCATATATATATCATATATATAGATATCATATATATATTATATATATAGATATCATATATATATTATATATATATATTATATATATATTATATATATATCATATATATATCATATATATATAGATATCATATATATTATATATATATATATCATATATATATTATATATATATATATCATATATATATAGATATCATATATATATATTATATATATTATATATATATCATATATATATTATATATATATCATATATATATATCATATATATATAGATATCATGTATATATATACATATATAATATCTCTATATATACAGATATCACATATATATTATATATCATATATGTATATATAGATATCATATATATATCATATATATATATATAGAAAGATATCATATATATCATATATATATATATATATCATATATATCATATATATAGAGAGAGATATCATATATATCATATATATAGATATCATATATATATCATATATATCATATATGTATATATATATCATATAGATATTATATATTCCATATATGTATATATAGATATCATATATATATATCATATATATCATATATGTATATATAGATATCATATATATATCATATATATCATATATGTATATATAGATATCATATATATCATATATATCATATATGTATATATAGATATAATATATATATCATATATATTTATATATATCATATATATTTATATATATGATATATATATATGATATATATATATATATGTAGATAATATATAGAATATATATATAAAATATATATAATATATATATATGTAGAGAATATATATATATAGAATATATATATAAAATATATATAATATATATATATGTAGATAATATATATATAGAATATATATATAAAATATATATAATATATATATATATGTAGATAATATATATATATAAAATATATATGATATATATATAACATACATGATATATAATATATATGTATATAATATATAATATAATATATATGTATATAATATATAATATATATAATATATGTATATAATATATATATTTAAAATATATATGATATATAATATATATATAATATATATAATATATATATAATATATAATATATAAATAATATAATATTTAAATGTTGAATTAAATAATTAAATTAACGTTTAATACTTATCTATCGTGATAATACAAACTCAATATATCGAATAGAGCAATTCAATTCTAGAGATCAAATGTGAGAATAAAAAATTGTAAAAAATAATGTTTATTAAAACACCAAAAGTTCAAAGCAAGGAGCTTTATATTCTTAACTCATAGATTATCAGAGGATAAAAAAAAACCGACAATGCAATTGTAAATATTATCGGCAACATTTAACTTTGAAATATTATCGGCAACATTTAACTTTGAAAATATTTATGCACAAAATAAGAACTAAAAGATAAAGAGTCTTTTGTTGAGATGAGAACGTAGAGTTTAAAAAGTGTAGTATCTGTTCCGATGGATACTGCACCCCGTAGACTGGCATTGTCTTGGTCTTCGGGCTTGATACACACTTTTTTGTTGAATCTATACAATACATCCAGGTCATACAATTTGAAAAACATAATCAGGAAAGACATCCAGAGAGTTGACTGAAGATTAATCCAGGTTATAAATAGCAGTCCAAATACGAGAAATTGAAGGCGCGAAATGTGTCAATAATCGATTAAGTGAAAAGTATCCGATGTTTATGTTAATTATTACAACGATAAATAAATCAAACCAAATAATATAGAAAGTTCAATAAACTCACTTAAAATTCCAAAATCCTGATATGGCCAACCCAAATCAAATCAAAGTTCGTTGTTCAATTAGAGAGTTCGTTAAATCCGAATTGAGCAAAAATAAGATTGAATCCCAATCGTATCTTGCAACCAGAGCGAAAAGATAATTAATCTTCGTCTGCCAGCGCGATTCAACCAGATATGACAAATCTTTAACGAATAGAAGGCGATATTAAAGTGTCTACTTCTCTGGACGACGTTACTAGAGCGGAAGTTATGTGCGTGTTTTAATAAAGGCGGAAAAAGAACACCCTGTTTCGGCCCGCTTGATAAACTTAACGAAGAAAGCAAAATACAGACCCGCCACCCACCCACCCAGATTGGATATTACTTGTCTGGGTCAAATGAGAAAATTCTATGTCAAAAGAGAAAGGGGTTAAGAAGAGGTTAAAAGAAAAGTGAGTAAGCATATTTAGGTCAGATCGTGTAATCACGTATACATGCCCAAATTATTACGTAAAATCTAGCTTACAGTAAAAACCGATTTCACAAATCTCGCCCTATCAAATAATATAAAAAATTTTTAAATTACGAAGTTATTAAATTCCAATAATTTAATAGTTTAATTTAAGATTTCATTTTATCAGATTAGAAATTATTAAAGTGTTTAATAGTTTAATTTAAGATTTAATTTTATCAGCTTAGGAAT
Organism: Sepiola atlantica; assembly: GCA_963556195.1. Lineage (NCBI taxonomy): Eukaryota > Metazoa > Mollusca > Cephalopoda > Sepiida > Sepiolidae > Sepiola > Sepiola atlantica. The sequence goes on from OY744521.1 coordinate 54,296,363, forward strand.
TCCAATTTAAGGTTTAATTTTTCCCAATTGAAAAGTTTAATTTAATTTAAGGTTTAATTTTTCCTAATTAAGATTTAATTTTCCCAATTACGAAGTTATTAAAATGATTAGAAATTAATAATTTAATAGTTTAATTTAAGATTTAATTTTATCAGATTAGGAAGTTTAATTTAAGGTTTAGTTTGCCCAATCAAGAAGTTTAATCTAAATTAGGATTTAATTTTTCCTAATTAAGAAGTTGTAAATATATTTAAGGTTTAATTTGTCCTAATTAAGAAGTTATAAAGATATTTAGAAACTGAAAATTTAGGTATTTAAACTTTTACAACCTCAGAGGCTAAATCCTTTAGGCAAAGAAGATTAAAAAGAACTCATCCCGAAGACTGGACACCCCGGTCTCATTGCTCACCCAATCAGCTACGGTAGGACTGGTGACGGTTTCCATATTGCATATTTGAATTTCCTTCCATGTCGACATTTGGAGACTAATTTATTTCTAGAATTTATCAGATTTAAATGTTTAGGTGCAGTAACTATCATTACGGCTTCAGAATTGCATAGACCACAAGATCTGGATCCTGGGCTATAGGAGTTTGATTTTTTAGGATGGACCATTTTATATTGTGTGGAATATTATTTGATCTTAAGTTTTTAACTAAAGTGGTCAGTGATGTTTTGTTGTTACCGACATCGTTATTGAAGGAGTAATTATGCATAGAGATGCTGGATTTAATTAAATTTGCTGTGGCACCAATATATGTGTGTATCCTAGGATTTACTCTTGTTCCTGCGCCATTTAAATTCCTATTCACGGGTCTATTTCTATTTACTGTATTTTCATGATGTGGATTAGGTTGCTTAATTGATTGTATATTATTGTTATCGTTACCTTCCATTGGGAACTCATCATCGGTTTGCTGAGGTATAAGATGGATATTAGAATTACTAGGTCTAGAGTTATGGTGCAAATTAGTTGTAGTGCTCAATTGTGGAATTTGATTAGGGACTGCATTTATGTGGTCTCTAGGATTCATTATAGAATTATTTTGTTCGGTTACAGTACAAGCATATACAATATCAGAATATGTGCATCTATTGTCCAGTGGGCAATCACTGGTGCGCCTGCAGTTGCATGTATTTATAGGATTGGAGTAATTAGAATTAGATTGGATATATTTTATTTTTTTGCTATTTGCTGATATTATTGTCTGGGCTATATTTGGCATAGTAGAGTATGAAATTTTAATTGAATTTTTATTAAGTATGGAGCTATATTTATGTGGGTATTTAAAGGAGTTTTCCAATATTTTAAAGAATTCCTTCGGGATATTGGTTTTAACGTTGTTATTGAAAGGTGGGTTACACCAAATATTATTTTTCCTTCTAAGGCGTTTACGTGCAGTAAGTGTAGGGCTATCTATATGTTGGTCATTTTCATCAGGTATGATAGAGTGCCTTAGAGGTCTATGGTTATTTACATTTCTTTTGGTTCGGCTCCTATTGCTAGTTGTCATATTGTGTGTAATAATAGTTACAGCTCTATCATCCTCTTTGTTTTGGTTATAAGTTATTTTTTTAGAATATCCAGAGTTGAGCAATGCATTGTCATAAAATTCTGCGTTTTGGTTAAAAATGTTTTTATTGGCAGAAAGCTTAGATATTCTATTGGAAACAGACGCTACTATTGAATTAATTATAGCTTTCGGGTGGTTAGATAGTTTATGTACATAGAAAAGAGTTAGATTAGGTTTATGGAAAGGGCTATATGATCAAATTGTATGACCTGGATGTATTGTATAGATTCAACAAAAAAGTATGTTTTTGGGTTGATATATTTGATGTTATGTATTTTTATGTATTTGTGTATATATTTTTATATATTTTCAAAGTTTAATTTTATTACCAGTAGTGTTATAACTGCGGTAATGGTCCTCTGAAGAGAAGAATTATCTTTGAAAACTCATGAGCTAAGGACTTTAAGATACATTGCTTGAACTTTGAATTCTAATAAAATTTGATTGACACCTTATTTTATTACTTCATTTTATATTATATTATAATATATATATATATATATATATATATATATAATTCTTTTTCATATTATCATATTTGGAGTAAAATCAATGAAGCATAAATTAGTAAACTAGAAAAAAAGACGTATTAAAAATGTATCGTCTTTAGAGGCAGCAACAATGACTGCCTATGCGATCGAAAAACAAAATTGTTAATAAGGAGTAACAAAACGAAGCCAGGAATAGTGGAAGTGTTCGTCTTTCGTTTTACTTTCAGTGTTTCATTTTTAGATAGACACGAGAAATTGAAATCACTTGTTTCACTTGTTTTAATCGCTTGTTCACACGTTTCAAGCGTGTTTTTCTCAAGTTTACATGCATTAGGTATGATTAAAAACACGCACCGGCTCTAATTCAGTCTAATAAAGTGAAAAATGTCAGTTTTCAAAAATTCACTAAATAGACTAATTTTTGTATTTTGATAATCTTTTCAGTATTAGAAACGTTAAGAGATGATCTTTCTTTAAAACAATTGCTGACTCGAACTTTTGAAGGCAACCGTTTTTTTGTGGAAGCGTAGGTTTTTTTTTCACGACCCCCTAACTAATCAATGCTTGCAAAAATATTAAAGTGCTTGGTACATGTTTAAATTAATGATTTTTAAAAGATAATTCATCGTAGTTTAATATGTTATTTTGTTTTCTGAAAAGAAAATTCAACTTCTAGTCGAATGGACCCCTTACTTTCGGAAATTTAAAAATGGTAACATAAATAAAATATTGCTCGTCGAGAAAATGTTTTTGTTTTAAATGTTCGCTTAATTTATTATGGATACGATTGTAAAAGCAATATTACAAAATATATTTGTTTTATTATTCTAACAAATGTTCGCAAAATTGACAACTAAAAATGTGTTATTATTGAAACTTGAGTTCAACTGTGAGCTTCAGTACTTAAAAAAGGCAATTCGATAAATAAAATGTCTAAGTTGTTACAAAATTCAGATTTCGGAAAAAAAATTTTTCATCTTTAAATTTCGGTCCATTTTTACATACAATATCAGATCCGTTCTATTAATGCGCAGAAGTGATACAAAAATAGAGTTATCGTTCTTGACTATTTCGTTCATATAAAACTGGTTCAATCAAGCACCATTTTTTGATGTCTGGATTAATACACGTTATGAATTTCCATAGTTCTATAAAAACTTTTTAAACGATAGCTGTCAATAGCTGCCGAGCAGACGAAATTTGATCATCCCTAACATGCGTAATACTAAATAGATTTTTAACTCTAAATGATTGCTCATTTAATAATATCTAACAACAACAACAACATAGAAACCATTCTTAATGCCTATACAGCATTTTTCTCGTATTCGTGTGTGCAGCTCATCTCAAGGATTACCATACAACGAACAAAACAGATAAACAACTGTTATTAATCAATTTTCTTTTCAAGAAAAGTTTCAAATAAATAATTTTTTTTTGCTGAATAAAATAAAACTAGTCAACTGGTCAAAAGTCTTTTTTTGAGGGAGGGGGGATTTACTTCTGAAGGTTTTCTGTTGCGACTAACCCTTACCCATAACCGTTAAACCTTAACTCTAACCAGTGTTGGTCGCAGACCTCACGCAGATAAATTTTTCAGTCAGTTACCGTGGTCTTTGACCCAATGCCGCATTCATGGCGCAAATTCTTTACGATTGCCATAGTCGCACTTATTTCATTTTTTTTTTTTTTGCTGAAAGATATCTTTCTTGACAGAAAGCGATGACTCCTCGGGAGATTGAATCGGTGGACATAGCGTGTTGAAATTCATTTTCGGTTAAAAATTAAAAAAAAAGAAGATTTTTAAAAACTTGTCGGCTTCTGACAGCTAATCGCTTCGGTATCTCCAGGCTGCTTACGTAACCTGCCTGAAAACTGCCGACGCGAACTTGCGGGAGATTGAGTCGTATTCTGGATAAGCACCAAAAAGTATTTAAAATTATTTTTGTAAAACAATATTTAAAATATTTGTAAAAAAATATATTTCTATTAAAAAAATGTGATTATTTATTATTTGCAAACAAAAAATATTTGTAATAAAAATACAATTCTAGATTTGCAATGACAAAATATTTTCTAATTTTCTTATGTGTTGAAATAAAATACGCAGGTGACAGATTTCAATTTCAACCGTAAACTGTTTTTTAAAATATCTATTTTTTAACATGAAGTAAGTAAGATCGGGTGAACTTCCCATATATATATATATATATATATATATATATATATATATATATATATATATATATATATATATATATATATATATATATATATATAGTGAAGAGTTGAATGGTTTCGATGGAAATTCGAGTAAGAGAGCTCAATGTACTTATTAACAGAGCAGGAATGAATTTAAAGGAAATAAACTAAACACACATTAGGGTTGTTCGCATTATAAATTATTTCGACCTAGATGGGTCTCATCAGACGCGTAAACAGACACATCTCGGAACGTAATGATCATTCAGTTCCGAAATGTGTCTGTTTACGCGTCTGATGAGACCCATCTAGGTCGAAATAATTTATAATGCGGACATCCCTAATGTGTGTTTAGTTTATTTCCTTGATATATATTGAACTTTTCAGCTTTAAAATGGCTGCCATTGAAACAACATTGTCTTAACCAAATTAGCTTCAGTTTTATAACAATTTCGTTGACGTTCATTGTTCAATTAATAATTTAATGACCAAACAATACCGTAATAATATAAACTAATTATTACGGCATTGTTTGGCCATTAAATTATTAATAATCTTATTGTTAAAACTGAAACAACTAATTCAGGTTAAACTTACCCACGCAAAGATCATCTTCCAACAAGAGAAATGTGGTTGCACATGGATTCAACTGAAAGCACTAAACATTAATCAAACAGGTACAAGGTCAATCATACCGTGTTAACCCATTGCACCTGTCATTTGTATTTACACTCAATGTAATATTCAACAATATAAATGAAATTAAGCAATAAAACATTTGTTATATTTGTAGCAGTTGTGGCTGACATAGGTTCGTGTGGCAAGTTGAGTTTCTTACAGCTGACTGTGCTTGGATTCTCACTTATGTAGTCAATGCTAGCAGGTACTCAGCTTTTACGAAAAATACCTTTTATTAGTCTGCGCTGAAAAAGGAATTAAACAACTACACCGTCAGTCTTTATAAAATGCGGCATGCGACAAAGGTAGATTTGCTATATCGTTGGCGATTTATGGAAACAAATGATACGCGTGTTCTTTGGACGATGCACTAGCTCCAACTCTCATTAGGGGAACGAAATTGCATGGATACTGTAAGAAGATGAAGTCTGGCGATTTGTGTTCCTATGCCAGAGCTTCTGATTGGCTGGGGGAGGGGCCAATCACTTCAATGGTGCATCTGTCCATTTACATCAAAAGAAAAATGTATATAATACAATTAGAATATGTGACTGCTAAATATTCTTTGGGGGGTTGATGGGATTCTAATAATTAATTGGTTGCTTTTGTTGGACAAAGCCGTCTACTTTTGTAGAAGATTTTATGGATTATGGATCGTTCAAATGTAAATCGATTGTACTCCATATTCCCCAATTAATTAATGAAACGGTTTTCTTTTCCTGGGAGAGTCTTTCTCTTTGCATGATTGAATGATAACAAACACGATGAAGCAATATTATTTGATTTGTGACTCATTCGGATTACGGGCTTTTCAAGCTGACTGCGTAAATCGACTGAGCGGATGATCAACATTTTCATTTCTGTCGATATCTTTATTGTGAAAATATATACTACTTGCAGCCACCCCAGCGTTGCATGAGAATGAATGAGAAAACCCGTGTACTCCTGCTCCCAATCCTTGCCCATTTTTATTATTTTTAAAAAATTTCTGTTAATTTAAACTTATCCATATAATAAAGTAAAGGCGATTTTTCTCATCTGCATTAAAACATAAGAGGATAATAACCAAAACCGTTATATGCAAATCTGTTCCGTCATCCAATTATGCGTGTTTCCAGAAATTATGCATTCCTTTCGTCTTCTTTCAATATTTATTATATTTTCTTTAGATAACCGGACTCTCCCAAATAAGCATCCCCAAAAGAAGGTGGCTGGCATTTTTATTCGCTACTATTTATCTACTACCGTTACCCGAAACAACAGGTACTTTTTTAATAGAAGGGAATTTTGGTTAAATCACCTAAATTATTTCATTTGTCCTTAATACAATAGTTTTTTAAAATCTAAATAACAATCGCTCTCTTTCGCGGATTAAGGAATATCATTCGGTCATTCTGAATGCCTGTTGCTTATACGTTCTGCAAACATTCCGAGTTATGTTTTAACGAACAGATAGCCGCATGCGTTGGAAAATGCCTCTCTGTATTTTTATCTCAGTCAGGTGTTGTCCTCTAGCTGTCAGTTCTAGTCTCCATGTTTCCATTGTTTTCGTAATAAGATTGATAATCCCGTCGGGTATCTTGTATATTTTCAAGCATTCAATTATCCATGCTTGAGGGAGTCCATCATAGACTTTCTTGTAGTCAATCGATGCCATGGATATGTTCTTTTTTTTGCTTTTTATCTTTTTCAGGATCTTTTGATATATGTATAGCAGATCATGCGTTCCTCTTTTCCCTTTCAGGACTCTTCCCCCCCCCCTCGGGGAGCAGTCCACGATTGTTCAGGGAGTGGTAGATTTGTTCTCTTAGTTGTGTCGTTAGGATTTTCCATATTGTTGGTAAACAGGTTATCGGCCTGTATTATCTTGGGATCGTTCCCTTTTTAGCATATTTTTTTGTTAGCGTTGTCCTTCCTTTGGTCATCCACTCTGGTATGTCTGTTTTGTGGATACATCCTCTCAGTTTCTGCTCTAGTCTTTTATGTAGAGTCGTGAATTTTATAAACCAATATGCATGTATTTCATCATGGCCTGGTGCTTTCCAGTTTACCATTTTTCTTAGGGTGTCTTTAATGGTTTCTTCATTAATTTCCGTTTCTGTTCTTTCTTCTTTTTCTGTAGTTCATCTTTCATGTTTTTCAACCACTTGGCATTTTTGTTGTGTGTTTTAGGCTTTTCGCATATCTTGTTCCAGAAGTGTTTAGTCTCTGTCGGGTCCAGTTGTTCTGTTGTTATTCGTTCTCCGTTTACGTCTGTGCAAAACTGTCTTTCATTGTTTTTAAAGGTCCTGTTCTGTTTTTGTTGTTCAGATTTGTATCTATATCGTCTGTCTTCCCTCTATTGCTGCTATCTTTTGTTTTAATTCTTCATGTTTCTTATTCAGTCTTTCCTTGTGAACCGAATTTCTGCTCTTCCATCCTTTCTTATTCTCTTTCATCCTGTTTACAGTTTTAGCTTCTTTTAGAAGTTTGGTAATTTGGGTTTCCAGTTTGGTCCCCATCCAGGATTTGTCGGTCCATTCTTTTGGCCAAGCTTTTTTTTTCTTTTTTTAGTTTCATACTTACTGATTTTGCCTCCGCGTATATCAAGTTGTTTAGGTCTGTGATAGTGTCTGTTGGGATGTACGAGAGTACTTTGTTTACTGTCTCTGTTTCAACTTTTAACTTCTTCCAATCTTCGTTCCTTAGAGATTGGAGATTTGAGTTTTTATTATTATTATTATTATTATTATTATTATTATTATTATTATTATTATTATTATTATTATTATTATTATTATTATTATTATTATTATTATTATTATTCATAATAATAATAATATTAATAATAATATTTTTTTATACATTTAAGAGTTAAAAACAGGTTGAATGTATTTATACGAGTTAAAAAGAAGAAACAGTGAAACAACAATGAAGCTAAAAGACTGAGTAGGTACAGGTAGTAAATTATACAGTGTTTAAAAAATGTGATAACATTTGATATGTAGATATCACATGGGCTACATAGTGAAAGCGAATAAAACTAAACAGGCTAAATATTGAACGACTTAAGATGTATTCCTATAAATTGATATGAGAAAATGAACTGCAGGTGGATTCTGCAAACGATTTCACAAATGTCCAATATGCACACACTGCCTGACACAAGATCATCTCTTTTTCGATATTATTATTATTTCTTCAGATAATTTTGCCCTGTACAAACAGCCTTCCTCTTTGAATTTTTTGTGTCATGTTCAAATCTGCACTGCCGTTGTTAACTTTTTAGAGAACTCCATAAAAAATGAACGCTGCACAGTCTTGTTCAAGCAACCTCAACACAAAAAACGTCCTGTGAATGGCATTTCTATACCTGTAAAGATAAACGTAGGAAACATTGAACATAAAATTCTGACATGTTTAAACAAAAAAAGCTGTTAAAATTTGAAGTCATTTAAACGGAAACTGGCGAAGTTATTAGATTGCAAAATCATATAAAATCTTTTCAAACACTCTGTATGAAGAATACAAGTTTTTAAATTTAATATTTTTCAAGAGTGTTCGAATTATTTTTTACGAATGTAAAATCATCAAAACTCCACTTTCTCTCTCTCTTCACGTCCGACATTGATTAATGAAACGATTTTCTTTTCTCCCCGGGGGCTCTTTCGCTTTTGATACTTTGACGATAAGAGACGACACGATGTCGCCTTGTAAATTGATTAGTGATTCATTTGAATTTGAAAGCAAATTGTAAATAGACGCTTTTTAAGCCTTTCACTTCAATTGCCTATGAAAGTCGAATAAAACTCCTTAGATCACAATTTACAACCTTGCACCCCTTACATTTCTTTATTTAGCTTTACTAGATTAATAACCTTGATACTTCTCCATTTTTATCACTGTTGCACGTAAGAACATGACTGTATTCGTTTGGTTTAGCAGCACAAAATAATCATAATACTTGACTTTTGTCAGAAATTAGTTTCTATCCAGCAGTTTAAAAAATATATGTTTGAATAAGTAAGCACAGGTTAGTCATTTTTTTAATAACTTATTAATAGATTAAAAAAAGGCCAACATGTATGTTTCTCTTTCTCCCACTCTCTCTTCCACCTCTCTCTTTCTCTCTTTTAAGCTTAAGTACTATATATATATATATATATATATATATATATATATATACAGGGTGGGCAAAAATAACGGTCCTATTTTAAAAAATTCATAACTTTTTTATTTATTGATTTTTTTAATTTTTTTTTTAGAATAAGTAAAGGACCCCTTCCGAAGCAAGCATGAGCCGTATTAGCCCTAAGGAACGTACCCTCATTTAGAAAACATTATTTTTGCTTAAAAAACTCAAAACAGTGTAAAAAACAATACTTTAGTTTATGTAAGTTTTAAGAAGTGTTTTTCGGCTAAAATTTGTTTTGTTTATTTCAAAAAATCTCGGAAGGGTCAGTCTACACACACATAAAGTTTGGTGAGTTTAA
>OY744521.1:54308279-54310779 GCA_963556195.1 Sepiola atlantica
AATAATAATAATAATAATAATAATAATAATAATAATAATAATAATAATAATAATAATAATAATAATAATAGCCACGCTACTCTCAAGGTCAATGGATATAACAAGTATATAAATGATGGTAAGCTATTATATTTCTACCACTAATAATAAAGACTGAATACCCGTCAATAATTAAGGTGGTAATCAGATTTCGGTATTTCAAAGGATTAAGTAATTGAAGTTAGATTAATCTAAGTTTACAGCTATCACGGTTATGAGTTTAAGTGGGAGATAATTTTGGTAGAATTGTTTCATGGTGGTAGTATGACAGAGAGGTTTTTTGGGACGAAAATTATAGGTAATACTAAGAGATTTGATGTTATTGATGGTTCAGTGGGGTGGTTATATATTTATAGATTCGCCAAGACTTGCTGGGGGTGGGGTTGGGTTATAAATTTGTGTGGGTGGGTAAGGGGTTGTAATGTGTTTTGAGGTAGTGTATAATAGGGAGGGGTGAGGTAAATATGTAGGTAGGGAAGTATCTAGGAGAAAGAAATATGATGATTCATTTTTATATGTGAGGGGTTGGTGTGGGGTTAAGGTGGAGTATGGGGGTAACTAAGGAGGTAGAGTCTACTATGTTTAAAGTTAATATACGTCTCTTGTTTTCTATTTAGGAGTTTATTTCTGTCTTTAAAACGGATAATTTCCAGTTTTTCATTTAGACATAGTTTACATGATGAGTTCATTGATTTGCAGGTGCTAGATTTTTTTTAGGATTTTCCATTTTATTATATGAGTTTCTTTTTTTGTTTTTATTTTGTGGTAGTGTAGTGATAGTCCAGTTTGGCCAGGGTGGTTAGGGTTGTTGAAGGAGAGGTTATGGTTGTAGAATCTTTCCTTGAAGTTGTTACCCGCCAAACCAATATAATAGTTAGTCTGGGATGGGTTTTCGGTTGAGGAGATAGATGCCTCATAGACCACTTGGGTTGATAGGCACTTTTGGTTTAGGGGGCAGTTTGATTTGTTAGTACAGTTGCATGTCTCCTAGGATTTGAGGTTACTGAGGGGTTTAGTATTTTACTGTTGTGTCTTTTTATGATTTTTTCCAGGTTGTCACCACAACAATAACTGAGTTTCAGTGTGTTCTTATTGAAAATTTTATGGAATATGTTGTTAGTGGGGAAATGAGTATTTATTAAGTTCAAGAATTGTTTCCCTAATTTGGGTTTCGTTGAATTATTAAATGGAGGTGTATACCATATAATTTTCCTATTTCTATTTTTGTTCCTACTAGGGTTATTTTGTGTAGTTGGAATATACTCTATTTTGGTAGTTTTATATCCGCTCTCCTTTAGTGCTTTGTCATAAAAGTTTTTATGTTTATTAAATATATCTATATTAGAGGAGTTGTTGCTAATCCTACGACTAACTGATTCGGGGATGTGTTTACTTACAGATCTGGGGTGGTTAGATAGTGGGTTGACATAAAGGGGGTAAGAATTATCTTTAGCATAGGGCTCATAAGTATCAATAGTGAGGTTGAAGGTAACATCGAGGAAGTTGACCTGTTTAACATTAGATGTTATTTCTACCTTTAGGCCTATTCGTTTCACTTCTTTGAGTATTATTTTTTTGATTTGTTCACATTTTTGTCCATTTGTGTTTTTAACATACATTAGGCCATCATCTCTATAAAGCCCGATAGATTCGACTTCGAGATCTCTTGTTAGGTTATATAGCAAGTACAGTCCAACCAAGTCCGTCACTTCGGCAGAGTCCAGAGAGCCCATAGAAACATCAAAGGAAGAGAAATGGTCCTTATTTGTCCATTGTTCTTTATTATTTATTAGTACCGTGGTTCGGCATTTTTTAATTATGTTTATTTCATCTTCAGTAATATTGGAGAGGAGAGTGGCGAATTCCATGACATTTTCAAAGAGTGCTCTGGTTATTGAGGGGTAGTAATTAACTATATCGAATTGTATAAAAGAGTATTTATCTTTGTTACTAATTCTATTAAACCAGCTTATGGTTTCGGCGGTATTAATCCATTGATTTAAATTGTATGTATTTTAAATTTGTTTATTTATTTTTTCTAAGATGTTTTTACTGATTTAGCCTATCTCTTGTCTAGTAGGATTAATAAGTCTGGTTTGAGGTTTTGTATGAAAATTAATTTTGTGATCTTTTAAAAGTATATATGCTTCTTTTGTTTTTAGTTTGCCTACTCTATCGCTAATTTTAAGTTAATCCGTAATAGTTTTACTATCCGAGTTGATTTTATCGATTAGATTAATTTCAGATTTTTAATATTTTTTTGTGATATTTTGTGTAATTAAATTATTGTATTTCGTTTTAGTAAGTTTGTAAAAGTTATGAGTTTTGCCCGTTTTTACTAACACATGTTTAGAGTTATTTACTTCTTTAACCATGTTATCCAATTTTTTCTGAAAATAGTTTTTTTTCTTATAGAAAGATACATGTTTTATCAGATTATACAGGTTATTTTCGAAGTTAT
>OY744521.1:54315779-54325779 GCA_963556195.1 Sepiola atlantica
GATGGCTCTGCTATTGAAGAGAAATCGACTCTGAAACTTCTTGATCTTTCTCCCTCATCAAATCTTTCTTGGGTTAATACATTAGATCCATTGCTGTTTCTGCTTTTCGTAAAGTCGGTTCTCTCTATCGCTCCAAATACTTTCTCACACCTGAGGCTATTCTCTATCTCTACAAATCTACAATCAGACCATATATGGATGGAGTACTGTTGTCATATTTGGGATGGTGAATCTCTGTCCCATTTGAGGGTTCTTGATAAGGTTCAGAAACGTACCTGTAATTTGATTGGCCCCCACCCTTTCTTCTCCTCTGCACTATTTCTCTCACAGACGTGATGTTGTTAGTCTCAGTCTTTTCTATAAATACTATTATAGCATGTGTTCTTTAGAATTAGGTGATCTATTCCCTGCTTCTTTTGTTTCAGCTCGTTTGACTCGTTGGTCTATCGGTCTCCATCAAATCGCTGTTTTTATACCTCATTGTAATACAGCTTTCTATTTCAGTATCTTCTTTACAAGAACTGCAGGCTGGTGGAACTCTCTTCTTGCTGACTGTTTTCCTCCTACCTATAGCCTTGGTCTTTTCAAGACTAAGGCCAATAGGCATCTCCTGTCTTTGCGATAATCATATTTGTTCTTGTTAGCTCCTTACATCAAGTGGCTTCATGTCTTGTCTGGAGCGTTTCCATAAAAAAAAAAAAATATTAAATGACTCTTTCTTTTTTCGTAAAAATAATTCTCATTGTCAGCTGAATATTCTTTAAATAAATATGCATCTTCTTCATATATTTGAAATGTTAAGAATTTAATTAGCAAGAAGAAGGGACTTTGTCCCTTACTATGTGATAACAGACAATAACAAGAGTAACACCTCTTGCTAATGTGGAACTCTCTGGTGAGCAAAAGGTATAAAATTGGATTGTGAGATTGAGAACATGGCTACCATGAACGCACATTTCTTTCTCGCACCTGTCTCATTTCTCCCTATTGTCAATGTGTAAATATATCTAGCATTTATAATTAAAATAAACTAGCTGGCCCCGTGGAAATTCCACAGTGCTTTCTCCATCAATCTCTCTGTTAATAATAATATTCCTTTTGAAATAATAAGTGTATGTCAGGATCAATACAATTAAGAAAAAAATGACTCTTTCTTCTTCTTTCATAAAATGAATTCTCATTATCAGCTGAATATTCTTTAAATAAAACGAATATGTCTCTTCTTTATATATTTATTTAAAATGTTAGGAATGTAATTTGTTTTAAAACAATGAATGTTCTCTGTTTTCTTACCGTAAAAATAATTGTCCGATAAATATTTGTCAAATCAATAAAACGAATGTCACTGTTTGAAATGTATTTATTTAAAATATTTCTGTTTTTTAGTCGACAAGAGAGCATAATTTGATTCTAAAACAATTCATTTTAAAATGGGTAAAGTCGGAATTGTTTACCTTAGCGACATCAGATTAATCACCAATCACAATCGTATGATCTATTTTCTTTTAATGTGTGTGAAAGGTGAAAACGTACGTACAAACATGAAGTGGCTTAGTACATTATTATATAGATGTGAGTATTAACATACAGGCTGGTCCAAAAGTTGTGTTACCCCTACCAAAAAATAACAGATGTGAGCATTAACATACATCTCTCTTCTTAGCATAAAAAATGGTCAGCTAAATATTCTTCAAATCAATAAACGAATGTCACTTTTTGAAATGTATTTATTTAAAATTGTTTTAGTCAACGAGACAACATAATTTGATTTTGGGACAATTCATTTTAAAATGGGTAAAGTCGGAACTGTTTACCTTAGTGACATCAAATTCATCACCAATCAGAATCTTTGCTGATCGAAAGATCCCATCTTTTAAAAAAGGGATGGAGAGTGATAACGTACACACAAAAATGAAATTTCCTTAGTATATTATTATATAGATTGTGTGATTCTCTTCAGTACTACTGAGTTTTCTAAGCCTTTTATTCATCATAAATATATGATTAGGCACAAGGCCAATAATTTGTGAGAGTGAGGATCTGTTGATCTTCATTGCCTATCTTATTCTTAACTAAACACCTTCACATTGCGTCAGGTAATAATAGCTTTCATCATTTTAACTTATTCACTGCATTCACACTATTCAATCACCGTAATACCGCATTTACTCTATGGGTTAAACTGCTTAAATTAAAACCCTCCCAACATTCTCTAGCGTCTGACCGCCTGCTGTTTTCCAGTTGTAAGGCCAAGGAATAGGGATTGGATTGGACAGGTATAATGTCCTTCCAAGATCAAATCATTTAAAAGGCCCATGGATAAAATCTTGGAACGAATAGAAAACTTAGAGAAGATGTAATAACAACAAATAGTGGGGATAGAACTCCTTCTCTCAACTAGTTGTAAATCAATTTCATGCTATAATTTGGCTGGGGTTCAAGGTGGCCCAGGACTACTTGTTTCATGCCTATGCACGGACCATGTGGTGTACTCCTATTTGCCTCTCTTTCATATGACCAAGAGCATTTCATTGCAGCTTTCATCCATTATTTGTTGAATTCTATAGAATCTGATCTTTTCTTATCATATCTATGTTTAACCTCAAGATGACACTTGAAAAATAAAAAAATAAATCGTGAGGATAAAAACATGTATTACCATAGAAGAGGGGGGGAGTGATAAGGATGGATTTGAGAGAAAAAGGAATAAATAAAGACCTGGCCAGAGATAGATTAGTTAGGAAGTCAATTTCTAAAAGCTGTTCACCACATGCAGCATATAAAAGGGGCTTTAAACCGAATATGATGATCATCATCATTCTGTCGTTAGCCAGGATGTCAAGAAACACCAACCATTTCACCCTTAATCTTAACTGATCCATATCGATAACGTATACCAGGATGATACAAATCATCAACTTATTGATGACACTATATTGGTGCCAGAATGGGTGGACTCTGTTACAGTAAAAGAAGGTATACTCAGCCGTTATTTGCTCAGCACTCTCACAACATGTACAATTAGGCTTGTCTACTAAGCCCTCTCTGAACAGTAAACCATTAAGGAGTGACACATTCCGAACAAGTCGCCAGAGTTGTTGAGATATTCTTAACCATCCACCCAACTCCACTGAGACGGGATCTTCTTCCCCAACCATCAAAGCTGTTTCTCAAGAAGATCTGAAGCAGAACCTGCCATCAAATTCTGATATTGTACCTTTTTAGGATTTGAAAGTTCATTGGATCGAGAATGTTTCCTAACAGCCATCTGAAACTCAGCAAAGAATTGCATTTGCTCCTTTGCTCAATTTTAGGGTAGAAACTAAGACCCGTGAAAACATCTCTAACCCGACGGTTCTAATGCAAATTCCATTGTCAGTGTTCAACTTAGGTCTTCTGAGTTGATCCTCGGCTACTTTGCAGCTGAGAGATACAGCGCTTACTGCAATATGTGAGCCATTTTCATGGGAGTGTTAACGATTGTGTATTTCCAATGATATCAAGTAAATTTAATTTCTTATGCCACATCCTTGTGTTCTTTGGGATGATTCGAAATATGCCAATCACAACGGATATTACTTTCACTTTTGAAGCTCTGTGGATTCTCTTGATTTTAAATGATACGGCCTGATATAAATTCACCTTCTATTCTTCACTCTTGATAATGTTATCGTCTAATGGTATAGTTATGTCCACCAATGTGTATCTTTCTCTACTGAAGCAATATGAAGTAGTTTGTGCTTCAGTTTATTATCTGTGTAGATATTCATCTCCCAGGTAATTCTAATATCTCATTTTTATCACCCTCGTTAATAGGTGATGGTTATACTACTGATATTGTTATACTCTATATCTTCAAGTGTACCCCCGGAGAGCTACCCTTTTTTTTTTAAAGTTAGTTCATCCCAAACAAGGCTTGTCATGTCACTTTGTGTACTCTCGTCAGCCGAGATTCTTACATCCACTGACAATATATCTTACTATTTCCATGGGTTCTAACCCTACACAGTGGTGTCTCTGATGTTTTATCTATGATGTGATTAATCGAGTTTATTCTTAAAACTTGTCCTTAATCAACTAGGATCAAGTCTTCTGTCTCTTTTTATATAAAAAAAGTGTCTTAAGCCAGATTCAGGAATCTTCTTCAGTAACATTTGCTGTTTATTGTGCAAATTCTCTATGCATGGCTTTCTCCTTTCAGTTCTTGGTTTTCTCTTCTTCCTTTCTTTTTCCAAGGAGTCCTGGTGATTATCTTCTAACATGTTCTCCTTCAAATCAGCTTAAAGATTTCACTCTGTGTTCTCTCTGTGTTCTTTCTAAGGACTCGCTCCCCCCCCCCCAAAAAAAATGTTAATCAGTCCTCTTCCTCTTCTCGTCATTAGCAGGCATTTTACTTCTAGTATGTAGACATCCATTCATTGGCAAGATTTTCCTAGATCTTCTATCCATACTGACCAGCTCTTCCATACTGACCAGTCTAAAACCCCTGCATTCAGTCGAAACGTTAAGGCGACTCATCATATTCAGTTTAGGTTATAGTTTCTTTACTCTTCTCATGCTGATCTTGCCCCTCACTTTGTGTTATATTATCCCCAAGTACAGGAGGAGTCCAGCAATCAGTTCAATATCTGTTGCGTATCGTAATACTGTCAACATATTATAATCAGTATACTTCAAATCATACCGTGTGTCTTCAACATTCAGTCACAGTTGTTCTTTAATAATTCTGTGTCTTACAACGATCCCGATGGCATTCTCGTCCTGCAATCCGAGTTGGCACAAAAAACAAAGTTTGCAAAGATTTATATAGTTCTTTTTTAATGTTCGTTTCTGTACATTATTTTGTGGGTGCATTATTTTGTGGGTGCATTATTTTGAAGCTGTAAAGTTGCAAAGTCAATGTAAGTGCATGTGTCTGTCTAACCATTGCAATGGCGCCATATCTGCCCGAGGGGATGTTGGTTATCTCGCATTTTGCCTTTTTGTGTTTTTGCTTGCTGAGACTGAACTTTTGGTTAGCAATGCTGTTCTAGTTATCTAAGTCGGATTAGGCTCATAGACTTGTTTTCATAAATGATACATTCTGATTGGTTAATGAATACTAGAATATATTTTAATTTTGAATTGGTCATGTAACCTGGTTTTGTGGACGTCGTTGTAGTATAACGCCATGTTGGTGTCAAATGTCGACTTGTAAAATTAGTTTTGTTACTTAAACTTAAATTAATTGTAGAACTAATCTAAAAGAGGTGATCAACATACTTTTGACTGGTTATTTAGCGGTTTATTTAGAATTGCTCTGTCTACCAGCAATCGATCCGTCGTTCCTTGTGACCCTTTCCAAGTGTCAACTCATCTGCTACCAGTTCATTCCTGACCCGCTGCTTATTGAACTTCTCTACCATGATGCCTGTCAGTAACTTTCACAACAACAACATCATCATTGTCATCATCATCGTCATCATCATCATCATCATCATCAGAAGAAGAAGAAGAAGAAAATGGCACGGAATGTTTGTGGAAATAAACTTATTTTTAGAGGAAAATAACAGTAAATGTAATTTTAATAACTGAAGCATATGTAGACATAAAAAACATGCCAACCAATATTTTTTAAAACTTAGTTCATCCCAAATAAGGCAAGTTGCCACTGTAGACGTTAGGGGTACTGAAAATTAAGGTGAAAGTTTAGGGGGGCATCCTAAATTGGGAGCTGTGCAGCGAGATGCGTGTTCACATTAGTTTTAAATTTCTGCATGTCGGTACAGTCGGGGAAACAGGGAGCAGGGAGGGAGTTTCAGAGACCGGCAGCAGGAGCAAAGAAGCTATTGGAGTAGAAGGCTTTTTGGCATCTGGGGACCTCTACAGTGAATGGATGGGATTTTGCTGATTGTCGAGTTGGTCTAGTGTATTTACATCAAAGGGACACCAGAGCAGCCAGTTCATCAGAGCACAATCCATTAAAGTATTTGTAAAACGAGCACAAGGATGCAACATTGCAGCGATGGGGCAGGGGCTAGAGCTTTTGTGGATAGTGAAGGACCTATTAGGTTGGCGACTCTTTTTTGGACCTTATTTAAGAGGGAGAGACTAGTGGATGATACACCAGCCCAGATGTGGGAACAATACTCCATGCATGGGCGGATGGTAGCTTTGTAGAGATACAGGATAATGTCAGGTGTGAGGAGTTTACTAGCATGCTAGAAGGAGTCCACTTTCTTTGCAGCAGCCTTGGCAATGTCTTCTATGTATTTGTTCCAATTCATGTTGACTGTGAATGTTAGGCCAGGGAGTTTAAACGTTGGACTCTCATATAGGGTTTTATTCGCCATGGCAATCGGTGGTTGAAGAGGTTCCTTGTAGTTATTGAAGGAAAGGAGCTTTATATTTGCGGCATTAAAAGTTACCAACCATTTATGCCCCCAATCCACTACAGCCTGGAGATCATTTTCTAAAGATTCAACTATTGCCTCGGATATGTGCGCGTCCGTTTTGCCCACATGACGAGAGTAAAGCATGGTATTGTCA
The DNA here is from genome assembly GCA_963556195.1 of Sepiola atlantica. Lineage (NCBI taxonomy): Eukaryota > Metazoa > Mollusca > Cephalopoda > Sepiida > Sepiolidae > Sepiola > Sepiola atlantica. The sequence continues at coordinate 54,322,308 of OY744521.1, forward strand.
GCAAATATACCTATCTCAGACTCAATGTTATCAGGGAGGTCGTTTATGAAAATCAGGAACAATAAAGGTCCAAGGATAGATCCCTGGGGCACACCAGCATTTATGTCATGTTGCTTAGATGAACGGCCATCAAGGACAACCTGGATCTTTCTTTTGATTAGGAAGGATCTAATTATATTAAATATTCATCCAGTAATACCATATGAGTGTATTTTTAGGAGAAGCCCTTTATGCGATACCTTGTCAAAGGTCTTGGATATATCAAGCGCTACTGCCCTAGCTTCACCTGCCTTGTCCAGTGTATGATATATGCGTTCAGAGATGACCGTTAGGATGTCCGCAGTAGATCGTGCTTGTCTAAATCCATATTGGCGGTCAGAAAGAAGTTTTGCATTAATTAAGTGCCGGACTATCGTTAGATTGATTAAGGATTCAAAGATTTTAGCAAAGATCGGGAGTAGGCTGATTGGACGGTAGTTCTGAGGATCAGTTCTATCTCCAGAATTCTTGAAGACTGGTACCACAGAGGCAATTTTCCAGCTATCGGGGAAGCAAGATTCAGCTAAGCATTTGTTGTAGAGTTTGGAGAGGGCAGGGGCCAGTTCAGCAGAGTATTTCTTTATTACTATTACAGGTATAAGATCAGGCAGACAAGCTTTGGAGGTGTCAAGGTTTTTTATGATGTCTTTGACCTGGGATGGGGTGATGACCAGGTTATCAAGTGTTGCTTCAGTCCGCAATGGGAATTTAGGGAGGGGGTGATTTCTGAGTCCAAAGTGGAGTTTGAGGCGAAACGCTGGACAAGTCGTTCAGCCTTATCAGTTGCCGTGCAAACGACATCGTTGTGGTTTGATAGTGGGGAAATCGTTGATTGACCATTGTTCACCACACTATTGTAGATTTTCCAGAAATCGCGAGTACCTAGTTTCTGTGACTGAATGCGTTTTTTGGTTATCTCTGTATACCTTCTCTTTGCTTCACCTATCACTACTTTACACTTATTTCTTGACTCTATAAACTTCTGTCTATTAGCAGCTGACTTATGGCGGCCGAATTTACGAAATGCTTGCTGCCTCTCAGCAATGATAGGTGCACATTTCGAGGTGAACCATTGAGGAGAATGGGGCTTGCTGGAGAATTTTCGCATGGGGACATAGGCTTTAATGCCTGCTTTGACCCATTCAGTTAACTCTTTTGCACACTGATCAGCAGGGAGTGAGAAGCTTTCCCTCCATGGGGCGTCGCTGATGTGATCTCTGATGGACTCAAAATCAGCCTGCTTGTAGTATCTCGTTGTTTTGAGCAACGGCTCATCAGCTTTTGGACGACTTTTTAGGGTGATATAAATGTGATCAGCATTCCCGAGCGGCTATGGGCTTTCGTCACACAAGCCTCGGGCAGTGAGGTCAAGAACAGGTCTAGAAGTGAGGCTTGCTGGTCTACTTGATCGGGGATGCGGGTCGGGAAATCGACAGTCTGAGAGAGGGAGTGAGCTAAGGAGAAATTATACGTAGAGTTGCCGGCTGCGTCAGTAAAGCTGAAGAATCCCAACCATGAATGATATCTTGTCAATGATCGTATAACGCATATATTTCTTAACAAGGTTTATTTGGACTTATAATTGTAATTTGCAATTTATTTCTTAATTTCTAATTTATATGGATTTTTAATTATTTCTGTACACACTATATACATACTAATCCCGTCATGTGTGTATGCCTATTTAACACCGCACATATAAAACAAACTCAAAACAATAAATTCATAACAAAATCCTTTATTTTCCAATGTTTTCTACATTTCAGGGTTGGAGGAAACATAAGACAAAAAACAAAAACAAGAAAATAAAAAGGAAAAAAAGATATAACATCTATTTCGTCTCCGTAGTTTCGTAAAAAAATGGAACCATAGAAAGTTACCAAATGTATCTGTGAAAAAATCGTTTATAGCCCGCTTAACAGAATCAACATTAAAGCTATTCCGTTCATCTAGAAATATATGACAATAATAAGGTAAAATGAAAATAATTCATTTCTATCAATGAAAACAAATCTTGGTTGAAAACAACTTGGCCGTTATATTTTCTATTGCGCACACCAAGTTGGTCTGTTCAATTCAGACATATTTTGTCTGTTTAATTCTATAATAGTTTGTCTGTTTAATTCTATAATAGTTTGTCTGTTTAATTCTATAATAGTTTGTCTGTCTAACGCAAAAATACGTTATCTGTTTAATGCTGTACTATTGCATCTGTTCAACTTGGTAGGAATAGTTTGTCTGTTTAGTGCTGTCATATTTCGTCTGTTTATCTCAGTAATATGTTGTCGATTTAATAAATTAATATATTGTTTGTTGAACTCGCTAATATAATGAGGGCAAACACGGTTTGTTACGGATATACTAGTTTAAAAATTAAATCAAACAGTCGTACATTATTTATTTAACATATATATGTTAAATAAATAAGTTTCTCTCTTTTGAGAGCTGTATTTTTTCCACATTAAAAAAAGATCGTGTGTCCAACTATGCTCTCGTGAAGTAAGGCAAGTAAATAGGTATAACTATATCGATAGAATAATATTACGGCAAAGAAGTTTTCAGACTACGATAAGATTATGTGATATATATGATAACAGTAAACAATATGGCGAATATAAGACGCTTATGGCTATTCTGAGTGGATATCGGCGGATGATTGATTCAGGTTGGCTGATGAGTATTTCGAACTAGCGTTGCCCAGTCGCCGATACCATCTTTGATCTTTTTTATTAAAAAGAAAGAGAGAAAACAAACGAAAAATGATTTTATGCCTCGTTGCGAACAACTATGACTGGAATGCTGGCATTATGCACCACGTAGTCGCTAACACTTCCCATGATGGTTCGGGAGAAGGTCCCCAACCCACGGGTGCCGGTCACAATCATGGACGCGTTCTCATTTTTAGATGCCTGAACAATGGCTTCTCCTGGTTTCCCGGTGACTCGTAGCACTTTTCCAGGAATCTGAAACGTGAGAAATAAAGGAAAATGATATTATTTTTGGGAAGCTAAAGTATGTCAACGCACTCATCCAAAGACTTAATCCACTCTTCTGGGGCGTATCTATGAAAAGTGGCGCCCATGGCAAGCCATTAAAAATACCTAAAATTTGGTACTATATCGGTTTCTTATGCATTCTAACACAGAAAGAGGACAAAAGCCTTGCTTGTAAATATACTAGTAGAATATAAGCAATATGTATTACATTAGTTTTTAATTAAATTTGTGTGTGTGTGTGGGGGGGTAGAGTGTTGTTTCGGGGGTACAACTAAATGGTAAAGTTTACAAAAAAAAAACAATAATATGTCTACGTTACTGACCGTGCTCCCTAGAATACGTATTCTATAATCCATAATAAGTTCATTAGTTTAGGAGTTTACCTTGTACATACATATTATAGACGCTCATGCGTGCGTACCGATCCGATTCAAAAT